>JASVER010000058.1:1994409-2113347 GCA_030449065.1 Oceanodroma leucorhoa | reverse complement strand
GGGGGAGAGTGAGCGAGCGGCTGTGTGGTGCTTAGTTGCTGGCTGGGGTTAAACCACGACAATCCAATGCATTGCTCAAAATAACAGGAAACTAGATTAATTGACCCAGGCGGCCCTTTGCATTCTAGAGTTTCTAATACATTGCTGTTGTTAAATACAGAATACCTGTATACATTTTCTTTCAGAATTTCTTTCGTTACCGTATTTAAAAACGACACCTATATATCCTCCTACAATCTTCTTTTTAACTTAAAATTCTCTGGCACTCCACACTATAAGGAAGCCTTGTAAAAATGAACACAAATTTGTCGGAACTCCAGAYAGCCTTTTTTTTGCTTGTTTGTTTTTATTACTGTGTAGATATTGTGGTATCTGGCTGTGCAGATTTTCACTCTCAGAATGAAAGCACCAGTTATTTCTAGATACTTGTTCACACAGTTGTATATAGCTGGAGGAAATATACCAGTACCAACAGTAATACAAATAATGAACACAGAAAGCTTGGTTTTTCTACTGAAAAAGAAATATAAATATTTTTAACAAATTAACAGRGCTTCTTGGCTTGTTAAAACTGAATTGTAGTGCCTCAGATGGAAAAGAGTGCATAATATCATAGGAAAAATTCAGCTGGGAGGGATTCTGCAGGTCATTTCAAAGCAAGGTTAACTTCAAAACTGGATCAGTTTGCCATGGGGCTCATCTAGTTGAGTTTTGGAAGCGTCCAGGGGTGGATATCCCAAAGCTCCTCTGAGCAACCTGCTCCAGGACTTCACCACTCTCATGGCGAAGAGCTGCTTCCTCATGCCCAGCTGCAATTTCCCTTGCTGCAGGTTGTGACCCTTTGTTGCAACTTGTGACCAGCGCACAATGTCCTTTCACCCTGCACCTCTAGGAAGAATCTGGTTCTATCTGCTGTATGTCCCTTCGTATAGTGGAAAATGGTAGAGAGAGATTTGTTTACAACAGGAGGTGCTGGTCTGTGAACAACCCAGTAAGAAAGGCACTCAGACTCTGCAAAGCATCATTTAAACCATTATTTATTAGAGTTAAAGAGAGAATAACACAGATAATCTGACATTTCTTTCGATACTGGGAATCCTGAGTTCATCTCATTATAATTGCTCCATGTACCAACTTATTGGTAATATACAGTTTGGGTCTTCTAGAAAAGCTGTGCATGAAAAAAAAGAAAGATTAAATTTGAGGGCTTCACACTTATTTTTCAACCTTAATGATTCTATATCTATATACCTATTCTATATATTTCCTAATGCTTAACTTGAATCTTTCTTTCTGCAATTGAAGGTTATTCTTTTTTTAATCCAATCTGGATRTGGAGAAAAGCTACTGCCAAYATGTTTTAAATATGTTTTAAATATAATAAGTAGTGTACATGTTTGTACACTATTATATGCTGACTCAACATCTTTCCCTTAAAGGATTCTCCTTCTTTCAGTCTTTTCTCACAGATAATGTTTTAAGAACCTGATTATCGGCATTGCTCACTTCTGGACTCTGTGCCGTACTTTCTTGCAGCTCATGCATGAGAACAGCACTGCAGGTGAGCTCGAGCTCTCACTGATGCTGAATGGAGCTGAAAGGTTAGGGCACATATTTTGACATGTTGACTTTCCAACTACATACCACAATATGTGATATGGTGACACTATTAAACCAAGATCTGTTTTTACAGACCTCTTACAACAACTGTTTTTCCTCTATCCTTTACCTGTAGAATTGGTCATTCCTAACTAAATGACCTAACTAGCACTTATTACAGTTTTATCTTTCTATTCTTTTTCAAGCTTTCTTTTTCTTCAAATTGTTATGATAACTTTGCTCTCTARTGTTCTTTGATTTCCTCCTCACTTTACCTGCAAGTTTATTGAATGTAGCCTGTATTCTATCATCCAGATAATGAAAATAAAGAAAAGAAATGAATTTAAGCTTCCAGAACTTTCCTTGTGAAATTCCAGTTGTTGAGAGACTGTCAAAAGTGAAAGTGGAATTTCATTTGTTTGAAAAATATTTCACGTTTCACATCCAGGTAAACCATTATTGATTTCCTTGTTGCTTACCAGGTGTTAACAAATAATTTGACTAGTGACATTTTCCAGGAACTGAGGCTAAGCTGAATGATTCCTCCATTCTCCCCCTTGCTGGTGGTTCTGTGATTGTCCAATGTACCACAAAATAATTTGAACACATGTAATTAACCTAAGATCCCTCTAATTTGTTTATTAATATTTTTCAAGTCTCTATTATTTTGTAGGTATTATTTGTGCTAACCACTTGTTCATATTTAACTTTATAGAAAGATGAGGAGCGGAGAGAAAGGGAGGGGTGGGAAAGAGAGRATGGAAGGGAAGGGAAGAGAAGAAGAAGGATAGAAGAAGAGGGGAGAATCATTAAACAACTTAATATCTCTTGTCTAATACCTCTCATGATCTCATGCTGTACCTTGGCCATTCTTATTTGTTCTGTATTACCAATTCCTTAGGTTTGAGAGAAGCTTTTGTAGCTCTGTGTCTATATACACATACATATGAACCCGACAAAATATGTACTTGTATGCAGGTACATATGTATGTATACATGTATATATACAAATAAATATTGAAAAACAGACACTCATACACACTTTTTAAAATAAACTAGGTATACTTAATAGTATAACAGTAAACACTGGAGTCATCAGATGCTGTGCTAATAAAAAGCAGTCTGAAAATTTATGCTAGTTAGCAAAACAGATTTGCCAAAACATGTCAATACCAAAAGGCACATAAACTTCATCATCCAGGTAACACACTTTTCTATTCACAATTACCTTTAATTRAATTTATATTTATAATCGGACGTGCAATAGCAAATGTACCAACTTCAAGATCACACAGTATCATGTGAGGATCTCTGTTGTTTAAAAAACAAACTTCAGTTAATTCTTTGTTTTCATTGATCTTTTTTTTTTCTGTTTAGCCATTCAATATTAATGTACAAAGTGCAAAATAAAGTTGTGAATTTTCCACAGGAGATCTGTGGCCCTTTGGGTTTTAAGTTGCTTGATAATCCGTAAATGTGATAAACTTTTGACTCTACCCCAAAATTATTTCACTGCAGTCTTTTTCATGAAAAGTGGATATTGTATAACTCAAATTACAAGTGAAAGTCTTCTTTTACCCTGCTTTTCAGTACAGTTTGTTGCAAGATTGGCTTTTTTACAGCCAATAACTGAGCTGCTCTACTGCTCAGTTTTCACAGATACATTATGACTTAAATTATCTATCATCCACATTCCCACATCAATGCCCAAGAAAAACTAAGATTAAGATAGATAACCGGTGTAGAAATGAAGACAGATTATGGGGCAAATTTTCGGTTGACATAAATGGGTGCTACTCTACAGAAGTCAATGAAAATGACTCAGTAAATGTAGCTGAAAACCATGGTACAATCCATCCTGCTAAAATAAACAGCTARATACTTTTTATACTGCACTATGTATGGCCTAGTTGAGCAGATGATTTGTTCCAGAAAATAAAACCTTTTATTAAGGTAGACCTATTCATGTTTTTAAGATGAAGTTTGTCTTAAATGTTTGATATATGGCAGGGAGAAAAAAAAAAGAAGCAGATTGCAAAGATCTGAAGAACAGTCGAAGAGCAAGTAAAGTTAAAAAGTTGAGAAAGGAATGTAAAATAAAGAGAATGGGATGGTAAGGTACTGAGTCAGGGTAGGGCATGTAAGCTACTGTCGTTAACAGATTGTAGTCCTATAGCCTAATGAATATAAATAATACTGATTTTGAATCTAGACACAAGAARTTGGGAGGCTGAATACAAGTGAAACTGGATGGAGAACCTGCCTACTTCCTCTTTTAATGCCTTTGATTGAATTTCTTTTCCTGGTATAATCCATTATACGCCCTCGAGATGTAAAGTTATTAAACACACATATCTATGAAGTGCCACATTGGTAAGTATTATGCATTGGTTTACCACCTAATTTTCTGACCCTTTTACTCATTTTATGTATCATTGGGAATTTGGCCACCAAAGAGCAAAAGATGAGTTTGCAGCCAGGAGGCCTATGAGATTCATCTCGACTACATTTCCTTAACTTCCTATCAATTCACTTTAGAGGAAAATATTTTTCAAGGGTTGTTAAAGACTACAGGGAGGAACCTAATGGGATTTTGAAAGTGCCTAGACACCTAAATCCAATTAACCTTTATCTAAAGTGCCCTTAGGCCTTTCTGAAAATTCTAAGAAAATACTCAAACTGGAAATATTACAGCAACATATGCAAACTTTGACAGAGAAAAATAAAAGTAAAGTTGAAATCCTTTTTTTATCATGCTAAGTATAATAGGCTTGAGGTTAACATTTTTGCTTTTGATTTTTGTGTAGAAAAATATCTGTCGGGTTTGCATCTACTGCTATGYCTGCCTTTCATCCTTCTTCCTCTGTGCTGCAGTTATCGATCAACCAGATTCTTTGCCAATGTTGAAATACTAACATAGTCTTTACATGTTGATAATATAAACTTAAACCCCTCTGTGTCTTCTGATATGRACTTCCTGTTGCTATGAATCATACAGCAGCCACCAATGATTTCAGTCTGTAATCTAGTGTTGCTGCAAATCCTTTATAAACAGGATTCTTACTGACATGACTCCTGACTGGGTTTGAAAAAAATGCAGGACACTGAAATCAGGCTTGGCTTGAATTCATTAACCTCTTCACCAGGCAGAAGATTCCCAGCTCCCTCAGCCTTTCCTCATAGGAGGAATGCTCTGTTCCCTTAATCATCTTCATGGGCCTTCACTGGACTCTCTCCAGTATGTCCATGTCTCTCTTTTACTGGGGAACCCAGAACTGGACACAGCACTCCAGGTGTGGYCCCACCAGTACTGAAGGGAGGGGCAGGATCACCTCCCTTGACCTGCTGACAACTTTGTTCAGCCAGTGATGATTTTTCACARAATGAAATGCAAGAAAGAGTTGTGTATTTTGATAAGAGACACGTGAGCTTATCACTCACTGGAGGAGGGTTTTTTCATGTTTACTTTTTCAAGGGATACACTTTTGTACTGAATTGCTTATGTGGACCATATTGTTTCTCTGTACCAGTTATATATATGCAGTTCTGTAACAACTAGAGAAATGGCATTTGCTTCATTTTTAGAAGACTCCCATTCTTCATGTGGTCCAGTCCAAGTTAAGATTTATGAGCCAGCAATTACATATATTAGAGTAAGACAAACCTTTGATTCAACTTTTGGAAATGGATTTTTAGTAGAAAGCAAAGGCCAAATATCATCAGTTTGTCTACTAAGATTTCTGKAGAGTCGTGAGATGAAGATGTAGAAGGTCTTTTTCGGAGTGGCAGACCAGGTCCCTCAGCAGTTGTTTATTTTAAGAGGAGATCCAGAATGCAAYATTTGTATTTCTGTAGGTTTCCTTATAGCGGATTTTGCTAGAGCAATTTAGCATAGAAATGTTTTGCTGTTATATTTTGATGTYATTATGCATTTTTATTTGCTTTGTGTCCTAAAATGATGTGTGTGGCCAATTTAGATCATACCATACAAAAGAACCCTTCCACATGCTGCCCATAAGCAATGAAGAACTCAAGTACTGAGGGCGGGAATGTAGCTGAATCAGTGATGAATCAGAATAAAACTCAATGAAGCTATGGACATTATTAAAAGGACCATGAATTAGTCTACCAAGTTCTCCCTGTATAAAGTCAGAGTAGCTCTAATGCTGTCTGATACTTTCAAATTAATCACAAGTGGACACAGAAATCTGGTATAAGCCGCACTTATCTATGTATGAGTGTCTGTCTACGTACACACACGTATCAGTACGTACACTTCTTTTTCCCTTCCTGTGTCTAAAACAGTCATAGATAGTGATGCTAAAATGAATCTGTTTGAAAGAATTCTGTTTACCAAAAGATTGAGATTTCCAAAGTGCTTGTACAAACATAATAGCATTGTATTCATCCTTTTTTATCATTATACGAGTCTGCATCTGCAAATCAGGAGCAATTTTTATATTAGCTTCCGTGTCACTGATGACAATATTGGATAGAATCAAGACTAAAACAGTCCTCTTGAAAATCTCCCTTTTGAGATTGATGTGACTGTCATTCACAGTTATATTGGAGATCATATAATCTATTCTTAAATATAGCATATAGTGCCTATTCTGTATCACAATGCCATGTTCTACTAAGTCAGTGTTTTTCAAATGTCTGACTATTTTAATTTTCTTTTTCAGACAAACTAATTGCCAACCACACAGTCAGATTTATTTGTCAAGGTTTCTCTTCCATAAAATGTCTTCCATCCTTTAGTTATTTATTAATTTCCTGTTCTATCTAGGAGTGATACTACAGTGCGAGTCTTTGTGTAATCCGAGTGTGTTGTCCTCACTTTATGAATATTGACAGTAGTACAGTACAGTCCCAAACAYTTTAAATCTCTGGTATTGAAAATTGATATCAGCAGAAAAGAAATCATCTCAGTCAACTCTTTTACTATACTAAAATTTTTTATCCTCTCCTGCTTACAAATTCCCTCCTACATACTTATGTGGCATTCATGTGGTGGCTTCCACATGGTTCTGTTTCTGAAGAGTAATGTAGAATATGAATGAGATGCGTCTGCCTATAATAATTCTATTGTCCCAAGCTGATGAAGCAATGAACACAATATCAACTTTAAAATGTTAAAATCAAATTACACATTCAGAATCAAAGTCATATGATATATCTATGCAATACTGTTCTGTTGCAGTCTGTAAAACATGTATGGAAATTACTAATTTGGTAGTGTTCTGAACTCATAATATTTCAAACAGCTTATACAGAAGGGATGACTTTTGGAGGAGCTTACAGATATTCACAGGAATTCATTCTGTAGAGTAAGAAATTTCCTACAGGACTGTTGGTATTATGAAGTATTCAACCTAATAGATAATTTACAGAGCAGGCAAATTTAACCTTTATGAGGAGGTGACTTTTTTGACCTCTTTCTTCATACCTTCTCAGCTAATGAAGAGAAGTTCTGCTATGTCTGGTAACCTTATGAAATCCATGCCCTTTTATTTAATTTAGTCTCTCTCGGAAACAAAGATGCAGCGGGTAACACCTGGAATTTTTGTCCTTTTGTGCTAACATAATGCAGCTCCTCAATCTTTCAGCATCTTCATTCTTCTGACTGAAGAATGGTCTAGCCACACTTGAGAAAAGATTGTTAACTACCAATGTACTAATATACTACAATTTTAAATAAATGTAATTACTAAATAAAAAACTAAAGAGAACATATACAGGTAGCTTTATATAATGTGTAAACCCATCTCATATTTTTCAGGTGTTGTTACAGAAAAAATCATGTCTCTCTAGTAGCAGTAAAAATGGATAGGAAAGATTAATATTTTGTCAGTCACAAGTCACTTTTTCATTTATAGACAAACTATCTCATGTTGTTCAAAATGTTTATTTTTGATCTGTGTCTCAGTATCACTAGATAAGAATTTGAGTATCAGAATTTCTCTTATTCATGATCTGTATTTTAATGTCTGCTATAATAAGAGATACTTTAACATCAGATAGTGCTTTGTATGTGCATAGCATTGTTTATGGACATATTTTTAATGCTCCTTATTAATTTTTGTCTGTTAGTGACTGATTTTATCACATTTTTTCAGTTTAGGCCATTAAGTTAGTTAAATAACTAAGCAAAACAGTCTTTGAGCCACTGGACATGAAGGGCAGGGAAGAGTATATAAATTAATAGTTTATAGTATCATTTAATTTAGGGAGATATTACAAAAATGCTTATATTCTAAAGWGCCCTTCAAAGAAAATTGGGCTTGTTACCTCATTGATAAATAAGGTTCTTCTGTGGTGAAGCTTCCTAGGGCTTCATATAAAATCATCTCTTTGTAAGGGTCATGTTAATTGCTGGAGCAATTTTGGTAATCTCAGCAGTGCCTGCAATCAGATAGTGTCTGATAGTGTCTCAGGACAAATCACCTCCTGATCACCATAACACAGACAGGGGACACTAACACTAGCATAATGCTCCTGAGTTTTGTGTAGCTTTGGTCTTTTTTTGGTCTGTTGCATCCTGTCAATTGATTTTTATCTCCTTGCAATCCATGGATGCCCTGCCTGTGGCCTTGCCTGGACATTAGTGAGAAAAGAGCAGAGGAGCATCTYCGTTTCAAGTTTCCTGACTTCCCTAATCTGATCTGAATATGAGCAGTGAAGCATGAAGAGATCCAGGACCTCTCCACACCCCTACTGAGGGCATATTATAGTCGAATAGGGCTTCCCATAGAGGAATGGTTATGGGACCATGCAATCACAAACTACATTGTACTGGTCTCATGTTAGCAGTCATTTCAGGTGCTGATGTTCTGTTAACAGAAACCCAGTGAAATACAGGGTGTACCAGTCTAGTTATATCTAGCAAATAATCATTTCTGTTATCATGCAAAGCACAGTGTGAAAGCAACTGGGCATAGAGATACTTGTGTCAATATTAGTTTGAAATAAATAGCCCTGTAACTATAATGCTTTTTCAAACAGAAGTAGAATATATTTAGCATTTTTTCCCATTAATACATCTGAAATTGAGCCTGGGTAAATACAGAACATTTTACTGTGGAGAAATGAAGTTTRGTATCAGCTATTTCGTCTTCCTCAGAAATGCCCCTAATCAGGGCAACATAAGTAATGTTCTCATACTGAGAATAATAAGGTTTTCAATACAGTGATGAGAAACAGAAGCCAACTGAAACCTGAGAAACTTGGATCTGAAATGTTCACAAAAGGTCCTAAAAATACATCAGTTTATCTGACAGAGCAGACGGCAATTCCAAACTGAAGGAAAAACCTACTGTAGTGACAAAGAAGATCCAAGCTGATGGGAAGAAATAAATGTTTTAGACAGGAGTCCTCTGGTGATAGGGTAATGTTGCCTGAATTTACACAGAGGATTCTTATAACTGCAAAAGGATTTTGACCTCCTACCTTAGGGAGCAGAGAAGAGAGGCATTGATAGGTAGGGAAAGACTCCCAGAAGGAAGTTATATATATATATCTACACACACACACACACACACACATACATATATATGTATATATGCCAAGATATAATTGCACAGAAAAATATCTGGATTAATGTGTCAGCTAGCTGAAGTACCAATTGAATTTGACCTGCTGGAAAAGAAGAATGAAGATAAATCTAGACGTCTCCTTGATGGAAATGAACAGGGCCTTAACATTCTGCAGGTGTATGGCATTGAGTGTGGCTGCATCAGGTAGTACTGATGAGAGGTAGGCCTTATCTCACACCTCTCATGGTCCTCTGATGATTGGCCCCGGTAGACTATTGCAAATGAGTATTTGCTGAGTAAGTATTGAAAGAAGCAGCCTGTTGAAAAATAAATGGATTAAAATATTAGGTTTATATTATATAATGAAGTCTAATAGTTCTGGTCATGGTCTTCACTGTTCATTACTCTTCATTCTCTGTCAATCAGATAATACAGCTGAAAAAAGTGATCCCCGCTAGCTGAAGCAAAGCTCTTTAGCTTTGTTCGCACCACTGGCTTTGAAACTTAAGTTGCGGGGTGCATGGCTGATGACAGTTGACACTAGTTTTACTTTGGTTTCAGCGGAGATGCTCCTCATTTATGCAGGTAGATGTGAAATCAGAAGCAGGCCCTCAGGAACTATTTCCTCATTAAAAACCTTCCTTTTGCAAAACCTGCAAAGCTGTCTATCAGACAGGGGAAAGGAAAACCATGTGAATATAAAGTCTGGTAGGAAAAAGCTATTTGAAAAGCAAAGTCATCAAAACATATATATATTTATATATATGGAAAAATATATATACATAATCTTTCAATATACTTCTGGAGAAGATGCCTTTATCCTTGCAGCCAATGACRGGGCCAAATTAAAGTAGCCTTGAATTCTACAGCCAATGCTGCAATCACTAAACTTTGTTTAAACTAGGTGTCTTACCTCTATTTCAGCTACAGACAGACAATAAGAGTGAAAGAAATGGCTAGCAAATAGAGATTGCTGTGAAATTGGAAATCTAGGCAGATTCAAGAATCCTTATTTAAACTTTTTTTCACTTTTGCTGGCTTGTCAGAAGTACAAAATAATGAGGAAGGCTAAAAAAATCAATTCAGCTGTAGACTACTCATAGAAGTGTGACAGAGTAGACAGAYGTGTACCTGTTAGATACCTATTATGTGACTGGTAGCTACCTATGGCATAAAAGTGGCATTCCTGCTGCTAGCTTGATTTCTTTGTCACAGCATGACCCTTCACAAATTAAAGCTTTATATCTTCCTAAAAATAACTGTAAAGCACTTAAATGACACAATTACATAGTCATTAGTGGCACACTTTTTCTGTTTGGTGCCATAAAAACATCATAGAAGTCCCAGATACTATAACTGGTCCTCTCTCATTTCACATACTGTAACTCACATAAGGTAGACACCACTGGCATTACATTTTTATTACTTTCTCCCTGAATTTACTGATGATGTTGTGGCTCTATTTTACCCAAAAAAGTTTTGATTGTTTATTTTGGGGATGATGTATCCTGCCACTCCCAAGCACAGCGGGGCTATGTTTTCCAGAAGCGGTAACAGTTCCATAGCAAAATTTTAGTTTTTCCCTGAACTTTGATTCCTGCCTTTGTGATTTGCTCTTTTCTATTTTTCTTTTCTTGTCTTTAAACCTACTTTGCCACACATTGCCTCCTTCTCAGCCCAAACTTAACCAAGGCCCCCCAGTTCAGTCCTCACTGAAGCTCTGTGKCTGTTTGCCTCTGTCCCCTTTTCCTTTCCCTGATGTACCCTGTCCTGCACAGAGACCTCACCCCTTCAGGGAAGCACACTGTCATTGAGAGAAATGAAGGAGCTCCTGTCTCCCTGCAGCTGATAACACCACACAACTTATCTCTCCTGTAGTATCACTTGGACATGTTGTTTTTCACCTTGGCACTCCTTGTCTAACCAACTTCATTCTTTCCTATATGTCAATGTGCCATGATTACAACTACTTTCCCTCCTACTCCTACAACTGTCTTCCATCCAGCTTCCTGGCTTATGACATGCCATCTCAAACATTTTATGCTTACCCTTGGGGCTTACATTGACATTGCCCCTGACTACATCTCTACTTTCATTCTCTATGCACATGCTCTGCGCTCTGATTGCTATCATCTCAGTGTTACTTTCATCATTTTCTGTTTATTTCTACCACAGATGTCTTATACACTTGGCAATTCTCCTCAAACGAGTCCTTTAATCCAGCCTGGACAAATAGTGTCTCCATGGGTGCTCACCAGGTTACCTCCTGTCTAACTGCATTTCTCCCGGTCCTTTGACTCTGCTTTCTTGTTTCTCTGGTATCATCTAACAACATTGAAAAGTAAACCCTTCTTGATGGGATTCTTCTTTATGGAGAACATACCAGCCATATGCATGCTATTATATGCAAACACCAATAAATAAAAGTGAATCTAGTGTTTCAGTATAATGAGAGACAATGAAAATGTTATACTTCCCTGTATGTGTATGGGATTTGGGGGATGATGGGTCCTAATTAAGATAGCTTAAAAGATTTTTAACATTCTCCAACACACTTTGTGATATCCCCAGAGTTTTAAGGAGACCTAAGTGTTTGTTTTCATTTTTCTTAGCTAACATATCATCTTTACAGTCAATATTGAAAAATGCCAGCAAATCAGATTTAGTTTTCATTTATGCAGACTTCTGCATGAGAATCTCCTCGGGGGCACTTGTAGAGGAAGACTGTGCATGCATCAAAGGATGAGTGACAATGTGTATGAAGAGATTTCTGGTAAAAAGTCTGAACCTACTCATGGTGATGCTGGAGTGTATTTTTCTAGAGCAATGAAATGGGATGGGAATTTATTATGAGGATTATATAAACTTGCAGGATTCCTTTATCTCTGGTATAAATGGGGTGGATGATTGCTGGAGACAAGATAGTTACATGACAAAATCAAAGAGCTTGGGGAATTATTGTAGTGGGGTTGAAATATTCGTCAGGCAAGAGCACTATAAGGTTATTAATTATATTGTTACTAGCTCCTTTGTTTAATGAACTAAAAATATCTTTGTCAAAATCAAACTCAATTTAAGTATTTCAATTTACAAAAATAAGGCAAAATAAGATCTTATCAAACATCAATATGGATAATCAATGTTACTTTTCTTCTATTAATCTGATTATATCCTCTGCTAATCTGTTATGCTGGAAGTGAATCTTGAAATAGTTATATTTCATTTTTTATAACTAAATAGTATACCTAATTTTGGAAGAGAAAATGTACAGTACATTAGCAAAACATATGAATCTAAAGCAGCAAATGGATTAGATAATTGAAGAGAAATCTGTATTTACATGGCAAATTCTTTCTAAAGTAATACGTTATCTTCAACATGAACTGCATTAAGACTCAGGAAAAGTAGAACTGTTAGTTAATGGCTATGATGTGAAGTAAATATGGAGTGTAAGTTTTTCCTTGAAGCTCATAAATGGTAGTTCATTTAACTATGTCTGTACTATTAAATTATACTCAGCCAGGCAACTTGTTTCTGGAATTTCTGCATCTAAACTGACAAATTGTTAAATGGTGCCTGGTACAGTCTGGCCCAGGACAGGTAGCAATCTYTCAGGCTTCCCCTGAGAATGGTATGGGAACTAGCAGAGGCTGAACAATGATGTAGGGACATCAGAAGTGCCCTGCCGGCTCAAGATGATCCATGTCACCCAATATTCTGTTTCAAAAAAGTCAARATGAGGTGGAACAAGCAGACAAACCTGGACGCTGTATTTAGACAATTTATTTCACAATTTCTCTAGCATCCACAATCACTACATTAGGAGTATTGGAAGATGCACCTTTTAGTATCTGTTTAGAGACCTATTAGTCATTAAATTTCTGATCCTTTTTTTGAATCTGCAGATACTATCTGCCTTTGAAACCTCCTGTGCCAATGAATTTTGGAAGTTCAATACCCAATGAGTGAACAAGTAGCTTTTAAATCTGATTTAAGCTAGTATGTTACCAGCTTCAATGAGCGTCCCTTAGTTATGTTATTTAAGGGTTGTGACAAGTTATATATTCATACGCACTCCTCAGGATTTTTAAAATCTCAATTACACCCCCCACAGACTTCTCTGATCTCTCCTCATAAGTAACTCCATCCCCTCTACTATTYTAGTTGCCCTTTTGTGTTCCTTTTTTTATGTCCTTGTTGGTCCTTACCAATCAACAGCTGGGACTTAGTCACCCTAATCTGAAGGGTAAGAGAGTTTAATGGGCTATTTCATTCAGGAATGGTCCTGAGGACAAAGAATGGATTCCAAATATTGTATGGRAAAAAAAAAAAAAAAGAAAATAAATATTATAACATTCAGCACAGGGGCCAGGAAGCAGCCACAGCACACGGTGACAGATCTGCCAGTCTTACTGGGACTGAGACTGAAGAACACACTGCAGAAAGTCCAGGGCTCACAACCTTGACCTGGTCACCAGCTCTAGGAGCACAGAGTTTGAAAGATAYCACTATGGTTCTGTCATCAGCACAAAATATTTTCAAAAGCTCAGAGCACCAGCTGCATAGGCAGAGTGGACATCCCACCAAGAGCCAAAATGTGAGGGGTGAGGATTTGGGCCACCATGAGAAAATCATTCCCCTAGAGACCACAGATTTTTCACAGTCTCACGAACTAATGGGCAAGTAAGATGGGAAACTGATCCCAGCAATAGTGCTCCTGTGTGCATCTTTCCTGGAAATAATTCCCTTTTTGGCTGGATTCCACTCAGCATATATGCACAGAGAATTTCCAGGGAGGTCTTTCCACATATATAGCTAGAATTGCCTTCTGTTCTTTTGTATATATAGCCTTTTTTTTTCTAATCAGATGATATTGCTTACTGTGGATTAATAAGCAGTGTCTGATTTATCACTGGAGASTCCTACAGAAGACATCTAATTGAATTCCATTTCTTTTTCTCACCAGTGTTGGAAAAAGACATGCTGTCTTTTTCAGTTTCATGAGATTTCACTTTTCAGCACTCTACTGGGATGTAATATACCTTGAAAGAATAATTTGGTTTTAAAACATTAACTGCTATTAACGGTGACCTAATATTTATGTTGCTGCTTAAATAGTCCTCTGCATATAGTTGGAAAAAAATATCAATGATAGTGTAACTTTGRGAAATTTTCTGAACTATTCATTGTTTTAGCATTATCCTGCATTAAATTTCTTCCAGAAAATTGCATTTCTCCTGAGATATGATCTAATTAATTTTTAAGAAAAATTGCAAAATATGTGATATACACTCACTGTTACTTGAATTAGCATAGCTGCTACTGCCTCCTCTGTCTAGATCTTCCTTTTACTGTAATCACACCTTCTTCCTCTTCCCATTTTTTCTTCAACACAAGACTTTGTCTGGTACAATTCAAGTGTGCAGCAAAGGGGTTCTTGAAGGCAATGAGATGTGATAAAAATGCCTTTGCTAGAGCTTTGGAGGGTAGACAACTGAATCCAAGTTAGAACAGCTTTTATTATTATGCTAAGAACTGCCCAGTTCTTGACTGACATAAAGAGCAGGTCATTTGTTAATTTCATTTAAAGTTACATTTTTCTGCTGGTTTTTTTCTTTTTTTTTTTTTTCTTTTTCCCTTGCACTGATCACTCTAGGCTTGAGCCTTAGGAATTACCTAAAGAAACCAGAACACTTATAATAGAAGAGAGTAAGGGGCTCTAATGTCAGTAAAAACCTTAGATCATCTTTCTGTGAATTTGTTTTTAATTTTGTTTCTTTTTTCCTTTGAGCCTTATATTCTGACTTACTTGAGTGGCCTCCATAGGACAAAGTCAACAAGGATTCTTTGTGCTCATCTCTATTAAGTGTTCCTCTTCTCTGTAGCTTTGGCCTTTGCACTTGACCTCATCATTCCAAGAATTGAACCACTCGGTGTGGGAGGTATAGCGTATATTAGCGATTTAATATTTTACTACAAGCATCTTTTTGTGTTTGATGAAATTGAAAAATAATTTCATTTAATAATTTTGTAATGTTCCAACAATTGCTACAATAATTTCATTTCATAATGAAAAGCAATTTCATTGTGGGTATTCTTGGTCATTTGCAAGAATGTGGTTATACAAGCTTTGAATGCTGGGAAGGTACCACACTACCAGCATTGCCAGGACATCCAGCACATCATAATAGTCACCTTTATTTGCAATACTTCCTTACATGTTTTGGTAATTGAGGTTTTTAACAGACAAATGCTCTGATTACCAGCTCTCAGAACACTACTAACTGCAGCGAGAAAATGCCTAATTTCCCACCCATTGCATTAAATTACAGACATTTCAGTGGGCATTGAACCAAGCCTTGGTAGCAATGTTTCTTTACCAAAATTACTAAGCTGTAAAGGCTGTAAAGGATTTGATCACTGCATCTCATATAGATTATGAGGAAAAAGAAACACATCTCATAAGTAGGCCACAAATTTACTAGTGGTTTAATCRAAATTAAACAAAATAATTATTATTTCAGTTACAAGGATACTAACAATCATAGCACAAATTGTCCAATTACTGGCAAAAAATTCTCATTAACAATGCAGTTGAGTTTTTAAGATTTATTTCTTTGGGTTTTTGATCACTGTTCTGATATCCCTTTGCACCCTAAGGTCAGTGGTGTTCATCTTCCTCAAGGACAACTGAGCACACGGGAGTTTGCAATATAGTCATCATCTGCCTAGGTTCTTCATCGGGAGGAGCGTGACCTTGATATTGGGGCATCCAGAGTCCTCCTAAGGTTATTTTTCTGTGTCCTTGCATGGTCTTTCAGTCACTGTTTGTTTCCTGCTGGCCCACAGTTCAGTTACATAATACTTACTGAGTTTTTGGTACCCATAGCGCATAACGTTAAACCATGCCACCGCAGCCTCAGCATTAAGATGTAGCAAAATAAAACATTGAGAAGCATTATTACAGAAAATAGCCCTCCTGACCCCTCCATGTCCCTTACA
The DNA here is from genome assembly GCA_030449065.1 of Oceanodroma leucorhoa. Lineage (NCBI taxonomy): Eukaryota > Metazoa > Chordata > Aves > Procellariiformes > Oceanodroma > Oceanodroma leucorhoa. Next base: position 2,097,211 of record JASVER010000058.1, on the reverse strand, counting down.
GTTTTTGCACTTACTGCTAAAAGAACCTGTTGACCACTCCAGAAAATTTTGGGTAAGTCCTGAGACCTGAATATTAAGTTACTACAAAGCTTCTTGCAATAACAAAACTGTATTTACTAGTTGACACCCTTGTTATTTCATAAAAGACCCACTAAATATTTGCAATGACCACAATGACTTTTTGATTAAATTAATTTCTTTACATGTAGTTCCTCCTCAGCTAACTGCATTTTCAAAAGTATTACCTCAGTATAATAGTAATAATATTGTGCAATTAAAGGTATAGCAACTAGGTCAGATTATGTTCCTGACAAAGGATTTTAGACAAATTTTCAAAGCAGTGACCATTCATCTGTTAATTGCAGAGGTGTGTGGTGTGTGTTTCTTGTAATGTGCTTTTATTTTCCAGTAAAATCAGTGATAAATTATAATAATGTTATAATCAAATTGCTGCATGTGTTCTCCAGCAAATATTTAGAAATTATAGCTAATCTTAGTCCCTGAAGAGAAAATTCAGAAACTATTTAAGAAATGCTTTATGACCAGATTCCAAGTTTTTTAAAAGAATGTCACATACAAAATGTAATGCTGAATATATTCCAAAATTATGGTTTTCTTGAAATAGGTATGTATTTTTAAACCAAATGCCAAAGTCTATTTAACTTCTGTCCACTCTTTAATAAACTTTTTTTTGCAAAGGTTTTTTTCCAAATTATAAATACTCTTCATTCAGCAAATCTATRGTCTGTATGTGCAATCTATATCTGCGTCTATATTCATGTCAGTATTTATAGATTTCTAATATTTTTCTTTTCAGAAATATTTTTATTGAGACCAACTTGTGTATGGTGTTTGGCAATAGCTATTCTCATTTGGACAGTAATTCTGTTGTAAGTATCACACTGGAAAAGAGAATATTAACRGAATGTGTTGTAAATGAATGCATTACAGTTTTAAAATTATAATTGGGGTTTGAAACAGACTTCAGAGAACCATATTTTCATGTTACACAATATAGCAATTAAGGGAAACATATTAAAGAGTTTATTAATGAGTTCGTGTTTTCCTGTTATGTATAACAAAGGACAAAGAGATTATTTTTATAAATTCCTTTTATCTGCTTTCATGCTTAGGCCATGAGTGGGGTCCAGAGCTGCAATTCACTGGCTCATGGATGCAGCTAAAGCAAAGATAATGGCTCTGCAGTGTTTGTCACGATGGATCGCTCTTCTTCCAGATCTCTGCTCTAAGACTCTCGTACCACTGCAGCAGGATCCAACAGCTTCTGGGAAGGCACTTGGTTGTCGCCAGCATTTGGAAAAGCTTTGCAAGAGACGGTGCTTAAGACAGCTGGAGCCCTTGAAGGTTCTGGGTCCCCAGACACTGAAGGCTTTGTAGAAATCATAGTGAATTTTTGCACCTACATAGTGCTTTAGAAACATTCATTTTTTAATTGTCAGAAACATTCTGTGAGTGTTACCCTCACAGGATGGGCACACAGAATAAAAGAGAAATGGAGCTAATAYTTCTGCGACTGCCTGTGCCCACCTACACTTGTGAATAATGACCTGCTGCTCAGAACCACTCGGCTTGTGCAGCCCTCCCAGTCTCTCTGGTTTGATACCAACGTCAGGCACTCGGGTTTCCCACTGCGACCTGTCAGTCCTGACAGATGAAACCTGATCCCAGTCAGGATTGGGATCGTTTTCTTGTTCTTSGTTCTTTGTTCAGTGTGCTGGAACTGCTGCCTCTTGTGCTGTGCGACTTCATCTCCTTGTGCCTGGAGTACCCCGGGCGCAAGACGAGGAGGATGAGCCCACTGCAGGTGCCTGGCTGCTGCACACCAAGCCGGGACACCTCTCAGGGAAGGGGTAGTGTTGTAGCATTGCCCTCCCCAGCTGCCAGCTCCCTGGTGGCTTTCTAAAAGTATCAAAGGTGTCACAGGTAAGATTTTTCCCCTGGTTTAGAAGTTCATGATTATGAATAAACTCTAGCCTTGAGGCTTTGATTTTTTTTTTTCCTTTTTTAATACACTGGCTGAAATAGCAAATTTGGTATGCATCAACTTATGTTTTTTAAGAATTATTCTTGCAAGAAAATGGTTAGCTAGACCATTTTTGTTTCATRTTTCTGTTTTCTTCAGGGTTCATTTAACTGCAGAAATCCAAAGTTTTTCATCAAAAAGCTCATGTTAAAATAGYAATTTTAATATTTCTGAAATCTAGGTTTCAAAGCAAAATTCAGAAGGCTAGGGGAAAGGACATTAAGGAATAGAACATACCAAAGAAGGACCACTTGTAAATTAACCTTATTTCAGGTAAACTGGTACAAAACTCTGAAAATGATCCTAAGGGATTATATTAGTACTCCTGAGACTACCGGTAGTGATCTCTAAGAAATTAGCTCATATCAACACTAAGAGACTGAAATTATTTGTTCAGGCTTACTGTACTCATGAAAATAATATTCTAACTCTAATTCTTTATGTTTATGGATCACACAAAACCGAAAGATCATAGTATACCTCAGAGCCGGAGTTACAGGCACTTACTTACCCCAAGACTATCACCACTCCCAAAGGAGTTTTTTCACTGCTGTGTTCATTCTCAAACATGATCTGATGAACTTCATACAGTATTTCCTTATGCATGACTTTACAAAGTGTGATTGTAAAGATATTGTTATATGAATTGTATGTTTACATAAATGTGCTGGTTTTGGCTGGGACAGAGTTAATTTTCTTCATAGTAGCTAGTATGGGGCTATGTTTTGGATTTGTGCTGAAAAYAGTGTTGATAACACAGGGATGTTTTCRTTACTGCTGAGCAGTGCTTACACACAGTCAAGGCCTTTTCTGCTTCTCACACCACCCCACCAGTGAGTAGGCTGGGGGTGCACAAGGAGTTGGAAGGGGACACGGCTGGGACAGCTGGCCCYRACTGACCAAAGGGATATYCCAYACCMTATGRYGTCATGCTCAGCATATAAGGCTGGGGGAAGAAGAAGGAAGGGGGGACATTTGGAGTGATGGTGTTTGTCTTCCCAAGTCACCGTTAGGTGTGATGAAGCCCTGTTTTCCTGGAGATGGCTGAACACCTGCCTGYCGATGGGAAGCAGTGAACGAATTCCTTGTTTTGCTTTGCTTGCATGCACGGCTTTTGCTTCACCGATTAAACTGTCTTCATCTCAACCCACGAGTTTTCTCACTTTTACTCTTCCAATTCTTTCCCCCATCTCACTGCAGGGGAGTGAGYGAGCGGCTGTGTGGGGCTTAGTTGCCAGCTGGGGTTAAACCACGACAATAAACAAAAGTTTGTTTACCAAAAGCTTAAACTTAAGCTTAAATATTGGGAGCGATGTTAGCACTTTCTATTTATTGTCTAGACAGAGACATTAGCACTTCTCAGGTTGGGGAGGGGAATTCAATAATCCTATAGGCACRATGTTACAAACTGACATTGTGATTAAGTGATGAACTACCAGAGWGTCGTGGAGCAGCAAGGACAAATGTCTGAGCCTGAATGTAACCTGCAAAAAGAGAATGGGCATATAGAGACAGATGCATCCCACCATCCAGATTCCCCTCAAGAAAAGCAATATCCAAGCTGTGGATCTTGCCATACAAAAGGGTTTCAGCCAGTAAACCATATCAGTATGGTTACAGTTTGTTAGCTAAGTGAAACAGATAGACAACCTAAAGTGTACTTGTTGCTTTTAGATATGCATGTATGTATATTTATATATATGCCTCTAAACACTGCAGTGCTTTACTTTGGTTAATTCTCAGATTTCTAAATATTAATTACCTACTTCTATCTATTATCTACATCTATTAATGTTGTCTGATGCAGAGGTCATTTCAAAGGACCAGAAAGCCATGCCTAGGGTTGGAGTGATTCATAAACCACTTTCACACTGCCAAATGCTCCACCAAAAGATATACCAGGTASCAAATGATAGTGGGAATATTCTTCAGCTAATGCTCTTTTTATGGCATGGTAACATTGCTATTGGTATGGCAGAAAAGTTTCTTCCAGTGGGAAATCCTATCCAAAATATACCAGGTATGGAACAAGACTGGAAAAGGGCCTAAATTTCAAGGGTCAGTGCTGGTCAACTATTATGGTTGTCACTCATGAAATTGCAGTAGGATCTGAGTTCTAACTCCAGTTAATAGTAAAGTAGATTTCTCTCGCAAGGTTTAATCCTCATCCACCGAATCTAACAGGAGTATGATCAAATCAGTGGAACATCACTCTGATAAAGGACTGACAAAATGATACAGTTCAATAAAATATTGAAACATTTGCTTATCATTAATCCTTGAGAAATTTTTCTGTTGAATTACAAAACTCTCTGACTTTAGTGGGCTTCTGAACTCATCTAAAAATATCTAATGGACTTAAGCTTTGCCTAATCCTGAGTTGTCTTCATGGCTGGGTGTCCCAAATGAGTGGTTTAGAGGYCGCTCAAAGAATCACTGTCCAAGTTATTAGCAGAAAGTGATTTTAAGAGAAATTTATAAAAGCATGACTTAACAGAGTTCGATGGCAAGGTTCACTCTATCACTACACAGACGAGCATACAAAGGCAAAGAGCATGGGAAGCTGAAAATTCCTTGGCTAGTGTAAACACTAGTTAGCAACAACTAAAACATCAGTGTGTTATCACATTATTCTCATACTAAATCCAAAACACAGCACTATACCAGCTATTAGCAAGAAAATTAACTTTAGCCCAGCCAAAACCAGGGTATCATGTTAGAATTGAGTTGGGATGATTTATACAGAGGCCGAGGACTAAAAGGTTAAGAGAGACCCTCCCGTTGAGTCACGAGGTTCAGAGAAGACCCGACTGGATCCAATCTTACTCTCAGATTTGGACAACGGTTTATGTCTGATACAAAAAGGGTAAGGAGACCCTCCCATTGAGTCATGAGGTTCAGAGTAGACCCGGCTAGATCTACCCCTAGTCCCAGGCTTGGTCAACTATATATGTCTAAAGGATTATATGTGTTTAGCAGCAGTCTAAGTTTCATTCACAATCTTAAGACAGACGTAAGATTTTAACAGAGTATATTTGCTAGCAGGTACTTCCATCAATTCACACACACACGCGGATGCAAAGATAGACAAATATACAAAGATAAAGATATAACTGTTAAAAATCCCCCTAAAGTCCAGTGAAATACTCACATAAAATGTCTTGGCATTTCTCAATGGGCAAAGGGTTGAGCCCCGAGGAGTGTTGCAGCCCAGGTCCCGTGCTGGCTGGCAACGGTCCTCCAAATATCGCAAACTTGAGAGTTTGCAAACTCTGAGGAATGTTCCACTCAGAGGGAAAGGCTGGGCGCAGCGCTCTGCGGTCCAGGAGGGCTCAAAGGGCCTCACTTGGGGCCACTGTTRTAAGGTCACAAGATGATTGACTTTAGTCAKCCGTCAAAACTCTCAAGGTTTCAGTAACAATGATATCGTTCCACTTGAGCTACAACTCAGATAAGGGTATCAGGGGATGACAATTATCCCTGCTCTCGTCCTCCACTTGGGCCAGGCAACGGAAGTTTCTGGTATGATCAGTACATTCCCCAACCTCATCTACGCAAGAGTTCTTGATACAGTAAAGGGACGCTTCACCGCCTGACTCATTACACCAAGGCCAAGGTTTAATGGGAGTTTCTGAGATCACGGAGYGGCCCAGGAAGGCGGGGGGAGGGCAATGCACCACCACACTGGGRTACCTGCTTCGTTGATGGCATTGTCCCTCCAACTGTTTTTTCTAGCACTAATTCTAAGGAAAGAATTGGATTTTTTTGGTTTTCATCCATGCCATCCATGGCATGTTATATACATAAAAATATATAAAACTATACATTTTTATGGCTGGAGGATTTTTAAGGGATTCTACACTGCCTTTAGTAAAGAATTTAATGGTAGATCAGTTAGTGTAGTTTTAACTAAATGCTTCTGTCTGAGTTTTTTAGTTACTAAAGACATTTGTTAGTGAAGGTCCCTGATAACTTCTCTACTTTTAAAAAGCAAAAATTTTTTTTTGTAATTATCATTTCTGCACTGTATATATCTTGCACTGTACTTTTTTTCAGACAAAAGGCAAGTTCTCACATGGAAAAGCTTCACATCTGTGCATTTGTCCTTTACAAATACTGAGCACTATGTGCAAGGTGTTGAACATGGAGTTGTTAAAAAAAATTCTGACAAATTAAGTATGTTGAGAAATGTTGCTTCATTGAGCTACACATGCTTAATCTGAAGCACCTTTAATTCCAGAAACTCTTACCAAAATAAGAACAGGTTTTGAGGAAACCCTTTGACAGACTCCTGGGAAGCCTGGCTAGGATGAAATGAGTTGGAAGCTGCAGGTCCCAGGACTACTTGCTGGTGGACCTTTCCTAGCAAGGATGAGGGATTGTTCTGCAGTTAGCTGCTTAGTGAAAAGACACGATTTAATTTCATTCCCAATACTTCCATTTTTCAAAATGCTGCCAGTGACAAATCTGACAAGATCATTGATTAAACAAAGCAATTGACTGGGTTCCAGTTTAGAAATGTTAGAAAAATGTGACTTCAGTTTAACCATCCCTTTGCCTTCAGATTTGTGAAGTCCAAATTCTTTGGTGCTAAACACCCATTAGCCTCTGAACCTATAGTCTTTCTCATCTTTCTGTGCACAAGTTTTCCTTTTATTTCCTTTTATAAACATTATGAACGTATTGATGACCAAAGGGGAAGCCTAACTCACTGGTCAAATATAATCCCTAATTTCTCTATAGTAATTACAGGGAAAACACATCTGTTCTAGTTGTCACAAATGTTATGTTTTATAAATACAGTATCTGTGATTCAGGTAATTATGGGTCAAATCCTTCAGTAACACTCAGGCAAGAGCTGCAAATGGAACTCAGCTTCATGGTGCTAAAAGGGGTGACCAGGATTTCACTAGAGGAAGAATGACTCTGGGATCTTCTGGAGAAATGCATAAACCAGTCTTGTCAAAATCAGAGCAGCTCTTGGGGTAAGGACTCACGTCACAGGGATGTGGGAAACACCACAGAAGATGGTTAGCATACATGACAAAAGTGTCAGGGTAGGTTGTGTTGTCCAAAACAGAACAAMCATTTTTCTGTATTTGTAGTAATAAAAGCATGTCTGAAGCTTCTTCCACTCCTTGCTGTTTTTTATAAGTCTTTCTGAGTCGTCACAGATTATTTTCTTTTTTTATTTTTTTTTTCAATACCTCTTTTTAACACTTCATTTCCCTATTCTCTCATTTTGGGAATTTCTAAACTCTAAATACCATGTCTCTGCCTAAAATGGGGCCATTAAACAGTCCCTGGCCTGGGAGGTATGTGACATTGTGACAGGTTAGCCTTGGCTGACAGCGAGACCCCCACCCAGCTGCTCTCCACTCCCCTCCTCAAGAGGACGAGGGGAGAAAAAGCTCATGTGCCGAGATAAGATCACTTACCAATTATCATAATGGGCAAAACAGACTCAACTTGGGGAAGATTAATTTAATTTATTRCCAATTAAAAAAAAAAAATAGAGTGGGATGGTAAGAAACAAAGGCAAAACTARAACCACCTTCCCACCACCCCTCCTTTCTTCCCTGGCTCAACTTCACTCCCAACTCTTCTACTTAGTTCCCTCCCCACGCAGCGCAAGATGGAGGGTTGCAGTCAGTCCATAACGCTTCATCTCTGCCTCTCCTTCCTCCTCACACTGTTCCCCTGCTCCAGTGTGGGGTCCCTCCCACAGGACAGAGTCCTTCATGAACTGCTCCAGCACGGGTTCTTCCCATAAGGCTGGAGTTCTTCAAGAATTGCTCCAGCCTGGGTCCTTTCCATGGGTACCGTCCTTCAGGAATAGACTGCTCCAGATTGAGTCCCCCATGGGCTGCAGCCCTTGTCAGGAGCCTGCTCTGGCGTGGGTTCTCCCCAGGCTGCAGCTTCCTTCAGGGCACATCCACCTCCTCCCATGCAGGGTCCTCCATGGGCTGCAGGGGCACAACTTGCAACACCATGGTCTTCTCCACGGGCTGCAGGGGAATCTCTGCTCCGGCGCCTGGAGCACCTCCTCCCCCTCCTTATTCACTGACCTTGGTGTCTGCAGGGTTGTTTCTCTCATATTTTCTCACAGCTGCTGTGCAGTGTTTTTTACCATTTCTTAAAAATGCTTTCAAAGAGGGGCCACCAACTTGGCTGATGGGCTCAGCTTTAGCCAGTGGTGTGTCATTTTGGAGCCAGCTGGAAGTGGCTGTGTCTGTCATGGGGCAGACCCTGGTGTCTTCTCACAGAGGCCACCTCTGCAGCCTCCCCACTGGCAACACCTTGTCACATAAACCCAATACAGACATGTATGGAAATAACAGGATATGGGTGCATACAGCTGATTCCACCCATACCAGGATGTTTAAGTTATGTAAAATTTTTAAACCAGTCCTTATGAATTCAGTTTACATCCCTGTCCATTCCTGTTTCATTCTTATATCATTCGACRTATTTTTATCTGTTGGTAGTTTCTAGTGCATCAGCTGTTGGAAGGTGGTTGTGGAAGTTGCTGTTTTCCTCTGTGAAGGCTCACATAAAAATAATATTAGTTACAAAGACAGAATGGAAAATATCCTGAAAGATAATGGCTGTTTGGGATCAGGTGTAAGCAATTTTTTACATTAAATTACTCAATGCAAATAGCCATTGCTCTTTTAAGCCAAGCTTATGCGTAGAACACCATCCAACACTGACAAATTTCTGCTGCCACACATCAAATACTTAAAAATCAAATGAAGTTGTACTGTCCTCTTGTTTCGTGCAGGATGAATTATCTCCTGATCTAATGTTTTCTATTAAATCCAAAATATGCCCTCATGATAACATGCTTTTAGTTCATCACTGTCATGAGGTTTTTCTGATCTCTGTAACTATTCATGCACAGTAGTTGGCTGAAAAGAGTTTGGATTTATGTTGTAGAGAAATTCATGTGGATCGCCAGGTTAGCTTTCCTGCTGTCTTAAAATGGCAAAAATATCTTGTGCCTGTATAAAAAGCTCTCAATCCAATGTATTAAATACAAATGTGGAAACATTGACAGCTGCTAGTATGTATATTTTGTTAAGAATACAGGGTAATCAATTTTCAGTAGGTGAATAGAACAGAGGGCTAAAAGTTTGCCTTCCATGGAAAACTCTGCCAACCTGCATACCTCCATTGAGTTAAATGAGATTTAAAAATGAGACAATATTTGATACTAAGTCTTTAAAACAGGCTAAAAGTGCTCACTTTTGAAGGGGTGGCTTTCATGAAAACTCCTGAGCGCCCAAGCTATGGTCAATATAAAATTGAAGAAAGGTTGAGCTGAAGCAACTAGAACACTAAGCACTGCAGAGACTGTTAGATCCAGGAGAGTCAAAAACTTTTTTCTTACCTTTGGTTTCAAATTAGTGAAGAGCTACCTACGGGTTTATCTTTTGCACAGTGACTCTTCCCACTGAGGTAAACAGTAGGTAAACAGTACTGCTTAAATCATATGAAATAAAACACTTGCATAAATCTTTGTAGAACTGGAGACAACATCTGTAAGTAGTTTGTAGTAGTTTATACCAGGATTATTTTGATGCAGTATGCTCAAGTGTAATAAGTGAAATATTCAGTAAAGGAGCTGTAGTTTATGTAGCATATAAGTTAGAGATACAAAATTAAGTAGGAGGATAAAGATTAAGGTAAACTGAACAGTAAGAAAAGTTATCATGGAGACATTGTTTTTATCAGAGATACCACTGAATGGAGAATGGGATGGCCATTTGGATGAGGACAAAGACCTTAGATGGGAATTGAGATAAGATTAGCATTAACTGGTAGGCAGGATCCAAATAAGCTAAGAAGAGTCTGAGGCAAGGGGTGGGACAAAAATTAACCTTATCACCAACAGGTAGAAAGATTCATCCTTAGTGACAAAAGAATAGAAGACATTATCTTTAGGAGCAGGATTCCTGGTTCTGTTTGGTCACAGGTTGGTAAAAAAACATTGCAAAACCCACACTTAATTTGTTTCTGGAGGATGACTGAAATGGGAAAAGAGAGATGGGCACCTCCAGAGGTCAGCTCTGAGCAGCAAAAGGAGGCTGCTGCTTCAAACTGATCTCCAGAGTAACTGTCGGTCTATTAACTRCAGAAGCCATCAAAAAGATAAGCCTTGTTAAGCTTAAGTCAGCTTTTGTGAATATGACCTTTTTGATGAAATTCTGGACTATTTCCAACGAGCTTTGTTAAGAACCTAGATGGTCTTTTAAATAATTGCATCTAAGCTACGAATTGTGTTTATCTGTAAGAGGAAAATGGCCTTCCACCTGCTTCCAATATGTTCTACTCAATTTGCTTCCAAATGAAACAATGTACCTAAGAGCAAAGCTGTTGGGAAGGGCTTTAAATATCCGTTGCTCAATTCTTGGCTGGCCTGATGGGCAACATTGATAAAGTCTCTTTTTCTTCTTTAAATGAAATGAATGATACCAACCTTGTGATGTACTTTGGTGTACACTGATGAGCAATGATATATAATAACAACACAATTATAACAATGTGAGGAAAGACTGTATGATATTGTTCCTGATTGTATTTTGACTTTATCATAAAGCTGCATGTCCATTCCTCCACCTTTTGGACAGCAACTGAATAGTTTAGGATGCTAAAAGAGAGGAGCTTTGGTTGAAAAAAAATGAGTCTAGGCTTTATCTAAAGTATGTTGATTGTTATTGTCCCCAATTCAACAGCTATATTCTCCTTAGATTACCTGTGCATTTAGAAGAAGCTAAGGTGAACTTTTTTGAATATCCCACTGCCCAGTCATGAAAAAATGTTTTGTTTTTGTCATGTATCTGTCGCTGAAGRGAGAGAAATACTGAATGCATTGAATAAGAAAAACTTAATTATCTGACTCCTCTAATGACCAGAGTCTCTATTTAGTCCAAATCTCAGTTGCTACAACTTGCTTCCAGAGGGAAGCTTTCACTTTCTTAATATACATAAATTATACAATAGAGAACCCRAGGATTAAATAATAAAAGTACATGACTATCTTTGTAATCAAACCTAAGGCAGAGGATCCACTATTATAACTGTCTTTATAACTGTTCTCAATTTCTGAGAGGCTTAATGCATTTTGCAAGATTCCTTCAGTTCTATTTGTCCCATGTAATTTTAAATGTATTTTAAATCTTTACTCAATTGAAATGAGACTAAAACACAAAGTAAATGACCAAATGAGCAGATACATACACATACCTAGCATATGACATACATGTCTAGCAAATGAGGGAAGGCCAGCATCAGAGCAAATACTCCTTCAATCCAAAGGCAATATAACCTACAAGACCATCTTCATCTTCTGAAGAAAACACAAACAAATCTCACAGGTCTTTTAAGTCTGGAACAGTCACCTCTTTTTGTCACTCTTATGAAATGCTGCCAAAAATTGCTGCATGTTGAACAGCATCAACAGATGTGAAAGATATGGAAGTGTAAAGGCAATCTTCTCAGGAGCTGCTACAGAAGGATTTGAAGGTGCTAGTAAGCTTCTCCACCAAAGAAAATGAAGCTTTGGAGGAGGCTCTATAGTGGGCAACTGAGGGGGAGGTGTTTTTTAGGAGCCTAAGTATCTTAAACTGATCAAGTGTTTTTATTATAACTATTAAAGGTGTATCAGATTTTTGAAAGGCATAGAGATTTTGCTGGTTAGTAGAAGACTATAGTGTCTGTCAGCTAGTAGAAATTCAGTAATAAACTTTATGATGTGTCAAGCCACTAAGATTAGCTAAAAAGTTGTTGTCTTGACAACTTAGCAGCCACCAAGATATGTTGGGGTAGAGCCATCGGACTCTGAATGCTGATATACATCTCAAAAGATAAAGAAAAATTGGGTAATGTAATATAAGTGCAGTCACTTTGAATCGGTCACCTATGGTACTTTCCATTAGTTGTGGAGTTTTATACCAAAATTAGTTAGCTAATGAATATATGGGAGATAAAAGGGGTATCAAAGGTTGGTATTTTATAATTGTTCCCCCACTGAGACATTGTGATGCCTGCCACTTACATTTCTGGCAAGCTGAGTTTTTGAGTGAAATTGCATGTGTATTTTGTTCCTATTACTGACTTTGATTTTCATCTTGTTTATTTTTCGGCTGTGAAAATGTACAGCTCAACAAGAAGATTTTTATGTTGAAGTAATAAATGTAACAAATGAATTTGGAATTGAATTCACTTTACCTTTACCTCAGTGGTCTTATGACAATGGCAAAGGTTATTTTAASGTAGACCATCAGATCTGAATTTGGATTTAAAACACAAATGAAAAAAAGTAGAGAGGAATAATTCTGTAATAGAAGGATTTGGAACAGAGTGAGCTAAACTGTTCTGCTTTTCAACTGAGCTTCTGGTTTTTGTACCCGTTATTAATTTTTCTTTTTTTTAAATTTATTTTTCTGGCATCTTGCTTTAGCATCTGTTTCCACATAAAATAACTTTTGCTTGTTAATATTCTGTAATCTAAATGATGGAAGCAATATGTATTGGAAAATTGTCTGATGAGTCAACTCTACATTATGCGCACACATGTGTGTGTGCATGTTTGTATACTTACTCACATATTATTTGTGTTTGTATGCATGCAAACTAATAAATATATTGTACAAATATTTGTATCATCACAAACGCAGTCCTTCACCCAAGTATTTTGTATATGGTCATAAAGTCTCTATTCATTTTTAACTAGATATMGAAAAATGATAGTAACAGGAAAAGTATGTTCTGTATTAAAACACTATAATAAATAAATAAACTAATAAACAAACTAATAAATAAATAAAATAAGAATAAAATAAATAAATAAATAAATAATAAACAAAACACTATATAACACAGCAATTAATAAAAATCAGTATCTTAGGAACATTTCACATGTTTGGAAACCCGTGTTGTCCTTACCTCATTTTTTTTCAACAGAAAAAGGTATCAGTTGAGGTACAACTGCGTAGCTTATCTGCTTTTTTATAAAATTATATATACAGATACCATTACTGCAACTTTGAAATAATGGAAAAGTTTACAAAATATTTTATTAATTAAGTTCAATAACTACATTTTTCCCCCACAGTACTGAGTAATAATGAAATTGTTTAAACATCACTAACTTTTTAGTTTTATATATTATAGGTATCAAAGCAGTTAAAAATGGCTTAGGAGATTCTGGAGCAATAAAAATCTGAATTACTAACTTGTTTGGTGATGTGCAGTTATATGAATTATGGTATGGCAACATATCCAAATTTTTCCAAAATTAAATCCTTATGAAAACCATGTTCTTTAAAGAACAATCACCTCATCATGAAAAGGGTAAGAAAGAGAAGAAACCATTTGTGTCAAGAAGTCAAATTTCTTATATCTTTTCCTGGTTGGAAACAGAGAGGAAATGGGGCTTATTCACAGGGCCAAATGGTGTTAAATATTTAGTCGTATTAASAAAATTTAATCAAGTTTTATTTGTGCTGATGGCAAAATTCTGAACTGCATTTATCAGTTGAAATGATTGGTGACTTTTTTGACAAATTTGTTTTCTGTGTGAGTAGTGCGATATAAGTATTCTATGAGAAATTTGCTGTTTTATTTATTGCTTCTTATGAAATTGTTATTATGCCTTGTATTGTTTGAGTTTTCAAGTCTTTGAACTTAATTCTTGCTTTTGTACTTATTCATGACAGTAAGGATCAATTACTTGAAAGAATACTGAAAGCAAACATGAAACAGCAACGTTGCAGTTCTACTGAAATTTACTTTTGAATTCAAATGGATAGTCAAGGGAATTTAAGAAGATGGGGTTTGCCCATTCTAGCCCCCTTTACACTTCTGAGCAGTGTCAAAAGGTTTTAGATCAAGTTAGACTCCAACTCTGAATTTTTTAAGCTCACAGACGTCATGCTACACCATTATGAAYGCTTTCCTTCACACATAAATGACTGCCTCTGAGTACATGGCTTTCATAAACTTAAAGGCAAAAGTTCACAGATGCTGGACTGTATAATTACCCAACTTTTACTTCTGTAAAAGACAGAATATTCTTCCACTATTTTTCAAGCATTTTTTGATGACATTGCATAGTCCTAGAGTGCAGTTCAATTAATCGCATTCTATCTAAAGAATAAAACCAATTTCTTTGCGTTTTCTGTCTGGTCTTTTTTGCTTGCTGCCAAGCTTATTGAACCTTTCTTAGAGGGTCTGACGTAAACCCCAAAAAGCCAACAGGAAAAGTCCAACTAATATAAATTGTCTCTGGATTAGGCTCTTTTCAGAATCCTAATTACAGTTCCACTTCAGTTCTGCCCGAACTGATGATTATGGCTGATTGATAAAAGACTGGAAACCTCAAATCTGAAAGGTTTGAAATTTGATTTGAAACAAACACAAAAATATTTTTTTTCAGCAATTACAATTATTCAATATCTCTGGGAATCTTACACTGCAGATGGAGCTAGCTGTTTTGTCCACTCCCTGCTAAGCATGCCTAGAATTTACAATATTTATTATTGAATAGCTACAGGAAGATTTACTAGCTCATTACAGGACTGAATTCACTACAGCTTTCATGCTTCTTACACTTGCAGCAAATCAGCAGAAAATTCCATAATTTTTCTCCAGACACACTTATCAGAGACCTACTTTAACATGTCAAAAGCTCAAATACTAAAGCTAAAAATACTAAATAAATAAACAAACAAACTTTTTTTTAATTATTTTTTTAAATGGAACACCATTTTCATCTTAAAATGAAGTTCCTTTCCTGCAGTCCAACTAAATTCTACCAAAGTTCACAAAATAGGCATCACATGCACCTGAGTGCTACGGCTCATTTTGATAATCTCTCAGAGCATGGTTTGTAAAATAGCCTCTAAGACATTAGACAGCTGAAATCAAGTCCTATTTCTACGTGAAAGAATTTCAGCTTAAGCTGTTTCTTAGGAGTCTGCTAGAACTGTGCCCCTAACATAAATCACTTCCTGATTTTCTGCAGCGCACCATTCCATTTAACACCATTAAGTATTTAAATACTTGAATAATCAAAGGAAAGAAGAGAGCTTGATTCTTAGCTGGGTGGTTATGACATATCCTTAGCAGAAGGAACTGTTGGATTTGTCATTATTCCAACAAATTCTTAAGATAAATGGAAAAATATGGAGTGACATATTCACTGACACAGTTCAAGGCTACATATCTTTAGTGGCACCCAATATAAGGTGTTTGTGATGTAGAAATATACAAAGATCAAGATATCCCTATTTTGTTTTGCCCTTTTTTTTGATTTCTATAAGCTTCATCAACAGTTTAAGTCAGCAAATTCTTGTGGGCCCCAATCATGAGCTTTCTTCATGTGTTGCATGGGAGTCAGCAGTACTCAGCATCATTACTTCTATAAATCAACAACTCAGATAACGACATGCTAGAATGTGATACCAGGTATTTCTAAGGTCACATACCCTGGCATGAAAATTCACTTTTTTCCACTCTCAGGTATATTTGATCATTGCATACTGAAAAGCTAACTCTTGTCATACACTTACATAAATAGCTAAAATAGCTTGCTGCTTTTCGGCTAGTAAGAGGCAACATTAGGGATGCACATCAGGCAAAATATTATGTCCTCCCATTATCAGATGTTATGTCTATGTTATTGCCTCCTGTGCAATAGTCACATAATGGGTGGCTGTTGTTCCTTTACATCAGATAATATATATTAAATACCAAACAATTCTGAATAAAGCCACAGCTGTATCTTAAAAAAAAACCCCAATGGAATGAATGGAAATGCAGCTAGTATAATCTCAACCACATTGTTCCAATTAAAAATACTAAAAGAAGCATTAATTAGATCTGATGCAGAATTTTCAATCAAAATTATTTGTATCCCTTAACACATACAATTTTCTTTGACAGATTCAGKTTTTTTCAATAATTTATTAATCTTGAGATACTAAATTTCTCATCATCCTGAATGAGGATATTTCAATCTTGAAACACAAATTATCTCACAGTTCACCACTCTGTTAGGCTGCCTTTCCCAGTGGTTAACTGCTGGAGAATCTTGGGATCCCTGGAAGACTACATTTTTCATCAGATGTGACATGTTGGAAGCCATTATGACTAAAGCAGAAGATATCATATAATCTTGTCAGAGGCAAAACGGGTAATGAGTCCTGACCTGCAGTGTTAAAAACAATTTACTGATTCCACAGACTAAAATTAAGTCTTCTGGATAAATTGAACAAAGCAAAATGAAATGAAATAAAATTAAAAGTTTTATTTTTATGTATATCCAATCAGTGTGATATAACTAAAAATCACCTTAGCATTATTAAAGCTACACYGTGATGAATGTCCATCCTATGAAAAATGCCCTATTGTGGCATGAAGATTAATGTTAAAATGCTGAATTTCCATTATATAGCGGAATTGTCAAATATTGATCTGTTCTAATTTTAACATTGTTTTCATCAACAGAAATATTGCGAAAAGATGCATAAGCATGACATCAGCTGAACTGAACTGACAATCAGTATTGACATTCAGTATAGTCTACATGTGGGGGAGGAAGGTATTTAACTTTGTCAGGGTTTTATATAGCGTGATACATAAGGATATATAAGTCTCTTCATGATAATGTATCAGACTGAAGATTTTATGAAGTGGACTGAGGAATAGTTTCAAATCTTGCTGCTCTTGGTCTRCCATCTCTATGAACTTTGGTTGTTGTATAGCTAGCTGTGTGCTTCAGACATAGTGAAAAATATGCTTAACAAATACATAACCAACTCACACCCTGCATGTAACTAGTTCAATATGACTATAGTCATCAATCATTGTGCTCKAGGAATGCTTCATATGAGAGAAGATGGTCTTGTGTTCCATACCAAAGCCTTCTCACAAGATCCTGGGAATGCATCTTATTCTTTTCTAGTTCACAGTGCTAAAATACGTAGAGATAATAGTACCATTTTCCTTCAGTTTTGTCTCCTGAGATTTTAAACTCTGACAGTAAGAAAATAAGAATGGATAAGTTGGGAACATGAAATCAGTTTCTACCTCATAGATGTACCTGTAGGACAATTGCACATGATAGAAACTCTTGGAAAGATGTTTACATTAAGCATTATTTTTATTGAGGAAAAGAAGTGATCAGAGAATGAATAATGAAGTTAGTTGCTTAACTTCAAGTGGTTATGATTTTCTGCTGGAAAACCATATACAATCTAAATAAACAAAATGTATTAGACCTCTAATGTACTTTAAAATAGTAATTTTTGAAGAGCTAAAAACTTTTGTGAACGAATCAGAAGGGAGGAAATCTAAATAATAAAAATAATGAATACCTGTGAGAAATGCTTAAAAGATAAGTGCAACCAAATCCTTAATGCTGTCTGAAATCCAGGATGAGGTCCACACTCCATCCAGAGGGATCTGAAGATGGCCATCATCCAAATTTGCCTGCCATTAACACTGTTAGGCTAAAAGGACTGCCTCAGGCATAGGGGCTCTGAGAACCTGCGTGCTCTCTGGTGCCCATGTGGGCAAGACACAATGGGGCATGTTATGAATATAGATCCCCTCATCTCTCTGATGCTCTTTTTGGTAACTGTATGCAAAAGAAGCTAACCCAACCATTTATAAAAAAGCTAGTGATGAGAAGTCATTTGGGCTCTAATCTGCCTGTGTTTCTGATTCAAAGTACTCAGACATGAAGGACCTGGTTCCCAAAATCTGCATCCTTTTCAAAAGCTGCACTTCTCTCAGGTACACAGAGCATAACTAACAGTTGTAGACAAAAAAAGACTTTAAAGAACAAAGAGCATTGAGAAATTATTTTGTTCGTATGTTTATTACAGCACAGTTTTCATCAGAGATGTTACATATATGCATTTTAACTCACGCACAGAGAAAAAAAAGTTCTACAGAATTCTTACAAGGTTGTTCTTTCCTTTTGTTCAGCTTCAAAATTAGAAAAGCTCAAGTAATGGGAGTACCCAGCTCTAAAGGAGTGCAACACCAAAAGACTATTTCATTAAAATTACAAGCCACAGTACAGCTTAAGAGTTTGCTTAATGGATACTGATTTGGGAATCACAGATAGTCTCGGTTAGTATACAGTTACAATGACAGCATGCAGAAGTCCCTTACTTACAAAGCACCCTGGTTCATGACAGGTTATTATTTTCCTGTTTATAAATACACTGAATTTCCTATTTATACAATATGACCGTTAGTTTCCTGGATACTCACTGTATGTGAATGAGCCATACTCCTCTTTTTTTACTGTCTTGAGTACATGTAATTGGTGCTGCCCCTGTGAACCTACTTGATTCTTTGAGAAAATTAGGTGGCTTGTAAGAACAAGATAGGTCAGTGTCACTGATAATATCAGCATGACAAGGCCAGACCCAGAGCCAAGGTAAGTGATTAAGAGGGACCAAAGACATGAACACAGCAGAAATTCTGAATTRAACAGAAATAGACAGGTGAATTCTTTTGGCAGAGGAAGTTTTTTCATGAAGTTGTGGGCGCCTTTGTTTAAAGAGAAAATTGCTTCTGCTATTTTGTGTCATAAAGTAAATTGCCTACCAAGTTGCCTTGGACAAACTTCCTCTTCATTTGAATCATTAGGTTGTATATTGGATATGTTTATGGAGCACAAATATAGGGACTTGGTTGATGCCAGGAAAGAAAATAGCAGAACTGGATTGAGTTCCTGAATTACCRTTAGAATCTGATTAATGTACATTAGAGTGTAACTTGACTATGCAGTTTGTAACCGCAACATTAATAATTTCAGTAAATGCACTCTCTGATGCAGTTGGTTTGTGTAATTTGTATAACTCTGGGCTAAGACGGGGTTGGCTGTTTCTATTTGTATCCTGTGACWTGAGTGTAGAAGTGATCAAAGATCTTAGATCAGCATTCAGACTAAATTCTTCTCCTTTTCCCATCAATCTCTACTTATACACACACACATTGCCTATATAATGCTTCAAAATACCCATTTAGTGTCTGTGACAGTCTAGAATCAATAGTGAAGATTAATGATAAGCCATAATGTATGGGAACAAAATCACTAGGAAAAAGGGGAGATTAGGGGATTTTGGTGCTCTCCCCATCATTGAGATTGGCCAGTAGAAGAACGTGCTCCAATGTTGTATGAGACATTTTGTGACTGTGCARCTCGCCCATTTAATCCTGGATGTACCTGTTTCATTTTTATTACACAAACTGTACAGGTAGATATACCCCCTGAAATTCAGTTTTCCTTGTTGAAAGGTAGCTGTATAAATAAGGCCTGGTTACTTCCACACTATTTTCCATGCAAATCTTCAACCTTTAATGGACACCTTTCTGGTATTGGTCACGTCAGGTGGAAAACGAGAGTGGAAAAGATAGGGCAAATTGCTTCTTGTGTACTCCGGGGCTTAACTGCTTGTGAAGTTTCCAGGAAGAATCTGAACATGGTTTCTTTCAGACTATGATGAACCTGGGCATCCCTACCAAACCTCTTTGTTCGCAAAAACTCAAAAACCGTATTGCTAAGAGATTCTTTCCAACTTTCATCTCTTCTCCTTCTCCAACAAAATACATTTTCTTAATGGTTTGGTAACTTTTTAAAACTTCAGGTGTTGGCTACAGTTTAGAGGAATTAATGGATGGTCTGGATTTAGCTCCTGAATGTCAGTCTTTTATTTTCACTTCTGTACTATGCTTTCAGCAACCAGGTTCTCTGAACCGTTTTTCACACATACAAGTTTACGTCTGATCATATTCCCAATTAAGTAACGCCCACGGCTCCTCAACTGTTTCACTGAAGAAAAATTAATCAGATCTCAAAGATCTGCATGGAAACAGGTGCTTTACCACTGTTAGTGGTACTGGTCTTCAGCTGAGTGGTGTGCGCTTAACACTTCTCACAACTAGGTGCTCCGGGAAAAACCCCTTCAGGAAACATAAAGGGCCAGAGATGGCATAAGTTCAGCACTGTGAAAGAAGATAAATATGCTGCTTTAGACAGCAGAAAGCCTAGCTGATTTGAACTCAGACTCCCTCTTGCTCCAGTTCCCATTGAATCATAAACGCCTGCCCAGGGCAGAGATATAAGAGAATATGAGGAGGCTGTATTTCAAAGTCATTCTACCTTTACAAAGAAAGAATAGCCACTGATTCAGACACTGATTATACGTGGCAGTTTTGTACACTAAAAAAAATAAGAAAATCCCTACAGATTAGATATAGCTACATGTATTTTTCATTTCTACTAGCCAGGAAACTAGGTTGTCCTGGATCATCTGTCTTCCATTTTCTTCCATTCGTACCCAGAGCCTGGAAAAAGAAGCAAGCAAACAAACAAACAAATAGTCATGGGAACGTCAGCCTTGTCATAATTAATGAAATATCACTTTAAATGTCAGCTAGCCAAACATATCATGAACATTTCTAATCTATCTAAATACTGCCTCATAAATTGCAGCCCTAGGTATGATATTGCCTTGGATTTAGGACAGCTGATATGCCATTGTCTATTGCAGCAGGCTCATTGCAGCTGCTGCTTGTGCAGCAGCACAAGAGAGGCATTCTGGAGACCATTTTGTTTTAGTGTGTCCTAGAAATAACCCTAAAGGCAAGTGTCCGTTTCAAGGATTTCTTTTCAAAAAAGGTAATAGTTTTGTAAACTTCTCTTTCCAACTTAAAACAATGAACACATTGGTTATAGTCACTTGTTCTCTGCACTGTTTCATTGAGTGAATAACAGCTTTTCACCTACAAATAACAGATATAYCAGAAACGGTGTTGTCAAGCTGTAAGTTGTTCTTCATGTTGGTAGCTAGAAAAGTTTTAAGTTCAGTCTTCCCAACCTTATGGATGTACTTATCTTTAATCGTATGTGCAGTTCAATTGAAACCTCTACTTTCTGCACCACTTAGTGTGTAATTGGAACTGCTCAGACAGGATGTAATATTTTTTCCAGGTGATTTCCTGCCTGAAGAAACAAGGGGTTGTAAGAAGTAGCCATACTACTGGTCTGCCTACCTTCTATGTCAGTTTTCCAAATTGCCTCATGGAAAGTAGAAGGCCGAGAAGTAAAACAGTATAGGACATGAATTTGGCCAGGAAATTAGATTTTGCTTTATTGTCCTTCCTGCACTAGCTTTGCTACATTGTGTCTCATGTTCTAAATACCAACAAGGACCAGTAGGTAAACCAAAGCTTTAAATTTCATGTCTAGTAATAGTATATATTTTGCATTTGATATTAAAAAAAAGGCTAAATTCTGTTTCCATTGAAATATGAAATTAACATTATTTGGTTTGGTGCCATATCCATGAAAATTTTTCTTTTATCCAGTCCCTGAAGGTCTGTTTAAAGAGGATGAAAATTGGTAGGACGTCAGATAGTACTCTGCACCTACTAACTAATTAAATCCTGCTTGGAGTAGAATGATTATTCAGTGATGACCTTCTGTTTCTATGAGAGTCTACACATAAAGCTTGTATAAAACTAGGGATTGGGGATCTCAATATCATATTATTCAACTGAGGTGTGATTGAAATATCATCGCTGATAGGGGGAATCTTTCCTCTGACTGAGTCAGGCTAGGTTAATGGCACAAGGCAAGCCACAGCAGTAGACAGAAGCATAAAATTTTTAGTAGATTTTGTGTTTTTTCTTGAGAAAAAAGAGCAAATTATATGAAAGTTTTATGCTAAAAATAATGTTTAGTTTCCTTTGGCTGTTCCTCCCTGAAGAGAAAGTATTCCACTGTATTAAGCAATTGCTGTTGTTCTTCTTTTGTTACACTATACTCATAGAATCTGTACTTAAAATATCTAAGAAACTAAACTTCATAAGTTAAGATCATTTAAAAAAGGAAGGCTATTAATGGAAAAGAGCAATCACCTGTTGTGGCCCCTCACTTCAAGAAGGACATTGAGGTGCTGGAGCGTGTCCAGAGAAGGGCAACGAGGCTGGTGAAGGGTCTGGAGAACAGGTCTGATGAGGAGTGGCTGAGGGAGCTGGGGTTGTTTAGCCTGGAGAAGAGGAGGCTGAGGGGAGACCTTATCGCTCTCTACAACTACCTGAAAGGAGGCTGTAGAGAGGCGGGTATTGGTCTCTTCTCCCAAGTAACAAGTGATAGGACAAGAGGAAATGGCCTCAAGTTGCGCCAGGGGAGGTTTAGATTGGATATTAGGAAAAATGTCTTCACCGAAAGGGTAGTCAGGCATTGGAACAGGCTGCCCAGGGAAGTGGTGGAGTCACCATCCCTGGAGGTGTTCAAAAAACGTGTGGATGTGGCGCTTCGGGACATGGTTTAGTGGGCATGGGTACTGAGTTGATGGTTGGACTTGATGGTCTTAGAGGTCTTTTCCAACCTTAATGATTCTATGATTCTATGATTCTATGATTCTATGATTCTATGATTCTATGATTCTCTTCAAAGGAAACAAAGCATTCAACCTACTTATATCCCTTAGGCAGAAAATGTAATAATGTTAGAAGTTACATAAAGACTGTCTAAAATAATGAATTTTAGAAAATTGAAATCATATACAGAATAGGTCAAATTAATCCCAGATGGAAGTCARTTGACATGAATGGGCTTACAGCATCTATTACAATTGTGTGCTATACAATAATTCAGATGGAACTGTTTGCACATCAATTGTTTCTAAGAGCATCTGTACTTGAAACCTCAAGAATGCTGAGGATCACAATTTCATTATTCCCAGCTCCATTGCTTTCTGTTATGTTTGATGAGAAAGTAACTTGAGTTACTTGTCAATGTTGTCATGCATTAATTTCATTGTTAAAGTGTATCTCCACCACAGACAGCAACAAAACCTATGATGAGAGAATCCAGCTGCGTTTTCTTAAAAACACAGAAGTATTTTTTATAGTGGTTAGTGAAGAGCCAGGCTGAAATATATGCATTAAATCACTGAAAGAGGTATGTAATATTTTTTTCCCAAGGAAAGAATCAGTGTTCTTATTTACTGTAAGTTGGAACTAGACTTTAGCCTAAAGTCCGGATACCTAAAGCTATTTAGGTTTAATTGTTTTCATGGGAGTTAGGATCTTAGACAGCTGTAAAAATTTTCACATAAGAACCAAGGAATCAGTGTGAAGCTGAAAGATTTCAGTTCCCTTTGAAGTCAGTAGGAATCAAGCAGTCCTTAGACAACAGTCTGTACTTTGCAAGTTTGAACTCTAAGACAGCATCTCTATTTTTAAAGTTGCCTACTTTAAATAAACTGAATAATAGGAATTATTGCAAAAAAATAAATTATCAATTTAGGCATGAGTCTATGAAAGGGTTCTTTAATGTTTCATCATGCCAGAATAGGGAAACACAATGCATTTAGAGCAAGATATTTTATTTCTCTCTAGCTACTGTTTCCCACATCATCCTCATTTTCATAATGTCTCAAATGTTTTTTGTAACAGGGAGTAAACTAATTTAAGTAATAAATTAAGAGAATTTCTACAAAGGTACCAGTGTCACACTGCTAMCTGTTTCAGTAGAAAACATTTTGACAGTCTTGTCACAAAATGAAATCTTCTGCCTTAAATTCGGTGATCAGATTCCTAAAGCGAACAGGGAAAAAGTAAACAAAAACCTCTATATCAAGAAAAACATTCACAGAATCTAATAGACTGAAAAATTATGTACATGAACTACTCAATAGAAAATGCTGAGGAGACGAATCTATTTTAGACCAGAACACAGTTCAGCCGTGTATTTTTTTTCCCCTATTTTTAGAGACTTAAGGCAGGCCAGTGCTGTCTTTCACAAAGCCCATGATTCACAATACACAGAGACCGAGTGGGTGTATTACCAGTATGTTCACCAGGCTGAGGAAAAAGTGAGCATCATTACAGGTTGTTGGCTGGAGTGTTCACTTGGGAAATCTGATATCCTGTCTCAGGACATATATATTGATATATCTGCATTTTCTAGACCCCTCTCATTTCTCTATTCCAAACAGATTTTTTTTCCCCATCTTACCCAGCCCTATTGTAGTCTTCAGTCTGGAAGGCTAGAGACAACATGTGTTCTTCCCACCCAAAACATTTCCTGCTAACTGAAATTGGTATTTCTGGTTTAAGGAACGGATGTCCCCTCCTGCTACCTAGGGACAAAACTAACACTTGAAAAGCCACTGTCAAAGGTATTACAGGCAACAGAAAGCTTAATTTTTAAAGTTTCTGGGGCTTAAGGCTAAATAATGCATGAATGTCAAGGCTGGGGTAGCTGTGTTTTTGTTCAGTACCAGAAAAGTAAGTGCTCGGACGTACTGAAGGTAATATAAATACACCTAAGTGGAACTTAGATTATTTGAGTCCCTAACACCTTTGTAGCCCTTAAGATATCAGATATGGGCAGTTTAAGAACAGGGAATTTCAAGGATCTCAGTGATGCCTAGATCTTGGTTCAGGAATCTGCAATGGAACACATGCATTTAAATTACTTTGTGAGTTGGGCCCAGAATCATGAAGAAAGTCTAAAGTTAATAGGAGACTGAACACAGCTCAGTGATCTCAGTATCAGAGCCCTTAGTTTAGAGACATTTATTCATTATTTTTTGAGAGTAACCCCAGTTACATATATCAGTTCCCTTCTAGTAGTAGTAAAATCAGTTGAGCAATCTATATCTGTAAGCAATCTATATCTATATCTCACTCCCCCTCTATAAACTCCATTTGAGGTTATTACAAGATTGCCAGTTAACCTAACAACTAAGTCATTTTATAAAATGAAAAAAAGTTTCAGCATCTTCTGGCCAGAAATACTGAACAATTTCCCACACAAACACTGCAGAAACCTTAGCTGACACTTYAGATCGAAATGTTGACACACATTATGTGCAGAATGGATCATATAGCAGCTTTACATGATTTAACGGATTTACGTGTTGACTTAAACAAACAGGGCTACTGCTTCATTCGAAAAACATTAGGTTTGAAAAGTAGGAGGCTGTATCTGTTATCGTCAGATCACTCTCGGGTATAGAAATCAAAATGATTCTAAGCAACTCAGTAAATGCCCCAGCCCTGCAAAGAGCACTGATGTTCAGAACTGAACATGCATGCAAAGAAAGAACAAGAAAAACATTATTAGTTTTACTTAAATAATTAACAACAATAAACATGAATACATATTTGAAAATCATTGGCCTGCTTAATGATCTTTAAAATGAATTAGAAACAATCTTAAGGGGAAATGCAAATGGAGGCTGTATATTATCAGCATATTGCAAACAATGTTAATAGATT
Source organism: Oceanodroma leucorhoa (assembly GCA_030449065.1). Lineage (NCBI taxonomy): Eukaryota > Metazoa > Chordata > Aves > Procellariiformes > Oceanodroma > Oceanodroma leucorhoa. The sequence continues at coordinate 2,071,845 of JASVER010000058.1, read as the reverse complement.
CTGTTGCTGGAAATTTTTTTGAGTGAAGGTGGGATGAATACTACAATGTTAGCTCCTCTGTCTCATCTCATGAAACCAGCTATAATTAATTTCCTCATTGAACACTAATTACCACAATTAAGGGTTACGGGAATATTTTGCACCTCAAGGTATTTCTGGGCCAGTCTTTTGTGATTACTCTTTGCTTCTGTTAACAATAAAAATTCTTTGGTTATACTCTAATAATACATGCAAGACAGCTGAATTGGACTGAACTCCCAGTTAGAGACACACATTACAAGTCCTGTCTATAATTTTTGAAGACAGTACATCAAAATATACACAATTTATTACTTCTTCTCACCTCCCCAGTATGCTGTCAGTCAAACTCATAGCATTTAGTAACAAAATCAAAGGGTGGCTTTTCAGCCTAAAATTTCAATATGCTTTTATTAATTAGCAGTTCAGGCTTATAATCAAAGAGTGATAGTACAACAAAACAGAATAAGATTACACTTCATCCCCCATAAGCTGATTCTATAAAGGATTTATTGAACAGGATCACATATTTGCACTCAGGACTGAAGAGGTCATGCCTGGGATACAGCATCATTAGCACAYTTTTCTGTCTTTCAAGGCCATGAACTTTCTGGCTAAAGTTAAGATTTTGCTATGGATATTTAACCACTGGCTGGATTCAAGAAAAGGAAGACTTATTCTTGTTGCCTTTAAATAGCTAAAATCATAAGTACCCACAAGAAAGATGATCGGCAAAAAGAAGCCAATAGTCCTGTATTCTATTCCTATATTTGCCACAAGACCAAAATTTCTCCTTGACTCTCAAGTTTATTGAAATCAACACCCCAGCTTCCAAGCTCAGTCTTCCAGCTCTTTCAGTCAACCTTTCTGCTGACAGTACTTATTCCTGATTGCTCATGCTTTTTCTTCTTTCAACTCAATTTATTGAGTTTATAAACTATATACTTGGAATATGCAATTATATAYGCATAAACCTTGAAGTACTGGACGGTAGGGAGCACTTTACACCTTTTTGTTAGGAAATGGGAGGAAAAATGGCTATGGACCTTTTTTGTCTGCCAATGTATATTCAGAAGTCTAAGCAGCCCCAGAAAGAAAAAAGGAGTTTGGGAGTTTGGTCCCATCTGTTATCAAATAGAGGAAAGCAGAGATACAGCAAAAGCTGGTGTATTAATTTTCTTCAAGGACATTTCTGAAGTTACTGGAACATGAGAACAGTGTGTGCAGAATAGAACGGAAAGAGAAAGGGAGAAGAGCTTCCATGGGATGGTGAGGATATTAAGTTGATATGATACACATTTTTTAAACTAAAGAGGTCCTTTTACTCAGACATCTTCATTCTGTCACAGCATTTTCTGGCATAGTGTTTTCTGCATCATCTGTATGTAAATCAGTACTGAAAAGCAGAACTGAATATTTAACAGTGGTGACATATTCAGCTATCAAAAATGAATCTCTCTGATGTTAAGGGGGGGGGAGGAGTGAGTTTTTTGATTAAGGTCTTCTGGCCAGCTCAGAAATTTCAATTATTTTTTAAATAATCTTTCTCCTCCTCTCCCAGAAGTGGAGGAATGTGAATACAAAATCACAGTAAAAAAATTTCTACTTAGAGTTACTTGTACATTAAGAAAAATAAAACCTGACTTTTTAATCCCAAAGATAAGGAGAATCATATTCATAAACCATTTTTTACACTGCTCAAAAAAATTTGTTCACTTACTTCCTTAGTTTTCCTCCTGGTAGTACTCTGCTTCAGACCTTAGGACAACTAAAATTTGTGGGGAAAGCCATTCATTACCTGCTACTCTTCAGTTTAGAAATGGAGAAATAGAACTTGAAGGAAAGCTGGACCCTGACCTGCTAGATGTCTCTTCATATATTCAAGAAGGGGAGTCCTGATCTGAGAGCTCATGGCAAAACCAAAAAAAGGGAAATGATAATAAGCACCAGATATAAATGAATTTTTAATTGTTTCTGAGGAAATTTGGATGTACAACAGAAAGAGACATTGATACTCAAGTCCACTAATACATTAGTACCAGGCTGCACAGTCTAAAGTGATCATCCATACAGCACAAACTCAGCCCTCACGATGTCCTCTTCCATGTCCATGATGGCCCAGCCTCAGCCAAAACTCTGTATCTCCTTCAAACAGCCAAGAAGAGGCAACAGAGCCTAGACTGTTAGCTGACTTGAAGGCACAACTCTGCCCCTATATTCAACATTGGAGAACGAGCACTAGCATGCAATCACCGATCCTATTAAATTGTTAAACATGACTGGCTTAGTTTTACATGGCAGCAAACAGTTCCTCAGTGCTGTTTAGGAGTTGGACCCAGGAAACTTCCTAACAGGCAGTTTGGACATGGTCATTTCACCTTGGAAGCTAAGAGCAGATGCAGATCATTCTGTCCCAGGCTTAAGTCCAGAGGACAGACCTTGGTACATTTAATCCCCAGGTACAGGTGCAGCCAATAAATCCAAGCCCTGAGAATCCAATCAGATATGTGCTCGTGTGAGGGAAAAATCCACAGGGTGTTCTCTTTAATATTTTCAGCATTTAAAGTAGTCAATGTAGGAAAAATGGATCAGAGAGCAAAGGTGCTTGCTAAGCAGGAGAAAGGACCAACATAAGGATTCCCAGTTATATATTTTGTTGAACTATCTTTTTTTTTTTWAAATTAATTACTTCAGTGGCCACTTCTGCKTATAAAAAAACAATCCATTGTAGCATGGACTTGAAGGATGCTAAGGACTAGTAATCTGCATTTTTGTTCTCTTTATTTCTGTGGACACATAATRGTGCCCTAAGGATACTTTGCTTAACTTTAAGATCCAAAGAACATGACCTGTGTTTAGCTTCCTTGCCTTGTTCTGAGTAGTTCTGAGTATTCTGCCTCAGGGTATAACCCAAAGAGCACTTTGTGTGCAATCAGTCTTAATGGACTTCTGACTATATCTACAGAGTCTGTGCCTCCAGAAAGCATCCTAAATGTTTTCCATCCACAAAAAACAATTCTTTAGTTCACTTAGACTTTAGATTAATGCTTGAGCACTGGCCCTCTGGGAATATTTGGTCAGCATATAACACTACATGGATGTTAATATTATCTACAATTTTGGACCTGAGCAAGAATATTTTCAGGTTATGTTGTGCTCACATGAGTCATTTTATAGACAGTGCTTTAAAATGCTTGCAAATAGCACTCTACTGCGTATCTTTCACCTTTTCTGCCCTTTCGTACTTCTTAGCTCCCCTGGTGCTAAGTGCTTGCAAATAATTTCAGTCCCCCTTCTCATATCCAAAGCCTGGAGCTCTGCMGGCAAAGAGAGAAAGCACTAACAAATAACAGCGTCACCAGAGGAACTTACATGCTTCCTGGGTGAAACTCACTAAATGACTTATTTCCAAACACATATTTCTTTTCCTGCAGAACTCACTCTGGCTTTGGGAAAGGGCTGTGGAGATGACCTTTTGCCCCCTGAAATTATCCTCCCACCTGTGCAGACACACACACACACACAATCAGTTAATCATTGCAGATCTCTGGTTCAGTACCCTGCAGTGATCACCATTGTGTCTGTACRTGTGTGTGGATAATTTCAAGGTGACTCCAGACATCCTACTCTCAGGTATACTCAGACCCATCAAAGCATGGCAGGTGTGACCTCACTAGGCAATACTTTAGCAGTTCATCTGTCCTCTCCTTGAGTCAATGAACTGCTCTGGCTTGTGACTCTGACCATCCCAGCAGGCAGTTTCTTGAGGTGAATCTGAACATTACTTGTTAGCTTCTGCCTCTTTTCCCTTCAGGCCCTTGCTGGAGACTTCATCGTCCCTGTGTGGAGTAAACAAGTAGGGCAGAGGATGAGTGCCAGAAGAGCATTTCATAAGAAATCATGAAAAGCCACAGGTTCTATACATCTGGGCTCCACACTTGAGTTAGAAGGTCTGGTGTGCAGTATGTGCAGGGCTACAAGCATGGGGGGAGGATGATCCCCAGGCCAACCTTGACAGTAGGCAAGCACAGCTATGGAGACAGGTCAGTGAGTGACACACATCATTTTACTGCCACGGGAAAGATCCCGGCAACACGATGCCACACAGGTTCCTGAGTGCTGTTGTGAAGGACAGGATATAGGCCTTGCCACAGGTTGTTGGTTCCCTTACCTGACCCAGTGGTGGTTCACCAGTGCTGGGAAGAGCCATGTGCCTTCCCTGCTCCAGTGTGCGGGCATCTCTGCTCACTCAGGTCTTACATTTAATTTATCAACAGCACACAATGATCATCACCAACAAAGACCTGAAATCAGAAGTGCTTTGTCCTCAGTAAGTCAGGCTCTCTTTGCTGTGAGTTTAACATCCCAAATATTTAATTTTAGTTTTAATTTTAATGGAGTTGCTTTGTTTGATAAAGGTCAGTGCTGTCAACACAGAAAAATGCTGAAGTTCAAAGTAGCTTGTTTGCTCAAAAGATTGAACTTTTGAATTGATGATACCTATTAATAACACTTAGTGTTCACAGTAAATAAACAGTAAGATGAAATTCACTAATCTCCCCCATTTATTAGGGTTCTGAAACAAATCATGGAGGCTTTCAGAAATATGTCTGCAAGGGTTAGTGGATTGGAGGTATGTATTGCCAATGGTTTATTTCATCATAAATATTACAGGTCAAGTTTCTGTATTTTTCTGAAATTGCTAGGAGCTAGGAATTCATTTTATAATTTATATATTTGTAACTTTCTGAGTAAGAGTTTTTATAAAGTAATTGCTGTGGAAGATTATAACTAAAAGTCATAAGGCAACTTTTCCTGGCTTATTTATAGAAATAGWAAATCCTGTGATTTCTGGATTCTTCATCCATATGGTCAGATGGCTGGCTGTAGCTCTGTCTTAATCTGACAGAATTTCTGCTCTCACTGTCTTAACAAGGATGTTCCTCATGAAAGGTGGGGCTCTCAAAATCTCTGTGTACCCACAACTGTGCTAGTCATTCTCAGTGAGGACTGCAGTGCAGGGCAGTCCTGCAGTGCAGGTAAAATTTAGAAGGTTAAAACACCACAAAAATCTCACAAGAGATTTTCTCAATCCACAGAGAGAAACTACAGTGAGGGGCTGAGTGAAAGTAAATTGGATTAACTTTCTGTATGGAAAATGGGTGGCTATTTCTCTAGTTACTTACAGAGCTCATGCTAGAAAGAGATCATTAGATGTTACACGTGCATCAGAAACTGTTACATTTCATCTGTTTTGTCTTTAATGGAGCCAGTAAGTTGTCTTTGATCAAACCATTACTTGTTTTGTGTTAAATAAATGAACATATGCTTACCACAGATTCAAAGTGTTGTGAACAAAACTAGTTCAGAGGCACCAAAGGGCACAAAACTACAAAGCCAAAAAAAAACCCCCAAAAAACCATTTAAATGCTTATTCACTAGAAACCATGATCCTGGATGATGCATTGGAATTTCTCACTTAGGAGCATAGATGTGACTTATTGTGTAGTATTAGAACTTGGAGACATGATCTATGTGACTTGATGTTAAAAATCAATAGGTATGAACTCTTTAAAAAGAACTAATTGGGACAGTCATTCTGTGTCACATATAGCATTATCTGTTTCCAATCACTGATATCTCAGAAGCAACCATCTCAAATATTTGTGTATTCTAACATACAAAATATAAGATCATATATAATATCTACATATTATATATAATATCTACATATTAGATGGTGTCTGCTATAAACCACCAAATCACACTAGAGAACAGGATGTCGGTTTCTCAAACCTTTATCTATGATGTAGAGAGGAAAAAGAACTGCTTATATTTTGGGACTTCAACTCAAATGTCATAAGCTTCAATTCACATGTTGCAGGTACTCAAACAGCCTTACAATATCTAGTATCATAGCAGTCAGTTTTCAAGTGCAGAAGAAGTTACAGCCAACAGGCAAAGAGTTTGTATCAAACCTTCTCTTACAGACAAGGAAAATCTGATCAAAGCACTAAAATTAGTAATAGCTTAGGAACAACAAAGGGTGACCTCTTTATGTTAGAAGAGCTGGCGAGGAAGACGATGGGCCTGGCTGAACAGAGAGCTTTTGCTGGGACTGAGGGAAAAAAGGAGAGTCTACCACTGTTGGAAGAAGGGACAGGCAACTCAGGAAGAGTACAGGGATCTCGTCAGGTCATGCAGAGAAGAAATTAGAAAAGCAAAAGCCCAGCTAGAACTCAATCTGGCCACTGTCTTAAGAGACAATAAAAAAATGTTTCTACAGGTATATTAACGACAAAAAGAGAGCCAAGGAGAATCTCCATCCTTTATTGGATGCCGGGGGGAACATTGCCACCAAGGATGAGGAAAAGGCTGAGGTACTTAATGCCTTCCTTGCCTCAGTCTTTAGTAGTCAGACCGGTGATCCTCAGGGTATTCAGCCCCCTGAGCTGGAAGACAGGGACAGAGAGCAGAATACACCCCCCATAATCCAAGAGGAAGAGGTTAACGACCTGCTACACCACCTGGACACTCACAAGTCAATGGGGCCGGATGGGATCCACCCAAGACTACTAAGGGAGCTGGCARAGGAGCTTGCCAAGCCGCTCTCCATCATTTATCACCAGTCCTGGTAAACAGAGGAGGCTGCAGACAACTAGAGGCTTGCCAATGTGACACCCATCTACAAGAAGGACCGGAAGGAGAATCTGGGGAACTACAGGCTTGTCAGCCTGACCTCGGTACCAGGGAAGATTATGGAGCGGTTCACCTTGAGGGCGCTCACGAGGCAGGTGCGGGACAACCGGGGGATCGGGCCCAKCCAGCACGGGTTCATGAAGGGCAGGTCCTGCTTGACCAACCTGATCTCCTTCTACGACCGGGTGACCCGCCTAGTGGATGAGGGGAAGGGTTTGGATGTGGTCTACCTAGACTTCAGTAAAGTCTTTGACACTGTCTCCCACAGCATTCTCCTGGAGAAGCTGGTGGCTCATGGCTTAGACGGGTGTACTCTTCGCTGGGTAAAAAACTGACTGGACGGCCGAGCCCAGAGAGTTCTGGTGAACAGAGTTAAATCCAGTTGGCGGCCGGTCACAAGTGGTGTTCCCCAGGGCTCAGTTTTGGGGCCAGTCTTGTTTAGTATCTTTATCAATGATCTGGACGAGAGGATCGAGTGCTCCCTCAGTAAGTTTGCAGATGACACCAAGTTGGGCAGGAGTGTTGATCTGCTTGAGGGTAGGAAGGCTCTGCAGAGGGATCTGGACAGGCTGGATGGATGGGCCGAGGCCAATTGTATGAGGTTCAACAAGGCCAAGTGCCGGGTCCCGCACTTCGGTCACAACAACCCCAGGCAACGCTACAGGCTTGGGGAAGAGTGGCTGGAAAGCTGCCCGGCAGAAAAGGACCTGGCGGTGCTGGTCATGAGCCAACAGTGTGCTCAGGTGGCCAAGAAGGCCAACGGCATCCTGGCCTGTATGAGAAACAATGTGGCCAGCAGGACTAGGGAGGTGATCATGTCCCTGTACTCAGCACTGGTGAGGCCACACCTCGAATACTGTGTTCAGTTTTGGGCCCCTCACTACAAGAAGGACATTGAGGTGCTGGAGCGTGCCCAGAGAAGGGCAACAAGGCTAGTGAAGGGTCTGGAGAACAGGTCTGATGAGGAGWGGCTGAGGGAGCTGGGGTTGTTTAGTCTGGAGAAGAGGAGGCTGAGGGGAAACCTTATCGCTCTCTACAACTACCTGAAAGGAGGTTGTAGCGAGGCGGGTGTTGGTCTCTTCTCCCAAGTAACTGGCGATAGGACAAGAGGAAATGGCTTCAAGTTGTGGCAGGGGAGGTTTAGACTGTATATTAGGAAAAATGTCTTCACCKAAAGGGTAGTCAGGCATTGGAACAGGCTGCCTAGGGAAGTGGTGGAGTCACCATCACTGGAGGCATTCAGAAAATGTGTATATGTGGCACTTCAGGACATGGTTTAGCGGGCATGGTGGTGTTGGGTTGATGGTTGGAACTTGGTGATCTTAGTGGTCTTTTCCAACCTTAATGATTCTATGATTCTGTGATTCTATGATTCCTCTGATAGTAGGAAAGAAAACAGTGCAGCATGGTTTTGGTGTGCTGAATGTGACATTTTCCCATAGTTGGAATCAATCATGGGTAAAAGTCATTGAAAAGGTTTTGAATTGAAAATTGTAAATTATCATTGTCAAATCTTTTGAGAGCAGCTTTTGGCAGCTGTTGTAAAAATCTGAGAATGAGAAAGGTTACAGTAGACAAAGAACCCAATCTATAAAACTTAAAATGGAATAAAAACTCATTTTAAAATAACTTCAAAATATTAACTATATTTAAAACAGAATAGGAGTGATACGATTCTCGAGGCAAACTTCACAGCTATTTTTTCCTTCAATCGCTCTCATGAATATTCCCTGCAAGTAACAATCCTAACCTGCAATGGTTCAGAATAGAACTTATTCTGAGTMATTTAGCAGATTTTGAGCATGAACATAAACGTACTCATAATACTCAAATGATCATTCCTCTGATATGTAGCAGGAGAGGGAGAAAAACCTCCGGCCAGAGACAAACTTGTCAGCATAGTAGCTTTTAAGACAGTTCCTCAGTATGGTGCCTTTCCATCCTACACCTCTCCCAGTCTCATTCAGAATGCTGATCCTTTGGTGAAAGACTGTGTTGCCTAAACTTTCCTCCATATAGAAGACTCTTTATATAATCTTTTACCACCCTTGTTAATATCTTGTCTGGAAGACATTCATCTTTGGATAATAACTAGGGGCTGATAAAATGACATGCATTGTCTCTTATGCCAGTCAAAGGGGAGAATTTTAGCCGCATAAGGTCCTTTTTCTTTCCAGATTACAAAAGCACTTTTAGGCATTTTTTCTTTTCCTGTAGGATTTTTCTGGCTTGGTACTTAAATAGTGTTCTCTGCCCTTACAAACAGTATGTCTTTGGTTTATTGATGGGGACAAATGAGTAGGAAGTTTTCTAAATAAACAAATATTGCATTGTTTGGGTGATATGATTTGTCTGCTAAAATCAGGCTTCTAGTGCTATGTAAGAAATCTAAATGTTTGCCAGCAATTTATCTCAGTAGTAGTTCCACCACCCTATCTTGCCCACATATATACAAATCCAAACAGTTGCAATAAACCAGCACTATTTTGGGAATCAGCTGTAAGGGAGACTACCCTTTAGAACAATTTATGAAGTTACACTACATCATTAGAAATGTGAATAATGTAGATTTTTTTAAATTAAATTACTTTTTTGTAAGTAAAACTATGATCCATTCCAAAAATGGAGTAATGCAAGGCACTCCGTATAATGCATAAGATCAAGCTAGGTGACCCTATGGGCAGCTTCTAGCTTCCCAAACCATTGACTTCAAGTATCCTCCAAAAATCCTGAAACTCTGAGTTGAAGACATCAGCCTGTAAAGAAACCTCCATTCCCCTTGGTACTTTTCCCAATGGATCATTACCACTAAAATGAACACCTTATTTTTTATTTGAATTTGTCTATCTTCCATACTCCTATTACAGGTTTTATCAATAAATTATTGTCCTTATAGTATTTGATATTTCTGGTTTGTGAAATGGCTTTCATTCTTTAATCAAGTAACTTTTTAATCCTGATAATCTGAACGAATTGAACCCTTTTGATCTCCCTTTTGAGCTCTCTCTCCTTTGACTGTTTTATGKTTTTTTTGCGTTTTTTTTGTGAGCCTTTTAGAAGTACAAACTTCAGGAATTGTTGCGGTGATCCAGTACCAGGATTGATCAGCCCTTACATCATTTGTTTCAAGACTTAATGGTAAAAGGCCATAAAATCTGTTGTTTATGATCCCCAGCCTGTTCTAGTTTCATTATTGTTTTTTTCACGATCTATGCTCGTGTGGAGAAAAAAAAAACCAACACGTGAGGTGGTTCCTGGTGTTCAATGCCAGAGAAAAATCTGATAATATGAAGAGGAATATCAAATGTACTAGCAAAGCAAAGTGAGTTTTCTAGTTTACAGCCTAAACATATATTTTTTGGGCATGGGACATAGAGCAATTCCTTCTAGAACTGTACCTGRTAAGTAGCAGCCATGAGAAATATTTTTTACCCCCCTGAGACTTACAGGTAGGAGATATTATTCCCTTCACTGTAACATGCCTCATTATAATGTTACTCTAGGCTATATTGTAATTTTTTAAGAAAAAAAGGAAGAAATGATGAGTCAAGCTCTTTTTTCTTATAAGTAGATCTTCTACTCTTCCACAGCAGAGAATGTATGACAAATTTGTCTGTGTGAACAAGAAAAAAACAATTAAATAAAACCAGTCTAGTGCTTTTTCTGTAGATTTCCTTTGATGTTACCTGCACAGTGCTGCACCATYGACCCTGTTTAAGGTTGCGCAGAAGAATTTCATCTCTGCATTGAGGACATCTGCTGAGTTTCTTTTTACATGGCTGTTCAGTTACCGTTTTAATAAAATAAACAAGTAAAAGAATTTAGGAACATTTGATTTCCCATTCTGAATCAGTGCACTCATGTACCAAATTCAGCATTCTATCCTACAGGATATGCAATGAAAATAGTGGAGTTGCCTTGTARAAGTTACCATTATACATGTTCTACAGCGTGAACAACAGTTCTAGTATACTAGAAATCTTATTGCAATTTGTTCTTTTGAAAGTGACTTTTAAAGACACTCAGATGTGTGTGCCTTGAGCCTCAATTTAAAAAATAATGATTAACAGATATTTGTACCTTAATCATTTTTATAGCTTCACAGATAACAAAGACAGCAAGGGCAGTTGTGATCTATCTAGACTGATTTCTTCTGTAAAACATATTATGGTTAATTTCTTGGATTATTTCCCATTTCAAGTACTACATATCCTTCAGAAAAATTTCCAAACGGAGGTTAAAAATTGTCACTGAAGGTGATCCCACTAACACTCATGGTAGTTTTTTCAATGGCTAATTATTCTAATTGCTATGAAAAGCAGTTCTTATTCTTCCTTATTGCTCATCTTAATTTATCTAATTTCTTCTTCCAGTGGTTGGTTCTCATTATAACTTTCCTTCTTCCATTTCTTATCAACATGTGTTGTATATACAACTCTGACAAATTTAACAAACAGAGCTCCTAGAATATTTCACTGTAGACCGTGTTCTTCTATATTTTCAGCAGGTACATAGCTCTTCTCCAAAGTCTTTCCAGGTAGTCAAAAGATTTCTGCTTTCATGAATCCCCCAAAAAAGATGCAATGTTCCAGAATCAACATTCACATTGTTGTTTGCACTTTTTTTTACTTAGTTGTGCTCATAATTGTTTTCAAGTTCGTGAAACTGCCTCTTTTACATCATAATGAAATATATCCACTTCACATGTTGCACAGATAGCTAGGTAGGTGTGCATGTGCACATATGTGCACGGTTGTTCATGAGTACATACCCTATGTTACTTTATTGGTTTATAACAATGCATAGAGAATGTTACTTAAATTAGGTTTTGCTTCTGTAATCAAGATGATCTTTCCAGTGCAGACCTCGCAGTCAGGAGGTCAGCATGAAGTTCTCTGTGACAATTCAGGGTTTTTTTCAACTTTAGTCATTATATATAGATACTTAATGAAACTATCACTACATTCTGTTATGGTTTAACCTGGCAGGCGGCTAAACACCACACAACCATTTCCTCACTCCCCCGCAGTGGGATGGGGGACAGAATAAAMAAAAAAGGAAGGTAAAACTTGTGGGTTAATATAAAGACAATTTAATAGGACAGAAAAGAAAGGGAAAATAATAATAATGATAAAAGAATATACAAAACAAGAGATGCACAATGCAATTTCTCACCACCCGCTGACCGATGCCCAGCCAGTTTCCGAGCAGCGGAACCCCATYCAGCTTTTTCCCCTAGTTCATACACCGAGCGTGACATCATATGGTATGGAGTATCCCTTTCGTCAGTTTGGGTCAGCTGTCCCAGCTGTGTCCCCTCCTAACTCCTTCTGCAACCCCAGCCTATGCGCTGGTAAGGTGGTGTGAGAAGCAGAAAGGCCTTGACTCTGTGTAAGCACTGCTCAGCAGTAACTGAAACATCAGTGTGTTATCAATAATATTCTCATCCTAATCCAAAACACAGCACCATACCAGCTACTAGAAAGAAAATTAACTCTATTCCAGCTGAAACCAGGTCAAATTTTATAACAACAGCATGATCTAAATCAGCCTCACAATTAACTGTGGTGGGAAGAAGAAGCAGCGAGATCAACTTGGCAGCTCTAGAAAAGTAAAGCTTTCTGTTGAAATGTTTCTGTAGCATAGTCATCAGCATAAAAAAACCAAACAAAAAACCTCCATGGATTCAAATCCTCAATATTTATAAAACTGTTAAAACACGTGTATTTTTTCCATTTAATCAGTGACTTCAGTGGTAGCATCACCATTATTCTTCCTGATGTCTCAGCCTTCACACAAGGGAACAATAAAGTTGTCCTCAAAGGGCTGATAACAATTTTCCTGACCAGAAAGTTTCATATCACCTACTTTTGTCTTTTTACATTGAGTTTGGCAGCAGGGGAACTTTATGACAACCTCTGGCTCCTTTAATTAATTTTCAGTGTCAATACTCAAAGTTAAAAATCTTATGATTTCAACACCCAATCTAGGGAACTATTTAGCCACTGATTACCCTCAGAGTTATACCTATAGAAAATTTTCCACTCATGAGAAGATATAATTTCACTGGGACTGTTTTTCCACAGCAGCGTGAAATCTGGACTGTGAGGACTGATAAAATACAATGCCATGGGAGAGAAAGACCCCCCAACTTCTAACCAACAATATTTCCTCTGTCTTTCACTCAAAATGTCTCTCTTTCTTTACTCTTTTCATACTGAAGAAAGGCACAGCAAGAAATCCCCAGGAATGCATGTAAGCCATTAGGATACACTACAATTCTACTTGTTCAGATAGCATGTTAATGGTTAATGGAGCATTTTAATTTTTTTTTTTTTAATATCCTGCTGTCACTAGCTGTTTCCTTTGTAATTTAGGGAGCCTTAGCGGTAATAAAGACAGTCATTCCCTATTAATAGCCTCTGGTTTACCTTAATACTCACTGTTATTCTCAAATAAAAAGAAAACTATGGAAAATAAATTCTTAAGGTCATTTTTACTTCAAGTCATTTCCATGTAGGTCAGGTACTAAAAGACCATTTCTAAGACTAGAGTGTTTATGAGTTAGGGTAAGACAGAGGATCTGGTGTTGTCCTGATGTCTCCAAGTAAGTGTAATATTTGTACCATCCCATAATACTGGAAATATACAAGTATAAAGCACAACTTTGTTTTGTAACTAATTTTAACACATCACATAGCAGTGAATTCATAGTCTCTGTTCCACACACAACGTAATAGTATTTAATCAATAATTCAGTGAAGTTCTGATCTCTGCTCCCAATATACACGTAAGCAGTTTTGATAAAATAGGCTATTTGCAATTGACAGCTGCCTGTTTAAGCTTAAAATTAAAATAACACAGGCGTTATTTTCACTGTTTTCACTTGGAGCTTTGTGTGTCATAAGATGCTTCACCGAATCCTTTATAGATGGAACAGATAAGTCTGTCTTTTTTTTYTCTGTTTTCAATAAATCTACCAGAATTAATGTATGGGGGTGCTGGTCGACAGCCCGCTGAACATGAGCCGGCAATGTGCCCAGGTGGCCAAGAAGGCCAATAGCATCCTGGCCTGTGTCAGGAATAGTGTGGCCAGCAGGAGTAGGGAGGTGATCGTGCCCCTGTACTCGGCACTGGTGAGGCCGCACCTCGAATATTGTGTTCAGTTTTGGGCCCCTCACTACAAGAAGGACATTGAGGTGCTGGAGCGTGCCCAGAGAAGGGCAACGAGGCTGGTGAAGGGTCTGGAGAACAGGTCTGATGAGGAGAGGCTGAGGGAGCTGGGGTTGTTTAGYCTGGAGAAGAGGAGGCTGAGGGGAGACCTTATCGCTCTCTACAACTATCTGAAAGGAGGYTGTAGCGAGGTGGGTGTTGGTCTCTTCTCCCAAGTAACAAGTGATWGGAYRAGAGGAAATGGCCTCAAGTTGTGCCAGGGGAGGTTTAGATTGGATATTAGGAAAAATTTCTTCACCTAAAGGGTAGTCAGGCATTGGAACAGGCTGCCCAGGGAAGTGGTGGAGTCACCGTCACTGGAGGTGTTCAAAAAACGTGTGGATGTGGCGCTTCGGGACATGGTTTAGTRGGCATGGGTACTGGGTTGATGGTTGGACACGATGATCTTAGAGGTCTTTTCCAACCTTAATGATTCTATGATTCTATGATTCTATTTGAACATAGTTAAAGGAAAAAAAGAATTTCCAATCTTAGTGTGAATCTGCAGGTCTTTGGAAATGTTGAAATAAATTGGATTCTTAGAGAATATGGCAGGTGTATGGTTTTATATTTTATATTGCCTTATGAAGAAAGTTCATCAAGAATCACTAAATATGAAAAGAATCAGAAAATGTGTTGAGTTGTTCTTCTATTTTTCTAAACCATATTTCAGAAGAAAATCCTAAAGATGCATAACCAATTTTACTACAGAAAATAGGAGAAAGAACAACTTTGTAGACAAAGCACATTTCAGCTATGACTATTTTCTTATCTTGAAGACATAATTTAGCATAATTTTATTTGTTTTAATATATATAATTAATTTACTTCTGTCAAGAGTTTTCAATTAAAAAGCAGCATTTTTATGGATCCCTCAAATTCTCAAGCTGTTTATTGTAGAGCAATAATGGAGAGATTTGGTGCTTGATTAGCACAGGACAAAATGTTGTAACCAAATATTTATTAGTACAGTTGACTCTGCAAGACTTCAGCATCTTCATCAAGCATTGCTCAACTTTTTTATTCTGTCCAGGCCATGAATGCCCACTGAGCTGGCACAGCAGTTTAATTTAGCTAAATGAGCGTGTCTCATAATTTCTTCTGAGGGAAGTAAGATACTAATCRTAAACTCAAAATAATGAATCCCAGCATCCTCATGGGTGTTAGTGTCTTTATACTTTCTTTCCTGAAGCTGAAGTGACACAACATTTTTTGCCTTACTTGCAAGAGTTCGAAACTAAATAGYTTGTGCCATATTGTCATGATTTAAAAGTGACTGGGCAAGGTGAGCATTCCCCACCCCCCCTTCAAGTCCAAAGCTGGATCATTAGAAAAAAGATAGACAAAGCAATTATTCCCTTTTTTTTTTTTCATTTAAAGATCAGACGTACAGAACACACTGACTGTGCAACAGGAACAAATGAGTTTTAAGCTTTAACACTTCTCATTGGTAAAAGCATGTAAGCATTCTAGCACTGCAGAACCTCTGACTTCTTACTCCTACTGCTAATTCCTTCGGTTTGTCAGGGAAATAGTGAATAGCATACATCATAGGGACAACAGCCATTTTTWAAAATTTATTTTTCTGGAAGCAGACAGTTTCATATTGTTTTGTGACTTACCTATATAGTTATGTAGCGTGTCTAGTATGCTGGAATACCTTATTCAGTTGGTTAGACATTACATTTATGTTGTTTCAGCATTAACCATAGCAGTAACCATAAAACATAGCAGTAACCAAATATATAGTTTTCAAAGCCTATTCTGGCAAGTGTCTTAAAATGTTTTGTGTTAACTTCATAAATATCATCTTAATGACGAGATTCATCTTGCATAACAGTCAGTTATTGATTGCACCTCAACCATTAGCCTAGTTTTCTTCTGTTGTCAGCTGGAAGACGTCATTTCCAGAGGTTTACATCACATTCTGTGTGTTATGAATGTTGGTATTGCTTCCAGCAGCTGTCTCCACTGATGCTAAAGGAGCCTATGCTGCATCTATTTCTGTTATACAAATAACAGAACCCCTAATTAATTATGTCTTTCAAGAGCTTGTTTACTTCCTGCTTTAATGAAAACTGTAATACAGGTAAACCTATCTAAAAACAAAAATTTCCCTTGTTAGATTCTACAAATTCTTCTGCAATGCACAAAACAAAACACAGTCATTAGCCCTTTCCTGTTTGTTGCCAGTGATCCAAGATGCCCATTTTATCCACTYTTTATTCAGGTTTCTATTCAAGTTTGGACTGTACAAGTTAATCTAGAAAAGCAACAATTTTAATTGGCTCATTGCAGATCCTTCCAACAGTACTACTTCCCACATATCAGATTTCTTTACTGCTCTTGTCTCAGAGTCTTCCTCTCCCAGCCTCTTCTGACTGTTACTCCTAACCAGACCCAGCTTATCTCGCATATTTACAAGGACTTTCCCAACTTGTTTCTGCCTTTCATTTCCCTTTCCTTCAAGGTAAAACCTATGATCATTCTTTCCAAAGCCCTGTCTTTTTCTCAGGCTTCCACACAGGAAGATCCCTACAGGGCTTGCTTTCCTAGCAACTCCTTGTCACTGGGAAGCAGAAAATCTAATCCAGACCTATTTGCCTACTAACAGTGTGTTTATCCTTGAGTCAAACCTGTGGCACACTGTCTGACCTGGAGCAGTCTTCCACTGGAGAAAACTATTAATTTCTAGATATCTTAAAAGGAAGATTGTTTGGTAGAAACGCTATCCTTTGCTGTTTGTGGCAATTTTGGTATTACCTAAGAAGAAGGAAAGCTACTGTTGTCTTTCAGTGAAAATAAGGTACGTGTGTTTCAGCAAAACCTGCAGAAGAAAAAAAACATAAAGAGAAAACGTTGACTTGAGAAGCTGCAAAGACTGCAATATTTAATACTGCAGTAAGTCAAGTAACTTGGATTTGTAGGTAAGGTCTGACATGAAACTATTGATTTAAAAACATTGAACTATCCTCTATTTCCAGTCATTCTTATCTTAGTAATACATTATTTTTTCCATCCCTCTGTTCATATTCCTGATCTTCCTGTTCTTTGATTTTTGTGCTTTTACTGTCCTCCCACTTCAACATTATCTGGTTGCTTCTCTAGAGAGAATTATTAGCTCAGCTGAAAGTTGACAAATTCTGCAGTAAATTATTGGTTATATTCTGTAGTTGGACAAGAGGTTGCCACCAGAAAAATGCAAGAGCAAGTTTCTTAATTTGTGTTAATGGGCATAGAGACACAGCCTGCAATGAAGCTGTGCTGTGTGTCCATGCATGAGAATCTGGTCCTGTGAATCCACAAATGATATTTTTTCACCATAACATTTACTCTGTTTTATAATAGCAAGTAGAGTTATTAAATAAAATCACATCTAACATAATACTTTCCACACACCAAGTACTACCTTTCAGTCTGGCACAGAGCAGATTTCTTAATATTCCTTCATTAATCAATGCAGCAACAGTGTCCATATCATTCTGAATGAATTTAAGTTAAATTTTGTGAGATCATAGAATCATAGAATCATAGAATCATTAAGGTTGGAAAAGACCTTTAAGATCAAGTCCAACTGTCAACCCAACACCCATGCCCACTAAACCATGTCCTGAAGTGCCACATCCACATGTTTTTTGAACGCCTCCAGTGATGGTGACTCCACCACTTCCCTGGGCAGCCTGTTCCAATGCCTGACTACCCTTTCGGTGAAGACATTTTTCCTAATATCCAATCTAAACCTTCCCTGGCACAACTTGAGGCCATTTCCTCTCATCCTATCACTTGTTACTTGGGAGAAGAGACCAACACCCGCCTCTCTACAGCCTCCTTTCAGGTAGTTGTAGAGAGCGATAAGGTCTCCCCTCAGCCTCCTCTTCTCCAGGCTAAACAACCCCAGCTCCCTCAGCCTCTCCTCATCAGACCTGTTCTCCAGACCCTTCACCAGCCTCGTTGCCCTTCTCTGGGCACGCTCCAGCACCTCAATGTCCTTCTTGTAGTGAGGGGCCCAAAACTGAACACAGTATTCGAGGTGTGGCCTCACCAGTGCCGAGTACAGGGGCACGATCACCTCCCTACTCCTGCTGGCCACACTATTTCTGACACAGGCCAGGATGCTCTTGGCCTTCTTGGCCACCTGGGCACACTGCCGGCTCATGTTCAGCCGGCCGTTGACCAGCACCCCCAGGTCCTTTTCCGCTGGGCAGCTTTCCAGCCACTCTTCCCCAAGCCKGTAGCGTTGCCTGGGGTTGTTGTGACCCAAGTGCAGGACCCGGCACTTGGCCTTGTTGAACCTCATACAGCATCAAATGCTGTATGAAAATCTACATAGATACTACAAATGTTATATTCTCCACATCCACCATATTTTTGTTCTATATACATAGATTTATACCTGATTTTTTCTTTTTAGTAACTGATGGCAATCATCTGGGTTATTTCACTTGCTGCAGTTAATTTCTTATCACAGTCAATGTCCAAATACTACGATTAGGTGCAAGGCTTGTGGGATGAATGTGCTGAGTTTTCATGACACTGTTTACAATTAGTTTTTTCAGGTATACCTCGTAGGTATGCAGTCAATCGTAGAGTGACTCTTTATCTTCACAAAAATTCCTAGTGAAATACCAGAAAACAGGRATATAAAAAATAATCTTCCTGTGTCCTGTAACCAATCCAAAACTGTAGAAATGTGAAAAGCGGACAAACAGAGAAGGAAAAGGATAGAGATTAATGAGATACCACACTGTAACTTTAAAGTGGTCCCTTGTGCCATACAATTTTGATTTCATATTTCAATCTTACGGATGCCTACTTTGCAATAGTGTAACTCCAATGACATGCTCATTCAAATTAGTGTAAATAACATTGAAAGTGCATTTCTTGTCAAAATTATGTTCTTGTATTAACCTATGGTTCTGTTTAGTACTTTTTAATTATCAGTCTTTTATGCTAGATTGAATATGCTCATTGATTTTTTTTAATACATCTGAGTTTTATCAGATCACAATGTATCTACGCTCATTATAGCTTTTCATGGGTAGTAAAAACCTGTGTGGCACTATATGTTCTTTAACAGATGCCTAAGAATCAGCTGAATACTGTCTTTGGAGTCCATGCTTTTGTTTTACATATGCCGTTAAAAAAATCTGTAATTAAAGACAAAAAAAATGATATAGCAAAATATTAATTGAGGTACTGGAAATTGTTTCTAACAGAAGAACCTCACAGAATGCCTTAAAAATAAATTTTAACATTAATTATCCTAGTACCGCTGCAAAGATGGCTATTTATCCAAAGGTGGTCCATAACGAATGACAACATAGATGTTTTCAAATGTAGTTTTCGTTCCATATCACAAGCAAGTTTATGTTTTCTGTACCATGAGTCTTTTCTGTACAGATTATAAAGTTAAAAGTAAAAGCGCTAAACAGGAGGAAATAGCTGGTGTACATAATTTTAATGTTTATTTTCACAGAAACAAGTTAGAAGCTAAACAGAAGGAAAAACGTAAGCCAAGATACAGGAGCATGTGACTCTGCCAGTAAGCCCATACCAATCGTTTAAAACACTTCTTTGTAGCACAAAATCTACTTTAACATTCTGTTTTGTGTGGAAATATCTTAGATTCTGTTGGATGGATATGATCACCTTCTCAAATGTTAAAAAAAACCCAAACAAACCACCCCCAACTCCTATTTTTTGCAGCCAGAGAACCTTAGRCTGGTTTGCTGGTTCTTTTGCCCCAAACAGGAGGGTGACAACAGGGGAAACAGCATGAGGAAGATAAAAGGAATTATTCAAGCTTTCCAGAAAGATCCATCACAAATAGTAATATCTCTTTTGAACACGTTAAATGTTCTCCAGCACTGTGCCTTAATTCTTAGATACATAAGCAGATATGGCCCCTTATTTTTAAAATGTGAAAAAATGGTCTGACAAAGTCCAGCGGATGTAGGGGCTTCAAGCATTTGTCATTACTTTATCATATTTCAAAGCCATAGAGCTTTTTCTGCTGTTGCYATTCATTCTTGTCAATCTGTTGACCACAGGTCACTACGTGACATTGCTTTGACTTTGTCAATTCAAGTGATAGCAGGAATACAAGCTGAATCTCAGAAAGTGTGTTCTAGAAACCCTTTTTTTTTAACAGCAAGATAAATAGATTTCCTATTTTGACTGTACACTTCTGTTGATAGTTCAACTATACCTGACCTGAAGTCTTTCACATAGTGATGAGTTGTAAGAATTTTCTTTTAAATTTACATAGCAGGATTAGGATTTGAAGTAAAAGCTGTTTTCATCCAGCTGAATCTCAGAATCAGTTATCAGCTCTGTACTTAAATGTACTTAATTCACAGCAAGAGATTGTTTGCTGGCATATGTTGTAAAGTAATGATTTTCCTATTATACCTTTTATTCTTGAGGTAATAAAACACTTAAGAAAAAGTATTCGATTTACTGATAGGGAAGCTAGTCCATTATACAGTTGATTTTAATGAAAAATATATTCCTTTCTGACTGATAGTGTTGTCAGAGAGAAGGTCCTGTTTCAAACCATTGATTTGATCAATGTGAATTACCCAGCTGTGCTGCCTGTCTCTCTTTGCTGACTAGAGAGAGGGACTACCTAACAATGTTCTTCTAACTGAGGTGTCTCAGATAGGTGGTTTAATTAGAGGAGTAAATCCATGTGAAAATGTTCTCCACAGCAGCTCTCTGAAGTTGGTTAATGCTTGTTTTGAGTAGCGCTTCCAGGTTGACACAAAGATTCAATCTTCATTTTGTTAAACGAACACATCACAGGATTACTATATTTCAAGCCTTACTAGTGAGGAACACAAAGAGGTTAAGAAACATAAATTGGAGGTTAATCCACATAAAGGGAGTCAATGGAATTCAAGTAAAGTATCCAAAGTTGCAGTCCTACTGTTTCCATTCAGCTGTCATTATCTCTGGAGACTTCTATAAGCTCTAAGTGCCCCCACTTTTTCAAAATAAATGGACGTTACCATTTGCTCCTAGACATGCACAGAAACACGTCAGGCTTGTCATGGTAAAGCAATGTAGTGCTTATCTTTGCCCTTCTCATTTGAGGACTTCAGCCCAGTAGCTGAACAAAGGTCTGCTACAAAACTCAGCTACAAGGCAACAGCAATCATTACACCATTCCTTTTACAATTAAGTACTGTAAAAACCTAAAGTGGTGGATGGTCCCAGCTGTAAACTACATAGTGTCTACACAAAGCAGATGGAACATGGAAGAAGCAAATAAAGTGAACTTTGTTATACAGTAAATATGTGAATTAAATGTTTTTATCATAGTATTCACTGCAAAATAGCTGAAAGAGGCACCATAATGTCCAGTCAGTTTACAAAACTTGTTTGTTTGTTTGTTTGTTTTTCTTTCTGAATAACAAGCTAACAAGCAAAAAAACCCTTTCTGTTTTACTTGTGTCTTCTTTGTATTGTGTCTATTGCAATATTAATTATAGAAAATGCATTCTTGGGAAAAGTTTTGTTATGTTTATTTTAACATTTGGGTGATACAGCTTGCATACTGCAATACTCTCTTTGAGAATTCCCATGTGGTTTTACAGAAAGCTACTAGCACATCCTACGTCTGTTTTAATAACAGATGACAATAAAAAAGACAAGAATAGGCAGCTACTCCTTTAATTTTCATAGATCTAGACAAAAATTATACTAAGCTGGCTGGTGTGAATCCCATTTCCTGATCTTTTTCCAACCTTACAACCAGATGGCCATCAGAACTTTTGAAGCAATGGCTATCCCTTTCCTGTTGTGCTGAACTTTAAAAACAGTACATGGAGATTCACTACTAGACAATGAGTTGCAGTCGGGTTATAAAATAACTAAGTGAGATTTCATAGTTAAAAGAAAGAAAGTGTAAGTATTGTCCGAGGTTTGCCACATAGTACCATAGAATGGTTTGGGTTGGAAAGGACCTTCAAAGATCATTTAGTCCAACCCCCCTACCATGGGCAGGGACATCTTTCACTACATCAAGTTGCTCAAAGCCCCATCCAGCCTGACCTTGAACATTTCCAGGGACGGGGCATGCACAACTTCTCTGAGCAACCTGTTCCAGTGGCTCACCACTCTCATCGTAAAGAATTGCTTCCTTATATCCAATCTAAATCTACCCTATTCCAGTTTAAAACCTGTGCCTCCTGTCCTATCACTACAGGCCTTAGTAAAAAGTCCCTCTCCATCTTTCTTGAAAGTCCCCCTTATACATTGAAAGACCACAATATGGTGTACCTGGAGCCTTCTCTTCTCAAGGCTGAACCACCCCAACTCCCTCAACCTTTCTACACAGGAGAGGTGTTCCAGACCTCTGATTATTTTCCTGGCCCTCCTCTGGACCCACTCTAACAGGTTGCTGTGGTTTAACCCAGCAGGCAGCCGAACACCACACAGCCGCTCGCTCACTCTCCCCCTCTCCAGTGGGATGGGGAAGAGAATAAAAAAAAAAAAAAAAGTAAAATTTGTGGATTGAGATAAAGACAGTTTAATAGAACAGAAAATGAAGGGAAATAATAATAATAATAATAATAATAATAATAATAAATAGTAGAATATACAAAATGAGTGATGCACAATGCAATTGCTCACCACTCACTGACTGATAACGAAGCAGTGATCACTACTTCCCGGCCCACGCCTCCTATTTATATACTGAGCATTAAGTCCTATATTATGGAATACTCTGTTGGCCAGTTGRGTCAGCTGTCCCGGCTATGCTCCCTCCCAGCCTCTTGTGCACCTGGCAGAGCATGGGAAGCTGAAAAGTCCTTGAGTAGTAGATTACCTAGCAACAACTAAAAACATTAGCGTGTTATCAACATTCTTCTCATACTAAATCCAAAACACAGCACTAGGAAGAAATTTAACTTTATCCCAGCCAAAACCAGGAAACAGGTCCATATATTTCTTGTACTGAAGACCCCAGAGTTGGATGCAGTACTCCAGCTGTGGTCTCATGAGAGCAGAGTAGAGGGGAAGCGGAGTAGAAGGGGGGTGGAGCAGAATCACCTCCCTCAACCTGCTGGCCATGCTTCTTTTTCTGCAGCCCAGGATACAATTGGCTTTCTGGGCTGCAAGTGCACATTGCTGGCTTATATCCGATTTTTCACCCACCCGGTATCCTGAAGTCCTTCTCTGCAGGGCTGGTCTCAATCCATTCACCATCCAGTGATGAATTACTAGGGTGGGGGCAGTGTGGAAAATGTCTGGTTCAAAATCCATCAGAATAAACACAAACATTTTTATCAATTTAAACTTAGCTTTAGAATAGACCCCATCTCTGGACTGTCTATGCCTCAATTTCTTGACTGGTAAATTCACTGTCATAATAAGGATTTAATAATTTTTATATCGATGCTGTTTAGAGGTGATCAAATTAAACCTGTATACGGAAACTTCCTATAAAGTCTCTACAGCTGAAAATTATAGTGAAAGACTTGAAACCTAAATTAGAATAAAGGATTATTTTGGTCTGATATCTTGATTAAAAATACTTAGTAAACAAAACATTTTGGTTTGACAGATTAGCATAAAACTACAGCAAATCCCAATTCAGAGAATTTAGAGAATAATCAAAGGCTACAAGAACATCTGAAATTAAAAAGGAGTTGAAGGGTTGTTTTTCTCTTTCCTCCACATGGTCTCAATGAGCATGGATGTCAATTACAAAGGTAATGCTGTGATGTTTAAGGTTGAAAGGGTTTTTCTAATACGTACTGTTCAAAGCATTATTCTCTAGCAAACAAATTCCTATGTACCTACTGTGTATAACTCAATCAAGCACTTCCTGACAAGGTGCAAAGAGACAGTGTTTTGATGTTTCCTGCCCTGAAATTTATTTTTTAAAGATTTTTTTCTCTATTTCTTGTCTCTGGCTTTCTTAGGTTTGATGCTTTATGCTTTGTGAAATGTTCCTGCCTTTCTGATTTTTTTAAATCCTATAGTTATTCCATAGGTTTGAGATATTTTCTTTTAATCCTTCTKTTATTGTCAGTCACACCATGTGGCTTTGATGTGGAAAATACTCATAAGTCACTTAAAACCTGGTCTGGTTAGTATCTTCACTGACCATGTTTTTGTTTATATATGAGCCACTTTTGGTTCCGTTAGATGTGTTCAGCCTTTCTTTCCAAATTCTTACCTTTCCCAACAATATGTTACAAATTCCCCTAACGATGCTGGGTTTTTTCATTGCTGTGAAGTCATTGTGACTGAAACGTAGTTTGTGAAATACATTTGTCTGCCAAAATAACAGCAGACATCTGAATGTATCAAGGGATATATAATAGGATACATAGAACTTTCAACTTTATGACACTGCTTCAATCACCCTAGGTCAGCACTGAATGATTTTTAGCCATTTTTTCATGTCCTAAATTGATGGTCTCTGTTCATTTCTTAGACCACATGTGAGACAGCATTGTGGTACGCTTAGTGGTAGGTTCAGCTGAAAAGAATTTTGTCACCAATGATAGAAATAAGAACATGTTGTTCACCAGCATTGTACAAAGCCACAATGGCTTCACATCTAGAGTACCATGTCTGGTTTTGGACTTTGCACCCAATACAAGTATCTGTGTCTTGTGTAAAAGTTTGGTGTGGTAAAAAGTTCTCTTTTAACTGAGTGAAAACATTACGTGTACAGACAAAATCTAAAAAAGCAGCCACTAAAGTTTATAAAAAAATCATTAGTATGAGTTTAAATGCATACGTTAGCCTACACTTAACAAATAGTTAATACAGATAATTTTTGGKTTTTGGAAGTAAGAGGATTCTTCCCAGGAGAATTCATGGTTCATTTGAGTCCCAGTATAAAGTACCCTAGAACATTAGTGAAGCCAAAGCYATAACAATGTAAATCTGAAAGCACGTACAGTGTCATTTTAATAGGATAACAAATAAGAAAATTATTACCTTGTGCATTGAAGACATATATTATGCCTACAGGGTCAAAATAAAAATTCTATTGTCCTAACAYGCTACCATGAGAATTCCTAGTACTTTAGTTATTACTTTCTTTTTCTTCCAAAAAGTGAAGAGATTTACTTATCTAACTGTACACTATTTTGCCGTATGACAGCCTTTTCCTACTGAATGTATAATAGATAGAAATAACCTCAGCTGTCCTTAGRTATTCAAAAGTGAAACATCTGAATCTCAGCTAGGCACCCTTGGATCCCTTTGTACTCTGAAGCACAATTCATGCTGCACAATCCAGACACATGTCAGGATAAGATGAATCACCCTAAGAAGATGCCCATTTTTCTCTACTGACTATAAAGTCTTCATTGTCTCACTTTTAGATGTACAAATTAGAAAAGATGAATCCTTTCTAACTCATCAGTGTATGTTGTTTGTTGTCATGTTAATAGCTCATTAGTAGACTTTGCATTATGTTGCTTATTCTGCAGCCAAATAAATCAAAACAAATGGTGATATAACTGCACTGAATTTTGTAAGGTGTATGGTATTTGCCTTTTTCTATATCTCYGCAAGTTGCATCATTTTCTGTCTTCAGGTTACTTTGTCTTCAGAGGGAAAAAAAAAACCAAACATTTTTTAATGGCAGTATTTAGGTATGGCAACCATTTAGCAGGTCATGAGAATAATACTGTTAAGAAAGGAATATAATGTACAGCAACTATCAGGCATTCTTCCTTTTCCTTTCCCCCACTCTCCCTTCAGCTTTTTCATTCAAAGTGCCCCTTCATAAGTATTTCTCAAATATTTCCTTATTCAAAGGAAAAATAATGCATGTTCAAGTCTCTAAAAACAACATACAATTGTTTTTTTCCTCACTGTTCCTTCTGTCCTACATTTTTTACCACTGCAATGCTCTCTGAAATGATTGTCTAAAGAATAAATATTAGGATCGAAGTGAAAAGTTGTCTCTTTGTGTTTCAGTCCAAGATGTGATGAGATAAAGTTGCATCATTGTTGTCTTTATCTTACAATATTTAAAATGAGCTTTGAGAGAGTGGGATTTACATTGTGAGAGACACAGGAGGCCCGATGCTTTTGAAATAAGTAGCTATATTTGTCCTTTTATATGATGTTATGATTTTACACTTTTACTTTTTATTTCTTGCAGGAAAGCAATTGACTGCCTGAATAACTGCATGTAGCGCAGACCCTGTAAAGCTCCTACTGAACTTCATGACTTTGCTTGCGGAGACAGTGTACCCTACTCTCAAAACTGAAATGCTTCAGCATGTCTTTTGCATAGAAGAATCTTCAGTTAACTCAAAATTTGGAGCCTGAGCTCTGACATTCCAAAAATATTGAAGCTGCAAGGTCTCATGCTCTGAGTAGGAATTCCTACAAATCCTGCTGTGATACACCATCCTGGAAGCTAAATGTATGTAAACAGTCCCTTCCTCCAAACTCCCCCCTACCTGCCTCAGGAAACWTTAAAGGAGGTGGTCAGTCTCTCAACTTTGCTTCCAGAGCTCTGCAGATTTTCTTTAAGTTTCTCTCTCTACTTACTTAACATCTATGTTCTCTGCTCATTCTACTGCTATGGGTTTAAACTTCCTCAAACCTCAGACAAGTCACTGAGCRGAAGGTTGCTGTTTAGTTCATTACCAACAGCATAAGTCCAGTGCAGAGAAAACTGATAAACATGAACTATATCTTCCTGAATTTCCTAGCAAGATTGAAGGAAAAAGCAGTATGCTTTCCCGTATCAGCTTATTACCAGTGTTTGTACAATAACATCTGTATAACCTTACACTGTATGTTTCTACCTAAGAAGGACAATAAATGCCAAGACATAAACAACAAAGTAAACAATTACAGTATAGACTTAGCATCCCATTAAAGTCGGTAGTAAAAATGTGGCTTTAATACTTGCTTAATAGGTCAATTATACTTACCCAACTGCAAGATATATGTTCAAAAAATAACATTTCTGTGAGGCTTTTTTATGAGAAGGATAATGGTAAGGGTTCAGCTGGATAGTGGTCTGCATTCTTAAAATATTTTATGATTGTGTTGGAAGACGTATCTTACTAAGCAGCAAGTGTTATGTAGATATTTTTTGTGCAAAATTTAACAGAGTGTTGAAATGCTACCATTTCTAAAAYGCATTTTTTGTGAAACTGCAAATGACGCATTTTCATTAGTTTTAAAAAATGTTTATGTATAAACCTCTCCTGAGATTTATATGATTACCTGACAACTTCACATATTCTCTCTCTATTCCCCACTAATTTATACTTTCCTGCCATTTCCTATGTTTATTGGGTGACAGGTTATTTGTAAACATCATATTTATATTACCACCCTCTTTCAGCACTGATAATTTTCACCCAGAAATATCCTCTGTCATACAACTCCCAATGTAGATATGTTTACATGTCAGCTAATTCTAAAAACCTGAGGAAGCTCCCAATTACTGTATTATGAAGACACATATTTTATCCTTTTCAAAGATGTTGAAAATAATAACAATACAATAAACAGAACAGTAAATCCTGTATGAATCCAACTTGTCGCTATTCATATATTGTCGTACCCAGTGGCTTAAGAAGCAATTGTGATAAATGAGGTAGATAGATAGATGTATCAAAAAATCCCAAACAACCTGAAGATCTTAAAATCTGAACAGCTGCATCTAGTGGTTCCTTCAGAAATAACTCTTATTTTACTTGCTCAGAAACATAATCTAGGCACCAGCTTCAAAATATTTTGATAACTGATTCTTTCATTTAAGGCATCTGCTGTAACCTAGCTATAACTGGACCATTTCAGAAGAATTCTAACTCCTTAAAAAAAATCTAAATATAACTTTTTTTGTGAAGTAAAAATTGCTTTAAATAATTTTGAATAATCTAATTCTTGGTTTTATCCTTGTCTATTAAGCACCTCCATGGTATCTTGGAAAAGCTGCATTCTTTTTAGAGGCAATGGTTAGAAGAGCTTAGTAAGACAGATGGTAACATCTACCACTCTGATCTCTCTCATTCACAGAACAGCAACAAAAAGCAAGCAAACAAACAAACATAACAATTTTTAAAGACTTCACAGACACCCAAAGACTTTGCATATTTCAAAATAATGAATCTTTCTTTCAGGAAATTAGTGACAATTCCCAGAACATTTACTTCATAGCTTGAGTCTGCATACTGGACAGTGCAAATCCTTCAGTGCTCTTTTGAAACTACAAGTTGTATTATTCAAGTTTTCAAAGTTTTGATTTAAATGGGGCTGGTAGTAATCATAGCTTACCTGACTTTCATGTAGCTATACACAGTATTTCTTTGCTGGAAGATAAAAACATCTCTGTGGGAACGTCTACATTTACTTTCTATGTAAATTATAATCATTTCATATAACAAAGCGCAGGCATACAGATACTTCCAGTCTTGGGTGCCTACTCCCAGTGTAGAAAGTTCAGAAAGAGGATAGTGAGCCTTGGAGTAATATTGTTTACATCAGTGATTYTTTTTATGGCTTTCTGAAGAAAAGKAATTCAGTATTACCAGTACTGGGTTGCTCACAATATTATTGCGAATAATTGCATAGTAAGTAAATAATAAAGGTGTTACATTTCTTCATATTCCATTTTGTTTCTTCTTGCTATTCTATGTCATGTGTTATGCAGCAGATGCAAATCAGCACTGGGAAAATGATAACAGCAATTTCACTTGTTATTATACATAGTATATTTACAGTATCTTTTGAATGTGACTATAACAGAATTTCAGATATAGTTAATTTCATACCAAAAGAATAGCACGTGTTAAGGATTGTTTTTTTCTTGCTCAAGTTAAAATTCTAATTACATTTACACTGTGAAGTTTGGGAGCTGTTTTACAGTGCTATAAAAAGAAAAAAATGAATCTGTACTCTATTGTGAGTTACACTTCATGCATCCTTGATAGTGAAATCAATGGAATATGGGCAGGGTTATTTTCCAGCAACAAATGAGTGTTCTAGAAACAGAGATACAAATGGAAGCTGTAAAATTCAGTAAGATTTTGAATTTGCATTTCCCTGAAAATGTCTACCTATTTCATATATATGCATAAACATATTTTATTTGCTTTCAGAGGACTAACAGTCTGCTTCTGTCAGACATTGTGATAAATCATCTAGATTTGAGCTTCTATGCAACATTCTCTTAAAATATTTAAAAGTGGATTCAGAGACTTAGACTCAACTCGACTTATTCTACAGTGAAGTATTTTTAAAAARGAATGCTAAGAAACATTTATCACATATTGTACCATAGCTTCCTTATGTGGAGAAATAGCTGACAGCTTTCTTAACTGTTCAGTTCTTTATACAGTAATTCAGACAGTGATTTGCTATTTCACTCTGTACATTCTTAAGTAAGCCAGTTTAACATGTTTCATCTGAAAGTGAAAATGCCTATACACCATATTTAGAAATATTAAATATTATTTTCTTTAAGTAACTGTCTCTTTTCCTTCTGTCAAGAGTAGACAATCTGCAAGTAATCTGTGTTGCACAGTCTGGTCATGAAGACACATAAGCAGACTGAATAAAGCATCAATAAATTCATATCAGCAAAGAGGTAAGAAGACTGTGCTAGCCAAAGAGCAAATACTTCAACAAAGAAAGYATCTGACATTGTAGGAGCACAAAATGTGTAAAACAATGCATTAAGCTTGTCCATGTCTCTCACCATCACTGTCTAACTGCTGTGCAAAATTTTTCTGGTGCTGTATTGCCTAGAGACAAGACAGTTTTTACATTGCACCAGTGTAATACTATTTACTTTATGCCTACATGCAGTGACATACAGATGTTGCCTTTCAGGGTCATTAGGCTAATTCTCACCCACAGCAATAGCACCAGCAAAAAACCCATGCACCTAATCTCCTTTACATGAGCAGTGTGTGTTACAGAAGCAACTCGATTCAACTATAGGCTCTGAGTTTTCTGGCCTTTAAGCTGTTGCAAAGCAAAAAGGTGGGAGATGCTTGAGCTCCTGTCATGGTTTAACTCCAGCCAGCAACTAAGCACCAAACAGCTGCTCGCTCACTCCCCTCCCTCAGTAGGATGGAGGGAAGAGAATTGGAAGGATAAAAGTGAGAAAACTCATGGGTTGAGATAAAAACAGTTTAATAATTGAAATAAAATATAATAATAATAATTAATAATAATAATTAATAATAATAATTTGTAATGAAAAGGAAAAGAACAAAGAGAGAGAAATAAACCCCAAGAAAGACAAGTGATGCAAATGAAAACAATTGCTCCCCACCAACCAACTGATGCCCAGCCAGTCCCCAAGCAGCAGTGCCCCCGCCAAATTCACCCTTAGTTTTATTGCTGAGCATGACGTCATATGGTGTGGGATATCCCTTTGGTCAGTTGGGGTCAGCTGTCCCAGCCGTGTCCCCTCCCAACTCCTTGTGCACCCTCAGCCTACGCACTGGTGGGGTGGKGTGAGAAGGCAGAAAAGGCCTTGACTCTGTGTAAGCACTGCTCAGCAGTAACGAAAACATCCCTGTGTGATCAACACTGTTTTCAGCACAAATCCAAAATAGCCCCATACTAGCTACTATGAAGAAAATTAACTCTACCCCAGCCAAAACCAGCACAGCTCCCTTGTATCTCCCTCAGTAGTTTACAAAAAGACCAGGCACAGGAAATTAGCGCTATGGCCAGCTAATGAAAGGAGTGTGACATCTGAAACTCTCCCTTCTCTGCTCTTCCTTTTGGAATAGATGGAATCTTCAACCTGTGTAATTCACGACTAGCATCTGGCATCCCACTTGCCTTTCAGGATACTATAATGGTTAATGAAGCTCTTTTTAGGAATGTTACTGGGCAGATGTTTTGGGCACAGAATTAGGACCAATGGAGTTTTTTGTGTAATCTCTAGGCAATTCAGTGTTCACGATTCCACACTGCTTGTTTTTCTGAGACATCTCAGAGATTCTCAGTCTGCCTCCGTTTTGGCTTTTTTACAGTTCTTGGATTTTACTGATGAAAAGTATCATACAAATGATAATAAATGTAGTTTTTCCAACAGATCAACCTGGCAAAAGGCAAATTTGCTCTAGTGAAACCAAAGAAAAAGGTACATACTGGTGTTACAAAGGTAATTCTCAATGCTGAGAGTCTCATGACAGCAGCTGAAATGCTCAGCTCCTCTCTGCCAGGAGCAGAGCTTGAGATCTCCCCAGGGCTTTCAGTTGCTTCAGCAGCCCATCATGGAGGAGTTCACCAGGGTCTGGAAATCTACTACATTCTCCACATGACTGTGGGGTGGAGGAACTAAGTTGGCAAGAGAAAGGGAATTTACCTAATACATCTTTAAACTAGTCATCTGGGGTAATCTTTTGGATAAGATGCAATTTTCTCATTAGCAAATGTATGTAGATATTTTTAAATGCCATTTTGATAGTGTTATGCAAGCAATTGAAAAGCTTGCATCTTCTTTGACYGATTAAACACCTTGTGCCTGTACACTCAGGATGTAATTGTTATGCTGGAAGGTACAATTYTTCTAGAAAGTGTGTTAATGGATGTATCTAAATCTCACATACAGAAGTGTTTTTCCTCTGCTTTTATACTAAATTAAGAAGCAATTAAATGAATTTTATTTAATCATAGCTGGAACAATAGRATCCTCTTCCCAAGGTATAGACCACTGTGGCAAAGTCTGAATGGAAGCTCAGCCATGTAGTCTGAAAGGTTTCCTCTGAGACTTTTTGCAATTGTGATGGCTTTGGCATTGTTTTGATTACAGTTGACTATCTGACTATATGTGGGATGAACCAGAAAGCAAGCTGACAGTCAGATAAGCAGTGTGAGCTTGGTCTTAGGAGAAATAAAGTTCCTTTAAGCACAAGACTGTTTGGAAAGACAGTTTTAATTTCTAAACAAGGAAACTTCTGGGTTTTCTTTTTCCTTGGAAAATGTGTGTTATAAGCTCCCTAAGAGCTTCCCTATTCTTCTACACTAGAAAGCTATGCTAGAAAGCCTTTCTGCTTATACATGCTAGCAGAAGACACTCCTTCCTCCTCAGCCTCTCTGTCAGTGGCTCTCTAAGCACCTCATTTGGTTAATTGGAAGGGCATAGAGTTTCTCATTGGATACCCTGAAAATAATCCACGTGGATCCTAGCCACTGAAAAAGTGCTCCAAAAGCCTACTTAGAACAAGATTATCACTTGTATAAAATGAAAGGCCCATTGGGTATGTTTACTCATAGGTACTTTGTGATCACCTTTTAGAAATAAGTTTAAAATGAAAACAAATGAAAGCATTTATTCACAAAATATGTAATGTAACAGGGCTTTCAACGACACAGGTGACAAGGAAGAGAGTAACCATGCTTAATTTACTTTACCAAAAGGCCTTTCCTCACCCCCATTTTCTGACAACTGGTAACAATATCCCAAGCTTTCAACAGCTCAGGTCCTAGTTCATATTCTGCATGCACACTGCAGAGAATCTTCAACTAAGGAAGGATGTCATGTTTTGGTGGTCACTCCTCTCTTTTCTTGGGGTTCATTAAAATTCAACTTTTCTTTTTCCCTGTTAGGCCTTAACTTACACAGGAGGCCGTTTGGATCCTTTCTTTGTGGACTTCTTCAGAAGTTCTAATGACACATTGGGAGGCAGGTTAAAATATTTTGTATGCTTATTTGAACTATTGGCTAATCGCTAGCCATAAGGACAAAAAACATGGAAGAGTAGAATGCCTTTTCCCAGTCAGTAAGATAATGTGTAAATAACAGTGTAAAGTCTTCAACACAAAACTGTAAATTGAGAACCATGATTTCTGCAAGTATAAAATGGGATGACTTCCTGTGATCTTTACCTTCAGTTTGGAGTGAGAATAAACTTACATCGACTGGTGGAATTTCCAATCATACTTTAAGATCTGTCATAACTATCAGGAAAATAAAAATCTTCAAATAAATTATGTCTAAATAACTGTTGTTGCACCAAACAAATACCTGACTCATGCTATTAGATTCTCTTGTTATTAAAAACGATGTGGCAAGACCTTGAGCATTTTCCAAGTCCTYGGAGTTAAGGAATAGAGTGCCCTGGGTCTGCATTTGTGGAGTGATCCTCTGTACTTAAAGAATAAAGAAAAAATAGCATTAGTAAAGCAGTTTAAAAGGATGTTAGTAAAGCTGGTTGGGAAAACACTGTAGAGACCAGATTAAGTGCGAGTTGGATGAGCTGGCCATTGAAGCATCCACTATGCCCTTTTTCTTTCACTTAGGCACTATCTCCATGTCATTCCACCCTACAACTGCCTTTCAGCCAATTTACACATCCAAGTCAAAGCCAAATAATGCTTTTTCTTAAATAGCAGATTACTTAGAGAAGAATTTTCTCCTGAAGTTAAGCACATGCTTTTAGATTTATCAGATACTTGGGTTTTACTTTAGAATTCATAGGATCATAGAATCATAGAATCATTAAGGTTGGAAAAGACCTTTAAGATCATCATGTCCAACCATCAACCCAGTACCCATGCCCATTAAACCATGTCCTGAAGCGCCACATCCACATGTTTTTTGAACGCCTCCAGTGATGGTGACTCCACCACTTCCCTGGGCAGCCTGTTCCAATGCCTGACTACCCTTTCGGTGAAGACATTTTTCCTAATATCCAATCTAAACCTCCCCTGGCRCAACTTGAGGCCATTTCCTCTTGTCCTATCACTTGTTACTTGGGAGAAGAGACCAACACCCGCCTCTCTACAGCCTCCTTTCAGGTAGTTGTAGAGAGCGATAAGGTCTCCCCTCAGCCTCCTCTTCTCCAGGMTAAACAACCCCAGCTCCCTCAGCCGCTTCTCATAAGACTTGTGCTCCAGACCCTTCACCAGCCTTGTCGCCCTTCTCTGGACACGCTCCAGCACCTCAATGTCCTTCTTGTAGTGAGGGGCCCAAAACTGAACACAGTATTCGAGGTGTGGCCTCACCAGTGCCGAGTACAGGGGCATGATCACCTCCCTACTCCTGCTGGCCACATTGTTTCTCATACAGGCCAGGATGCTGTTGGCCTTCTTGACCACCTGGGCACATCATGTTCAGCGGGCTGTCGACCAGCACCCCCAGGTCCTTTTCCGTCGGGCAGCTTTCCAGCCACTCTTCCCCAAGCCTGTAGCGTTGCCTGGGGTTGTTGTGACCCGAGTGCAGGACCCGGCACTTGGCCTTGTTGAACCTCATGCAATTGGCCTCGGCCCATCCATCCAGCCTGTCCAGATCCCTCTGCAGAGCCTTCCTACCCTCAAGCAGATCAACACTCCCACCCAGCTTGGTGTCATCTGCGAACTTACTGAGGGTGCACTCGATCCTCTCGTCCAGATCATTGATAAAGATGTTAAAGAAGACGGGCCCCAAAACTGAGCCCTGGGGAACACCGCTCRTGACCAGCCGCCAACTGGATTTAACTCCATTCACCACAACTCTCTGGGCTCGGCCGTCCAGYCAGTTTTTTACCTAGCGAAGAGTACACCCATCTAAGCCATGAGCTGCCAGCTTCTCCAGGAGAATGCTGTGGGAGACAGTGTCAGAGGCTTTGCTGAAGTCCAGGTAAACCACATCCACAGCCTTCCCCTCATCCACTAGGCGGGTCACCCGGTCGTAGAAGGAGATCAGGTTGGTCAAGCAGGACCTGCCCTTCATGAACCCATGCTGGCTGGGTCCGATCCCCCAGTTTTCCTGCACCTGCCTCGTGAGCGCCCTCAAGATGAACCGCTCCATAATCTTCCCCGGCACCGAGGTCAGGCTGACAGGCCTGTAGTTCCCCGGATCCTCCCTCCGGCCCTTCTTGTAGATGGGCGTCACATTGGCAAGCCTCCAGTCATCCGGGACCTYCCCCATTAACCGGGACCGCTGATAAATGATGGAGAGTGGCTTGGCAAGCTCCTCCGCCAGCTCCCTCAGTACTCTCGGGTGGATCCCATCCGGCCCCATAGACTTGTGTATGTCCAGCTGGCATAGCAGGTCATTAACCTCTTCCTCTTGGATTATAGGGGGTTTACTCTGCTCCCCGTCCCCATCTTCCAGCTCAGGGGACTGAGCGGAACCACTTCTATAGTGGTTCATCTACTTGCATAAGTGACATGATCTTTTAATTAGATTTTCAGTAAAAGACAACAAAAGGCTCAGACATATTTCTTCTGCCTTATAAGGAAACAATTGTTTGCTTTTGGACAGGGATCTTGTTGCAATCAGTTGCACCCGGATGGAAGACATGAAACAAAGAACTGTGAATTACTCTGAGTATGCAGTGCTCAGCATAAGAAATTTCTGTAAGGCTCTCTTGCTGCATGCTGATTGCTTTATACTGCACAAACACAAGACCAGAAACATCTGCTACTGTTTCAGACCTTTTGCTCACGTACATACCAGTGATGTGGTTCGTATTTATAACGTTTGCACAACTGGTGGAAGGAGGCACTACTCACGTTAATAAATTTAAACAGGGAAAATAGAATTTCAGGTTAGCTGTGATACTTGATAAGAGCCATCAGCTTTGTGAAATCAAAACTGGTTAGAATAAATTAACTAACAACTTCTGTGTTTAGACTTATTCATTGATTAGTTCACTTTTATCTGTTTAGTCTGTTTGTCTGTTTTCACTGTAAGGGCTTGAGACAAACATAACCATTGCTTTCCAGATAGGACTCATCTTCACTAATTTTAGTTTTATAAAATTTTATAAAATTTTATAAAATTTACATGGTTAATTGTTTAGGCCTCTGTTATAATTAGAGGAGACAGATAACTCTAGAGGGTGATTTAGTTGACTCCAAGTGCAAATTTATCTTGGGGTGGGGTGAACTTTCCCCAGAATATGTCTCTGTCTCTGATTAGAAAGGTAGTATAGTTCATCAACTTGGTTGCCTAACATGGAGACAGTACATCTAGATAAGATAAATACCATCCTCTGTCTCTCTATGATCAATCACTATGGAACTCCCTTCTGCTTATGTCCTGGTAGATCAGTTCTGATTAGTGATTAGGGTGCAGGTGCACCATTATTATATGGATACACAAATAAAAACCCACATAAGGAATTTAAAAGAATTTAGGTAAAATAATATTCGTACAGTTTTGCAGGTTAATCTGCTGATTTCTGTTGCCGTAACCATTACATGTCTTTCTTTGGGATATTTGATCTGAGGAGAATAGGATACGAGCTATGCTCAATTTCTGGTAAATCAGTATTTAAAAGCAATCTCTATTCAAAAGAGTAGTTAAATTACAAGTTCATCAAAATAACATATTGATTTGCCAATTATCAATGTTGATTTGCCATTTATGAGTATTCTGTCAAGGAAACTGAAAATGTGTTGTTTTATCTAAGAATTGGATCTACATCAAGATAATAAATGTRTTAAAATATCTATAAACTCAAATGTCTGTGCAGGAAAAATATTTTCATTTTGTTCTCCAATGTGTATGAAACCAAGTTTTCTGGAAACTCATGAGGAAGGCAACTAAAAACACAGAATCAGTTGTGGGAAAATATTTGCATTTTGTTGCTTACTAGTGTGGGCTTTCAAAGTTCTTAGCATAAATGTACTGTTCTCTTGACTTATATTACCTGACCCAATATAGCAGCACACCAACTTCATGTGGAATGATAAGAATCAGAAACATAGCACTCTGGTACTCAGTGCAGTATGTAGTATTTTGGCTTACTTTTCTTTTTATGTCCTTTTTTTGGTGCATCTGTGTTGTTTTCCAATCATTGCCACAAATTAGTCCTTCTTTTGTCTGGCAGCATTACTGGTGCTCTTCTGCAACCAAAGAATCCCAAGGGACTCTTCCTTGCTTGTACAACCCTAGCCAGGGCTTTAAAAAAGAAAAAGAAAAAAAAAAAAAAAAAGAGACCTCAGAGGGTGAAAGTAGAAGAGATCCCTCTGAAATAAATAAAATTATAAAAATAGCTCTTTTGTTTGGAAAGTATCTATCATCTAGAACAGACATTAAACACACAGTGGAAGACAAAGTACTGGCAACCTTTCTACTCTGCCCTTGGATGACTGTTTCAGTGCAGTCACAAATATTAAACTGAACACAGAATGTTAATGAAAGCTGAGTATTGTTTAGGCCTGAAGTAGACCATTTCACAATTCATTTCTAATTTCTTGGAATTTTGAACAGTAAAAGAAATCTTATGAAGACATAGCATTTGATTCAAATGTAGTATTCTAAGTATAATCTATTCATTTTACACTCTCCCTTTATAGCTGATAAAGAAAAATAGAGCATGCACCATTGAACGGATTCACAGATAATATGGRGAAGGGGCCGATTCTATTTCCTGAGGATACTAAGCTTTTCAGGGTAGTAAAGTTGAGGGCTGACTGGGAAGAACTGTGAAAAGAATCTTTGAATATTGGGTAACTGATAGAATATTTTAGTGTAGATTAAATGCAAAACCATGTGAATGGGGAAAAAAGAGTCAACTTCATCCACACAGTGATGGTCCTGAGATCTCAGGAATGAAACCTTGGCATTACAATTGGTAATTCTATTAAAATGCTAGTTCAGTGCTCAGTAGTGGCAAGAAAAGCATACTAAATGGTAGGGATTATTAGRAGAGGGATAGTGAAAAAGAAAAACCCAAACCAAAAAAACAAAACAATATTTTCACTCAACAGGCATTGAAATAAAGATCAAGTATGTTCAGTGTAATGAATGCAGTTTTTTAGCTTATAACTGGAGGAACCGGAGAATTAACACTATTCCTCTGGAAAGGAAAAACTCTCTTTTGCAATAAACCTAGAATTGACATCCAGTCTTAAGTTATCCTGAAATAATGTACTCCATAGCCATGACATTTGGGTCATTGCCCAGCCATGAATGCAAGAGTTTCACCTGGCAAGGTGGCTTCTGGAAGCATTGTGAAATATTTAATCAAAAGTTTGGAAATGTAAAAATTGACCAGCTCCACTGAGTAATTCTGGCCCTTTCTGAAAGAACTAACGATTATATCTTTGTCAATTTATACCTTCTATGTTTGTGTGACATTGGCAGTGTGGATTAGGACTTCCATTTGGTGGCACAAAGTGAGATGTATGTCTGGAAAGACTCAGCAAAGCACTCAAGAATAGCTACCATCTGCCTTTGCCTTCAGATTAATACGTTGCATTTACAGAAACTTGTTTGGAGAGAAGATAGGAGTCTTTCTCTTCCCATTCCCATCTCCATGAGTACTTGAACATAGGCTTTGCATTTTTCTCTGATAGACCATCTGAGTGAAGGGAGAGAGAGAGGCTACAGAAATTGCAGCTGTTGTAAAAACAAAGGGGGAAATGGTATCACCATTAACAAAGTTAAATGCTAGAATGTAGAGGTAAGCAGAGATTTTCCCTTAACCCACAACCCTAACAAAATCTGATGGGCTTCAGGAGAAGAAAGAATGAGGACTGGAAAAGTTATCCAAAATAGATCATAGCAAAGCCTAAAGGGCATTGCTCTAGATACCTCAGAGGTAACCGTATGAGTACGATTATGCTGGCTGGTCCTGCCACTATTTCTRTTGTCCATGTAGACAGGCCCAGGAAAGCTGGAAGAAATGCACCGGAAAAGTAACTTTTGTATAGATATGACTCCTGTGCTGTGTAAGAGCAAGATTCCTGTTGGGACTGAGTGACATGACTTCACGTCTAATGTATGTATAAGAGCATAGACCAAGAACTAACCTTAAGTTCCTCATGTGGAATACAAAGGTACGTTCATCAGAAGAACAAAGTGACAATAAACACTAGAAGAGGATTTAGCTAATACTGTAGCAATATCTGTGTGTGTATATATATATGAGAGAAAATGAAAACATATCATACATATTGCTGTCATTCAAAAACTTTATATAAGTTCCTCATGACAATTTTTGCCACTTTTCCACTCACTATCAAAAAAGCATATTCATTTTCTCTTTCTTGTTCCACAGGATAGAATATACTTATATTATTCCATGATGTGATTTGTATCAATACTATTTATATGGAATGGTCCTCTCCACTCAGAATGTTCTGTTCCTTTGATAGTGTCTGTTCTCTTACTAAATGTGTTATGCATAAAATAGAAAAGTTCTTGTGATACTAAAGCAACATCCCCAAATTTCAAACATCAGAACAGAAAGCAAATATAGACAAATTCTGGCAAAAAGTATAGTAACCCAGAAGAATGTAATTCAGATGAAGCTTCCGCATAGAAATAAAAATAATTGTAAACCATGTGTTACTGTTTTGCACTAATCCTTTCAGCTCTCATCACTCACAGCAATGATAGGTGGCAGATGAAGATGTAGTGGAGTGGAACTAAGTGGATATAACACTCTCATTGATCCTGCTTGATACGGTATGTCTGTCCAGGATTTCTCAATGCCAAACAGCCCATTTACAGTAGTAATAGTTTTGAATGTGCTGCATAGCTCCCGGAAATCCTAGGCAAATATCCATTACATGTACAAGCTGATCTGCAGATCTGAAGTACATTTCATCTGTTCTTTTTCCACTTAGTGTGAATTCTCTGCAAATGTATAGTAGATGACCTGTGCACACTGTCTCTGCAGTACCTGTGCAGTACTTGTCAGTGAACAGGACACACGCCTGTATTTCTGTTCAGGTTTACCCAGCCATACAGACATCTTAAAACATGTTCTTCCATGCCGTGTGCTTCAATCTATAGCCAAGGATCAAGGTACTCGTGTTCTGGGTGGCTGGCACACATACAAAATCATAAGAGGCAAGAGAATTTGCTTTGTTCAGCCTTAAGAAGTTAGCTAGTTTACTGTTGTCTTCAGCTACCTAATGCAAGGGCACAGAAATTGGAGCTGGGCTCTTCTCAAAGGCATACGGTAACAGGAGAAAAGGTAAAAACCACAACTTGGAGCAAGGAAAATTCCTGTTATACACGAGGAAAGACTTCACCATGCAAATGGTCACATATTCAAATGGTCAAATATTGGAACAGGCTGCCAAGATGGGTTGTGGAATTTCCATCATTAGGCATGCTCAAAACTCAGCTGGACAATGCCCTGAGCAATCTGACCCATTGACCCTGCTTCAAAGAGGATGTTGCCCTGGGTGGCCTCCAAAGGTCCTTTTCAACCTACATGACTCTGTGATTCTATAATCTGAAAGAGAYTGAAATTGGCTTTTATTGCTAAAGGTCTGAAAGTCACACTCTATCACCTTGTCATCTAGATGGTGTCTTTTCTATTGCTTAGCATAAGGTAAATGCATTATAAAGCAAGCTTTTGTTTATTCCTTTCCCTTCCAACAAGACAATAATTTATTTCAGAGACTCACTTCATCCTGATAATCATCCCAGTGCTATATTTCTCTTCTTTCCTTGGTTATTTCCAAGCTCAGAAACCTGTGTCAGATTTGAGGTTGCTTATTGAAATAAAATCTATTGCATTAGAATTACTGTGATCTGCAGTCCTTATAGTTTTACAGTTGATTTGGATTTAATTGATAATGTTTGTATAAGTTAGCATTGAAAGAATTATTTGAATTAGAAGTTTTAGAAAAGCAATCCTTTTTCATTGATCTGGAATTGCCTGCTGGAATTTTTTCCCAATATCCTGATTCATTCTAGTGGTTATTAAAAATATATTTATTCATTTTAAATAGTAAGAATGCACATATATTGAGTGTTCTAATAAATCTACAAGTAAGTACTAGCAGAACTTAACTCATTGGTTTGCCTTCAATGATATAGCTCTTGCACCCTCTGTAAATAGTGTAGAATAATCTTGGCCCCTCAAAGCATAATTGAGCAATAGGATATAGATTATAAGGGCATTTTTAGGCACACAACTCCCAGTCAATTTCAATAGAAAATTATAGCTCTGTGTTTCTGGCTAATTGAACATCAACATTTAGAAAATACAGGGATCAGTTCACTTAGAATGTATTCTCTCCAATTATTCTCCAGTAGTCTTTTTSTTTTCCTTAACACAAATGCCAAATGATTTCTTCAGTAAAGTGTTAGTGGTAACTGAACATAGAAAATACATAACTTTGTACTCATGGTTCTATTTTTCCTTCTGTACGACACTTTTGTGAACAATGGTTGTTGATACTAGCTTACACTCCTTTCCCAAGATATACAGAATAGATTCAGAGGTTTTGTTTCAGCTCGTGACATTTGGGAAATTAGTTTTAGGTCAACATTGCTAGATTAACAAATATGTATGATGGTACCACTTTTTWAATTATCTTTCTTCTCAGAAAATACACCACAGGAAAGAAGAGGAATATGCCCAGAGATTCCTCTCTGTTCTCAGGGAATATTCTGCTGCTTTAAGGCAGATACAAACATTGGTAGAAGTCTACACCTGCATGGACAACAACAGAAGACATTACTCATTCTGTGTCTGCGGTACTCCTGCAGTAAGTTGCTACATAACAATCACATCCCATCTCATCACATGYTTTTTTTTCAGAATCTTTGTCACATGTTCCTCACTGACCTATTTAACAAGATRCCTTTAAAATTACAAGTGACCAAGAAGGGAGTCAGCAGTCAGTCTAACAAATACAATTGTTTCTAAGTGTGTCTGTAATAAGATCTGATTTGGATCTTGATAGGGGTTCTTTTTACAAAGCTCTATGTCCAGATAAATTTTGTTAACCCTTGAATTAACAAGCAAGCTTGACTTAGCTAGAATATTAAGGCAGCAGGCTAGCATTTGCTAGGGATGTATACAACTTTTGTCAATGTTGTACTACTATCTC
Organism: Oceanodroma leucorhoa; assembly: GCA_030449065.1. Taxonomy (NCBI): domain Eukaryota; kingdom Metazoa; phylum Chordata; class Aves; order Procellariiformes; genus Oceanodroma; species Oceanodroma leucorhoa. The sequence goes on along the minus strand of JASVER010000058.1, from coordinate 2,030,160 downwards.
ACAGTTACAGTTGTGGTAGCCAAAAGTATGTACAAGTGATGACTCCAAGTGCCACAGGAAACCTAACTGAAAGAACTCAGTAGCTGTGCTTTTGCTTTTGTTTTAGTCTAGAGCTGGTTTTAAAATCTGCTTGKTTTTTTTGTGCTGTATGCATATTTAGCAGCTGCACCCTGTCAGTACAAAGAGCTCCTCAGGAGTTGTCCACACATTTTGTAGGTCTGGATCTGAAGTACCAGAATGTGTTCCAGCTGTAAATAATTGAGCTGGCATCCTGTCTGGCAGAGATAGGCCATAAACCCATTCTGTCAAATACCTTCTACTGTTGCCTCATACTGGGACTAGAACCTGTTCTCAGCCCTGTGTTAARTTTAACAGCTGCTGGGCCTATGCTAATATGCCTGGGCACATTGAGACATCTGGCCATAGGCTGCCACCCTGCCCACATGACAAGAAAAGCACATTACGTTTTTGTGTATTGTCTGGAAAGGTGCCCCAAATGGGCAGTTGAGACTTGGCACTGAAAAGCTCAGGCCATCTTGCTTCAACCATGGTCATGTAATTTAGCAGCACTTTTCTGCAAGGGTTTTATTTCTAGTTGAGGAAACTCAATGTCTACTGGAATCAGAGAAGCAGCACGGAAGCACAAATGCTCACTTAAATAGCCATTAAAATGCTGTTTGGATAGCATATCTTTTTAGCTTATTATTAATAATCAGCTTGATGTGATTTATTCTGAATTTGTACAGATAGAACCCCTATGAACCAGAGCAATGGAGCCAAATCCCGTTGTGTTAGTTCATATAAAATCAGGCAAAGAAATACAACCAAAAAAACCCACATGGTTTCTGCTCCAGCCACTTACAATCAAAGGGCAAGGACAGTTTCAATCTAAAGACAAAACAGAGTATAGAGAAACTGGAAAAGAAGGTAACAAAGAGAAAATGGAAAAGTTTATAGGAGGTGATAAGAAGGGGAAAAAAAAGCGCTGTCCATTTCTTAGATCCACTCAGGAAAACATATAACCAAATGCATATCATGACCTATGTAAGCAACATACCCTGCCTCTTAGCAGAGCTTATTAGGTTAAGCAACATCCTGTACTTACTGGCTAAACATCCTTAAGGCTGCCTCATATACAGTCAGCTTTGAATCAGGACAGAACTTAAACGTCTTTACACTGTCCATAAACATTATCTATATTTAACATGAGAGGCCATAATCTCAGCAGCATAGTTATCAAAAAGCAGATCAGAGGAGGACTTAAGCAAGATAATGAAGTAACTTTTTAGATATCTAGAAGGATTTACAGAGGTCAAAGAAGCTTTTTTGAAACTGTAACAAGAGTTTTGGAGAGACTATCATCAAAGATTGACCAAAGGTTGGAAATGACCAGGTAATGACTGGAAGGTTAATTTGCCCAGAAGTAAATCATGAAGGACCAGGAAAGCAAAGACAAATAATTAATCTCTGGAAGACAAGGGAACTGATGGAGGCATGAATGGAGAGGGGATGGAGAGGCTTTGCAATATAGGGCAAAAGTGCAGAAAACTAGTGAAAAAGTTGTTACAGTAACTGAAAGGGAAGATCCTAGGAGCTTGCCTGAAAGATTTGTAGATCAGCATCTCAATAGGATAGATAATTTTTATTTGGCTGGCAGTAAACTCTTACCTAGCTTCAACTGTATAAATTCTTGAGTCTTACCGAGCTGTTGCCAAGACTGAACATTTAGTCACCGCAGGGATTTGCAAAGTTGGACATAGTAGCTACCACAGTTTTTTCAGACTGTACTCTAAAACATGTAGCCAGTTTGATGGTTTGACTGCCAATGCTTGAGCCTCCATGTGCTATCYACTGGCTGCACATGCAAGGATTCTGGATCTGTTAGCATGGCCTCTAGGGCAGAGTCATTTTGGGAGGAACTTGCTCAGCAAAACAATGGCTGAAGCAGAGATTCACAGACACACAATCAGGACAGTAGCACCAATAGCCTTGTTGGGTGAGGCTTGCAAGGCAGAGCACAGAATGATTCAGCAGGGTTCCTAGCAGCATCACCAACACTCTCTCCTAAGGGAAAAAACAATGCGGAAAGAACAGGGATGAAAGAAAAAAAGAAAAAAACCAGCCAAACAAACGAGCCCCTGCAAAACCCCAAAGCATTACAAGAGTCCTTGAATGGTAAATGGGGGAAAGGTGGATTTCCTGACACTCTATTTGCTTTTCCAGGGCTGTCTCCATATGAGTGAGTGACTAACTCTGTAACCAGCATAACCTAATGAAAGTCTTCCTTAAACAGACTTTAACAGACTTTAATATAGTGGTGGAGGAAACTCATTATTTGGAAGTTACTTTGAATGACTCATCTATAACTTCCCTGAAGTTCACCTGCAAGCACTTCCTTTCTTGGTTAAATCAGGCAGTAGAGATGGGAGTTTACTGCCATTTTCTAGTCCCAAATAAAACATACTTACGGTTTAACCCAGATAATTTAAATATGTCATATTACTTGTTTCCAGAGTGTACAGTGTAACAGAGTTTGGTGTGAAATCCACAAGTCTTACAGTAATATAAGTAAAAAAAATAATAATAGCAAGCTAATAATAGTAATAATAATAATAATAATAATAATAATAATAATAATAATAATAATATAATGGCATTAACCTCCTGGAAGTGATGAGAGAACTGAGTCCACATTACAATACCTATAAAAAGTATCAATAGTATGACATATATCCTAAAAAAATCACCAAGCAGTTCTGTAGCTCAGAGACTCAAGTTTTCAGCAGAAATTTCTACTCCATTCCCTTGATACCTTTTCCTATCTGATAGCCCCCCGTACCCAGCAGGTTCATGCAGTTTAATTCCCTTAGTAAATTCACTCTGTATGTCAACTTAAATGCTTAACTGCTAAGCAAAGACAATACATCATAAACTTTTCTTCCTCCATCTTTTTTTTCCCAATAACATCCTTTCAGGGAGAAGATTACTGAGATTACTTCATTATTTAACCAACAGAGAGGTGATAAAAGAGACAGAAAGAAAAAAGAAGCATAAAATAGTTGTAGAAATTTTAAAGATTTTAAATAAAACATCTCTTATTTGTGGTCCTCTRATTTGAAGAATCCTGCAGATATTTACAAAATTCCCAGCATTTTTCAGAGAATCATTTGGATGACAAGTGTAATTCTCCTTCTACATCAGAACAGTACAAAAGTCTATGCAGCATTTAGCTCCCACTCCAACTAAGAAAGCAGAGCATTAACATGACTTCAGTGATGCATAGCCTTGTGCAAGTCCTCTGCAGAGGGTGAGTTTCACCCTAAGGGAAGGTTAGGTAGTACATTGTGTGTTTAAATAAATGGCTTAGTTTGAAAATTCTTAGAATAACAGGACTACAGGCCATTCTGTGCAGGAACATGTGAAAGTTGATTCATCAACTGGATCTCTGATAATGTAATACCAACGAGATTTGCCTCTCCTTATAATCACCAAGCCATTTCTGCATAGTGAATGGATGTACAAACCTCCAGCCTTCTTTCTAAATCTGTTTCAAAGGATGCATTTTATACACTTGTAGGATTTATATGTAATGGTGAGGTAGGATTACTTAGGTTTTGCAATGGAAATCCACAGCCTGTTGCCTTTGTTTTCTTCAAGTTGTATGTAAAAATCCTTGTTTAGATTGATACCTCTGTCTTGACCATTGGATATACTCCTGTAGGTCACCAAGTATACCATGAGCAAAATAACAGAAAAATGGAAGTCAGCCTTTCTGATGCCAATCCAGGATCTGTTTGCCCATTTATACTGCAGTTATTGTTTCAGCTGTTTCATCAATCATATCAATCTGGCAACACAAAAGAATAATACAGAATAATTCAAAGAAATGCTAATAGAAATAATTTGATGCATTCAACTGTTATTACTGTTCTTTTTATTCCTCTGCATTATCTTCTATGTGATTTTATTACTAGCACATGAGAATGAGAGTGTATCTAGTTTTAGTTGCTGCCTGTCCTCATCTGCATTTCATTGTCTTGATTCTGTGTAAATCCAAGTTAAAGCAAGTTTCAGCATGAATTTGCAACACTTTCAGATTCTGTTCTGAGAATTAAGTTCATAATGTGAGTTTCATTCTTTCAGTGTCAATAATAATCTGTTTTCCTGTAAAAGAAAAAAATGGGAAAATTAAAGTGTTGTATTTTACTCTGTTTCCTTTCTCCAGACCAGGAAATAAAGTAAAACATAACACTTTAACTTTCCCATTTTTCTTTTCACAGGGWACTATGAATGCTCTTTGATATCAGTCTATGACTTCCAGAAGCTAGAATGGTACCAACAAACTCATTTTCATGTGATGCCCTCAAACAGGAATCTCTCTCTTCCTAAACTAATGATAGATATCTCTGATTAAGAACAGGTGGCTGTGAGTAGTAAAAAACTATTGCAATTATCAGCATTTTAGCTGTAAATGAAACATGGAGAGGGGTGAATTTTGCTCCCTGATATTGGGAACTGGATTCCTTCGACTGTTGCACCCCCAGGAATATAGCTTGGTCTTTCCTTTACTTCACCCTTCGGGCCATGGAAGACAGCAATTAAATCCCCTTTTACTCTAATCTTCTGAAGGTTAAATAAATCTAGTTCCCTCAGTTGCTCTTCATATGTAATATGCTCCAGCTTCCTAATCATCTTAGTGGCCCCTTGTTAGACTTGATCCACTTTGTCACTGCTGGACCAAAACTGGACACAGAATCCCAAATGCAGCTTAACAGGTGTTGGACAGAGGGGAATAATCCCTTGCCTTAACCTGCTTGTTATGCTTATGGCAATGAAGTTTGGCCTTCATCACTGCACGGGCACATCACTGACTCACTCCCTGTCCACCAAAACCCCCAGGTCCTTTTCCCAGTCAGTAAGTTCCCAGTCTGCAGTGATATAGAGGGCTATTCCATCCCAAGGGCAAGACTTCACACTTGAACTTCACAAGTTTCCTCTTGGCACATTTCTCCAGTTGTTTAGGCTATCTGAGCAGTAGTCCTGGTCTCCAGTGTACCAACCATTCCCCCCCAGTCTGGTGCTATCCACAAACTTGCAACTTGCAAATGCTTGGCACTTTTGGACAGCATGCTACTCAAATGTTTCTGAGAATGCTCAGGTGCATATAGGTGTATAGGGATTTTCAGGATGAGCAGGCACCTGATTCCATATGAATCATTCTCTTCTGCACAGGCACTTAATCTGCCTCATTCATAACCTGGCAGCTTGTGTCCCTCTGTTCCTTACTGACAAAAAAAAAAAGAGATGCTAGAAATAATGGAATGTTGTAAAGATAATTATCTCTGTTCTACCAAATGATATTTCCAAAACATCAAAATTACCATCAAATGAGAAATAACAATATCTGCCTCTGACAAGCTATCACCTGAATGAGTAATTTAACTAAACTGGGCATCTAATTTGTTCTAAAAGCATCACAAAAAAAGGAAGAGACATTCAATGCGGTAAAAAGAAATGGACTAATTTGGGAAGGCCTTTTATTGCATGAAAGGTAGCATGAAAGACAATGCAGAGAATCTGACAAAACTCTCTGCAACAGACTTGAATTTGCCTGAGAAAGTATTTATGGTTATATTACTCGTTTGCTTTGTCCGCCAGCCTACATGAATGAATGGCGGACCAGCAGAAGAAGAGAAACACTGACAYCTCTTATTACTGGAGTCCTACAGGTGTCACTCCAGTATCTCTGTGCCATGTTTGTTGCTATTCCTCCTCAATCTCTTACATACATTTATACAATATACTATCCCTCACCACCAGAAAAAAAACCCAACCTGACTTTGGCTTCCTTATTTCTCTCTAAAAGCTAATATCCCATGTGAAATGTAGTTTTTGCTGACAAGTTGTGAATATACACAAAATACAGAGTAGCTCATATGCTAGTATGAGCGTAGAGCACAGCTGTTTTTTCTGTTGGCTGAAAAGTCTGTTTCTTCTGATGTTGTAACTTCAGTTTTCCTGTAACATTTCACTACAATAAATCTTTCAAAAAATGAAAATCTGCTTCACTGATATGAATTAACACAGAAGCTAATCACCTGTTGATAATATTACAATATTACAAATGGTTGCAATTTCATTTATTAGACCGTATAATCTGTAGGGCCAGGTGAATAATTCATAAAAAATCGTTCAATTGCCTTCCCCATTTTTGCTGTACTTGTATTGTCTGTCCATATATTAAAGCCTTCTCTACATTTTACTTGTTCAAAGTTACTTTTTAGAATACATTTAGTAATTAATTCATGGTCTCTGGATTATTCATGAGTGATTCAAAGAGAGTGTTGTGCATTCATACTTCGAAATGTTGACTGTTGATTAGTTAGTTTTGAATGAAACTGTCAGCTCTAACAGTAAACTTTATCATCAGAACTTTATGAAAACTTTAAAATGCTCTGATAAAACAAATTTGTATAAAAATTAAATCTTCTGGTAGTTTATCTCTGTCTACCTAAGAATATTCACTACATGTGTGTCATCCCTTCAGATTTTTTCCCTCTTTGGAAACTGGCTTCACAATAATATGGATAAATTAAAATCATAAATTCTTACACACTTTCTATAAAATTATTTCAATGAAACAAAAGAAAAACATTCAGAAAACATTCAAATATTTGCATTTACAGGCTATGTGTTTTTGCTGTATGACAAAAGCAAATTTCAAAGGAGTTTTGTTATTCACCACCAATGCTTCAAGATACACCTAAATTGATGAAATAACAGGGGATTTCAGGAAAGAGGGAACTTAAGATATGTATGTGGTGTTCTTGTAAGAAAGTTTAATAAGAAAAGCCACTTTTTTATTTCATGTCAACTAGTCTAATATTTTATCCAGCACAAGGAAGTGAATCTGCTGTTTTAAGAAATCTTTTCAGATTCCGTCTGCTGGACTTTTAATATTTGTTAAATTGATGAAGGGCCCTCAAGGAGCTTGTAATCAGTCTTGTAAATTTCTAGCAGAGTGTAACTCTAATAAGCTCAGACTTGCATCCTAAATCAAATTTTTTCTATACAGTTGCAAAATCTCCAAGGAAAGTTTCTAGCACAATCGGTTCTAAATAAATTATGAGACACCTGGCTGTCTAACAAGGAAATTAATGCACAAGACAGAAAATCTGTAATTTTACAACTATTAAAATGGTAACTTCAGTGGACCCACCATTGGGCAAAGCTGAGCCCATCAGCAGTGCTGGTGAAACCTCTGTGAAAACATATTTAAGAAAGTTGCACAGCAGCTGGGAGAGAGAAATGAGAAAAAACTGAGACAAACAACTCTGCAGACACCAAGGTCAGTGAAGAAGGAGGGGAGGAGGTGCTCCAGGTCTGTTGCATTAAGGGCTAAAGTAGCCCGAGTTTCGTTATAAGTCCGGTCACTTTCAGTACACTGAACTATCATGATCACGAATGCACGAATAGCGTAATACATTTGTTCAGTCTGGTCGTGTTCAATGAACTACCACGGCCACACTCAAAGGGTTTGGTCGCATTCAATGAGAACTATCACGACTGGATTAATGAGCAGTGCAGTTTATTGAAGCAACAGATACACAGGTTCTTTGGATTGCCGGTGATAAAATTACTGCCTACAAAGCACGTGCAAATGCCAAAGTATAAGTACAAACTACTTGGCTACAAACACGTTAAAAGATGTAAAGCGACTCTATATAGAGATTTCTAAGTTCCTGAATCTTATCCAAAGGCGTCCCGATGGGGGGGAAGAGAGGCTCAGCCTATCAACTGATCCCAGAAGTTAGAGTAGTACACGGYGATGGTATCTTCCCTAACATTCTCTCTCTTGCAAGCTATTTTTATATTATTTTTATCTTTCGGGTGGAACTTGAGGCACTCCAGTCATACATACCTTTGTTACGATTGGTGTAAAACTTTCTCGTTTTGATTTAAAGGTATAGACCAGAAAAAATTCAGAGCACAAGCTCAGTGAGGCAGGGTCGCACCTCGGAGGCGGGTAGTTTTTGGGTTGGAGGTGTGTTTTGGTATTATAATGTATTATAATGAAGGATAGTTCACCAAAAGGACAGCATTTTGTCAAAAAAGTGACAGACCACTGACTCAGGATAATGAATGTGCAGCTTATCGGTACCTCTCAGTCTCCGTTATGTCCCCGTTATTTCACAGAGCCTGGCCGCGGTGTCTCCACTCCGCTCCACCCTCCGTACTGTTCCTCCTAGGGTCAGCACACCAAGTTCCCCTGATGTACTACCATCTAAGATTACAGGCCTAGGGAACTCTCGTGGAGACAAAGCGGAGGATAAGGAATGGATTCCTTACATACCAGCTGCACTATACACTGGAAGCTTCTTCAGTGCTGTACCTTTCTTTAAACTATTAATATAAGTCAAATTTCTAGGTTACCTCCAACAATTATGCCACAAGGTCCCGGAGCAGAGATTCCCCTGCAGCTTGTGGAGAACACCATGGTGAACCAGGCTGTGCCCTGCAACCCATGGAGGACCATGTCAGAGCAGATATCCACACTGCAGCCTGTGGAGGACTCCAYGCGGGAGCAGGTGGATGTGCCCTGAAGGAAGCTGCAGCTCCTGGAGAGCCCATGGTGGAGATGAAATGTTATAACCTGGTCATAACCCCCATTCCTTAACCCCCTGTGTCACTCAAGGGGAGGAGGTAGAAGAGTTGGGAAAGAAGGATCGAAGATGAGCCTGGGAAGAAGAAGGGGATGGAGGGAAGGTGTTTTTAGTTTTGCCTTTGCTCCTTACTATCCTACTCTATTTTTAATTGGCAATAAATTAAATTACTTTTCCCAAAGTTGAGTCTCCTTTGCCCATGATGGTAATTTGTGAGCAATTTCTCTGTCCTTATCTTGACCCATGAGCTTTTTTGTCTTATTTTTTCCCTCTGTCCTACTGAGGAGGGGGAGTGAAAGAGCGGCTGGGTGGGCACCTGGTAACCAGCCAAGGTTAACCTACCACACTCTTGAACAGAATTTGGTCTGTAAGTATTAAAATATAGCATCTTTATAAAAGCTCAACAGGTTGAATATTGTTTATCAGTTTATTTACTCTGAACAGGCTATGATATTTCCAGAAACAAAGTGTTAACTAGAAGAGGACACTCTGTAGAAGAGAAGAGGATGCTCCTGTGATTATCATGTTAGCCTTAGACTCAGAAACCTAGAAACAAACATTTTCTTCTTTGATGATATTGGCAAAGTACTATGGATTATGGAGGGAGTGGTGGATCTGATTGTGAAAAATAAGGAAAAGATCTCTGCACCTTTGAGAAAAAAGTATGCTAGATATTGTGAAATTACTGGATATTACTGCATATTCATTAAAGTATTGACAGAAAATAGATAAGAGACCAGCTGTGATTTTTGTCTTTTTCTTCTTCTTCTTCTTTTGGTTTTCTCACTTAAAAAAAAATTAGTAATTGCTGGAGAAGCTCAAAAATGTAAGTTTTTATTAAAAAAAAAAAGAGTTTCTAGAAATTCAGTGTCAAGAGTGAAAATCCATTAATGGAATATTCTCCTAAACTTAATTTTCTTATAATACATTATAAAGAAAGTAATAGCCTTTGCTATAGATGCCTTAGGACAGTTCTCTGTTCTGCAATGGTATCTGGAGCATTTGGAATTTGCATTTGCATTGCAAACATCATTTGCAATGGTATTTGGAATTTTTAACTTTCTTCCAATTTATCCAGATAGCTATTCCTCAGTCTCTAACATGCTTTGTTTTCTGAAGTACAGAGATAATTTCCTTATTTTCACAATCTGATCCATCACTCCCTCCAAATTCCTAGAAATAGAAGCTTCATCTTCTGACTTTCCAGCAAGACCTGTAACTTCCTCCAGGTGGGCATAACTTCCCATATTGCCTACTGTGTTAGTAGGAAATATGTAAGAAGAAGGAATATCCCCTTACCCCCAAGAATAGGAAACTAAAAGATAGAAAAAAAAACATGTTAGGCTTTTTCTTCTTGTAAACCTATTTCAGATATGTGAGGGTGCTGGTTATTTATGTAAATAGATAAATAAATGATTATTTAGACTGTCCAGAATCAACGCAAATTTTCTAGTATAGTCAGCCAAGTACTAGAATCAGTTTTACATTGACCTGTCTCAAGCCATGTACTTTCCATATTAGGGTGGAATGTTTTAATGTCTTTATATGTACTATCAACGGTGCTTGGGAAATTTGACTTAACTGAATATTGGTTATTTTTGGATGACTTTCATTGTCTTTTAAAATGGTAGCCTATGTTCAAATATAAAAACAATATAAAAATAATAAAGTGAACAGGGGGTTGAACTCGATGATTTCCTGGGCCCCTTCCAGTCTGAATTATTCTATGATTCTGAGATTTTGCAGAAGTGATGGATGGAAAGAAAAGGACTTATAGATCACACGTCTGTAAAACCTAYAAGTGATGCAGGTTGTCAAGAGCACAAATTTTGAATGTGAAAGCCATCTGCAGAGGTTTATGTTAACTCCAGTTCTTTATGGTTTGATGGTGAGGGGATTCTGAAACTAGTCATTGGAAAAGGTTGAGAGAACAGATCTAGAGCAACCTCCTGAGTGATGACCTAATCTCTTTTTGTTCCTTGCTATTGATGGTACTTCAACAATTCTTACTGTGGGCAAGACAATGCCATCAATTTTAAGCAGAACTCCTCATTAATATAAATGGGTTTTTCTACTTAGCAAGAGATAAGACCCTGAGTTTTCACTCTCCCTTCACTATCTTTTTTTCTTAGTTTTTTTCCCACTCCTAAACAGACCTGAATCTTTTTCCCTAATATTCTCCTTCCATTTACTCTTTGCTTTAACCAATTACTTGATTCATCTCAAATCCATCACCTTGATAGTTGTTACTGTCCTCCCTGAAGCAGTAGTATACTGAAATCTGTACTCTTCACGGACTCTTCCTCCTACTTTTTTTCTTCCGTTCCAAGATTTAATTCTCAGCTCCACCAGTTGTGTACTCTGCTCATTTCTTCAATGGCATACGTAATAGAAATATTTAATTTCCCCTATTAATGGAATAAAACTCTTGTCCAGGTTACCTTATTATTCTTCATCATAGATAAAATAGTCTTCCACATTAGTAAATTTTAAACATAATTACTTAAATTATTATTTGCATCTTTCCATTTTATTTATACTCAGTTTGTAGCAAGATGCTTAAATAAGATGGAAAATATCTGAAGTGGGATCTTATCAATACCGTGGAAAATTATTTTGAAATACTAGTTATAACTTTCCTGCTGAAGTAATTTACCACAGCAGTAGAAAACTAAAATAAAAGTTGTAGCAGAAATGAGAAAGTATGACACTTTAGGGTATCTCTTCATATGCACTGTAAGCCTAAAGATTATATTACAAACATGTTTTGACTTCTGAATGAAGATTTATGAGATTACTTAAGGCATTTGAATAAATGCTTAAGTTTAATACTTATTAGAACATTCAAAATTCTACTCCTTACTGTCACACCAGCCTGTTCTGTGATTCTGCTCTCATCACTTCCATCAGTCCACCTACTAATCGTATCCTTTCTCTCTACCCTGCTAATCATCCACTTCTGGTATCTTATGCTATGATGTTACTTCCTTGTTCTAGCATTTTCTTATAATTGTGCCTACACATTACTGGAAAAATCATCAGAGAATTTGACTTCCAGCTGACATTCAACTGATAACTCCTGTGCTTATGTAAACGAAGATTGTTCAGAGGCTTACAACTGGAGTACGTATTAACTACATTTACACCACTGCAGATATCTTTGACATCCAGGCAAACACCTGTCAAAATGTCAAGTCCCATTTCCAAAGCGGGAAGGTGCTAAGTCTTCTCATTCAAAAGGTTGCAGGAAGGATTTTGTATTCCACTTACTTTAAAAATTTGCAGGACCTTGCTGCACATTTGGGGGCTGGAGAGCTGACAAATATTACTCATGAAGTTGTAAGGATGACCTTGGTTGTATCTTTCAACAGCCCCATGTGCCATGGTATAGGAATGATAGGGGATCTTACAAGTCAACAATCTGTAACTTCAAGGAACAAGTCACTCCGTGGAGTAGCACCACAGAGAGAGTTGTGCTTCGGCAATTTTAGCAGTGGTGAGATCATGGTGTCTTGTTCTAAGTAGAAATCTCATTGACATAAATGGGTATTTCTGACTACTAATCAATAAAAATATCTGACCTTCAGTTTTCTCTCTGCTTTCATAGTGTTTATTTTTTCTTTCTCCTGGCACATACAGACTGGTTTTCTAAGTTGGCATTGGCCTCCTGTTTTGAGGCCACATAATGTTTCCCTCTATGTCAAATCTTCCCCTCATTTTTCCTTATTTTTTATCCTAAATTGGTCCATTCCAAACTTGCGTTAGTTTTCCCAGAATTGATTAAAAATTTTATTTAAATAGATTGCAATTAAACATATTCAGTTTAACAAGTTAAACTCCCACACATTTCAGATGTTTCTTTTTCATTGTAAAATATTATTTACTATTGTCAAAGCTGCAACACCAGTTTTCCAACTTTTTTGTTTCATTTATTAATAACAAATTTATACATAAATTGGACACCAGTGTTTTCTCAACGTTACTTTAATGAATGATTCTTCACCTTAGTGCAAAAGTACTGATTAAGGGATCAAAGTAAAAAAAAAAAAAATCAGTGATGGCACGATAAAATTTCTTAATGGTGAACTAAAAAATAGACTTACTAGTCAGTTCTCACCAGTCCTTTCATTAATATAACAGGGTTTCTTGAAAAAGGGGATTCAGCATCATGGATTTTACTCAGTGCCTGGTGCTCAAATCAGATCTGAAAATTGATTTTTTGCATTGGGCAGTAGTATGTCTGGAGTTTCCAGAGAACAAGTGGAGTCATTACATGTGGTAGAGGATAGGGACAGAACCTTCTATTCTGTGCTTGGGCAATAACTGTTGAAGAATGGCAAGAAGCCTGACAAGCAATTCCCAAGTAAAAATGAGGCAGTGAACAATGTTTGTAACTGCTGGTTATTCAAGTCTTCTAGCATGGCTGAAATTTGTGATTTGATCCTGGGAGCCATCAAAGAACTTCACTAGGCACCAAATCAGCTTCTAAAACTTTGTTTCTTGACTAGTACAAAATAACTAACACCATCAGCACTTGGAGATGGGGAGTTCCCAGCATTAAAATCTGGTAAGCGCTACTCAGTTCATACGGTTGAAGACAGCTTATCTTAAATACTGTTAATAGGTAACTCAGAATTAATATATATGCATATCTTTTTCTCACATTATTTAAAAGATGTCATACATTATTACACTAAATCTAGAATTTTAAAACTGTTGTCCAAAGTCTACAATTGAAGCTGGTGATAAATAAAAAATTATATACAAAGAGAAGATACTCTTTTAAATAGTCTTGTTTCTTTTAGTTATCAGGTGAGAGAAGACTATTTTAAGAGTGTGTTCAATTATCCTATGTGGCACATTTAATAAATAAAAAACCCTGAAACCCAACTAAAGTATTATTATTCCAAACTATGAGTATAATTAATCTCACTTAACTTTAACTATCTAAAAAGTATTTAATTCTTGTGACCTGCATAAGGTATGTATCCTAATAGGAGACAAAATTACTTCTGAGTGCCCATTTCTCTATACTGACTATGAACAAAGACTAGAGTGATTCTCTTAAATGCGGAATTTTACTATAGCAGTTTCCTTTTTTGTAACAAATTGGTATTATAAAGAAGAATATATTTCTCATCTTTCTTACTTTTCATTTTGTTATTGCTTTATCCCTTTTATTAGCATCAGCTCTTTAAGACCTTTTAGGAGACAGTGGCACAAATTAAATAGTTCTAGAAACTCTAGTGATGGATACCCACATATGTTGAATTAAAGCTGAAATGACCATTTCAATTTCTGTGTTGCTTATGATATGCTAGCAAATCTGCCCTCCAGATTGCACATCAATTAGAAACCAAGCAAGATAATTTCTTCCTTCCTTTCTGTACACTGCATTATCTAGCCAACTTAAAAATAAAACAATCCTCCAACATGCATCCTTATTTACGTTGATTTCTATTTTACAGAACTTCATAAAGTCCTTTAATTGTCAGAAAAGAAGAATGCATGCCCTTATAAAACATAATCATAACATGAAAAAACCATTTAATTTCTCTTCATTATTTCATTGTTTTCCATGTTTCTCCCCAATTTAATACTTCTGCTGGAGAAAAAAATGAACATATTTACAGAGTAGCAATGCAGACTGACTCTATTTGCATCTGTATACTTCTTGTAATGCATGCCACTCTTCATTTACAAATCCCTATCTATGGTACTTCCAAATATCATTAACAAAAGACTGCTCTTTACATCAACCACTGTAATATTGCTATAATGGAAGTTAAAGACTAATTTGGTGAGGTGTCACGATCAAACTCATTTTTACATACTAGTTAAAATTAAAACCAAATCTCTATAGGCAAGGGTTTTTTTGTTGAAAGCTCCTGAAAATAAATAAAAAATAAAGTAATATATTTATCAGATGGTTTCATCATATTAGTGTGCCTTCATGCTAAAGAAACTATTGAAATTAGATATTAGGCCAAGATTTTTATATGTTGCTGATCAATACGTATCAAAAATATTTTTTTTTTTTAAAGAGGAAACTCATTAAAGAATTGAAAAATGTAAGAACAAGAGAATGTAAATTAGGAATGGTCTAAAATCCAAAGGTGATATGATATTCAGATTCCCATGCAGTTAATGAAAAGACTACTAGTATAAAAGCTAGAGCATAGCCTACTGTTGGAGATACATACACTCAAGGGAATAAAAAAAGGAGTTAACTTAAAATAGTATTTCAGGGCAAGAGGGATTGTCAAACTGTACAATATTAGTGCTAACAAAAACAGATGATTAATCCAACATATCTGATATCCAAATTGCTTTGTAAAGCATTGATTGATGTAAGTTGGCTAAGGTACACTAAATGGTAAAAGAAAACCGCAGAAGGAGGTTATGTGTAAAACCGACATACTTCTAATCTGGTCTCTGAATTCATCCCGTCTGAACTGGGAACCTGATTGCCTAATACTCCCTGGATTCCTGGGGGGAATTCACCTCCTTTCCTCCCTTGAACCTATGGAGACCTGAGGCAAGTAACTTACCTCCTAACTTAGATGCTTCAATACCTTTAAAAAACCTGCCAGACATAATTATATTCCATTTCTATTCTCTGTCTGCAGTGATATGACAAAATTACTCTCACTCTCAATAGAATTGAACAGACAGTTTCCACCTGTCTTTGAATGGCCACAAGAGCTGGATAATGCACATGATTTACATACTGATAAATCACAAAAGAATTTTTCATGTATGTGTATTTTTCCTTTGCCCAGATGGTGATTTCAGTGGAACTAATGTGAATAGTAAAAGAGGATGGCAGAAATATATTGCAGTCAGTGTCAAAAATGTACAGATTTTTCAACTGCCATAGTCCAACCTGGCTTCTAAAAATAGTTTTCAATCAATAAATGATTATTTCTAGTATTATTTTTCAGCTTGCAGCCAAAAATCTTTTATACATTAAAAAAAATCCTACACATTCATTTGCAGCTATGTAGGTTGTTTCCAGTGAGTGTCAGACTTCTCTACAACCTGTGACATATATTGTATATTGTCACTGGAACCAGTGGGGTTTTTTTAAGGTAAATTAACATCAGTTCAAAGACTTCACTCTACCACAACCTATCCTTTCACCTTCTCCTTTCCACTACTGCACTCAATTTAAGTTTTTAGAAGATTTAGATTTATACTCCTGAACGGACATAGTTCTGCTGAGTATACATATGCGTTCTTGCAAACTAGACTTATAACTACAATATAAGTCCAACAAACCAGATTAATTTTAAGATGGCTTTCCTTTGCCAGAACAGAGAAAAAAGCAACCGTAGCATGCTGGGGAATCTGGTCTTTTATACAGAAAGATTTAAATGTGTTCAGCTTCCAAGTTTATGATTTCCTAAGAGAAAAATGCATAGGACTATATAGATGAGGTAGTGGATACAAGACAACAGATGTTTGTGATGGCCTCAGTATGATTGTTAAGGACAAAACTAAGGTGAATTATTGCTTCTTATGCAAGATAGACTGATTTTAACTTATTAACTAATTTTAGCTATTAACTATTTTTTACACTTACATCAAGGGCAACGAAGAGACTATAAGCAAAGCAGGCCATAACCCAAGTCTAGGAAATCTGAGAAATGGTAAAGCATTCAGATGTGCTCAGTTTGAAATCATGCACCATTGATAAAAAAATGTTTTGCTTCTTTTGAATCTTTATTTCCAAGTAGTAAATCTTCAAAATGTCTGGGGTCTTTCTTTTTCAAGTTAAAAATTCTGAGCAGCAGATAAGAGGAATGTATTTAACTACTCATTGTCAGATATGTAAGGTTTAAATAACAAGAAGGGATAATTTTAGTGCTTTGAAGACTTACTCCCTAACTTCCACTGTTAATTTTAAAAAAGAATATCCTGAGTATCTATTGTTCTTATACAAATGTTCTAGTGGAGAGGTCAGTTCCTGCTCTGAACCTACGAATATTATGCACAATAATGAGGGACTGCCATGAAAAAGTCAGAACAAAACCCACAATTAGTTGTATAATCATAACATCCAGAGTTCACAATGGAAATGTCATTGTCTTGTCACATGTTGTTGGTGATGCACCTGTTGGTTCAGGAAAACTCTTCTTTGCTTCCCTATCATGCTTTGCTCTTATGTTTATAGTTCTAACCATGACCTGTATTAGGGCCAAATATTTCAATGAAAACTCATGACGTGACATAAAGAACGTTTATTGTAAGGACATGAAATAAGGCAGGAAATAATGCATCTTACCAGCCACTGGGGAAATATCCAAATAGTACTAAGAGCAAAATTTTTGTCACAACTATCATATGACAGAACTCTTTTTTTTTTATAACTTACAAAAATACCTATATTTTGGAAAATATTTAACTTTATTTTTAATAAAATTAGTCTTGCAGGTGAAAAGCAAAATCCTGCAGGCTAATTCTCCTTTAAAGCAGGACAATAGTGTAAGAATGAAGCCTTCCATCACTGGCAAGTCTTCCGTGGCTTCTAGCGTAATATTAAAAAGGAAGCTACCGTAGGAGTTGTCTCTCACCATAAGACTAACCCCAAGAGAGAAAAGCATCCATGAGGCATCAGGGTACAACTCTCAGAAATGCTTTGGCACCAATTCAGAATTATTTCCTTTGTGCCACAAGTAGTTTTGCTTGTTACTCAATCTAATAATTGATTTCGTCTGTAGCTAAACTTGAAAAATGCAGGGGAGTTAGATGAAGTTTCCACCTCTTCCTCCAATTTTCATCTGCTTCATTTCTATCAGTATATGAACTTGATCAAAGTCATATGAAAAGATAAGAAAATATACACCAGTGAAGGTGACAACAAACTAAACAGTGTTCCTAATAGGCCTTCATTGTCTTTCACATGCTCCAGGGGAAAATCAGTAGGACCCAATAACTTCCCTGCGTTACTCTAGGGCACTATATTTGTAAATTCTGCTTTGAAAATCCTTTAATTAAATTGTACTTTGCATCTGGGTAGCATTCACAAAGCAAATCAGGTAAGAGCTATATTATTGGATATAGTTTTGTATAGCTTGCTTATTCAATATATGTATCAGCTTATAAAAAGGCAACAGTAGCTCTGTCAAAAATATGAAGTACATGATAAGAACTGAGAAGAAAAGGAGGAATCTAAAAACTATCATGGCCTCAGTATTTTTTTTTAATAGTTCTGCCCCAGAGATAAAAATCACAAGTATACATAGAGACTGGAAATCTTTGAATTACACTAAATCTACATAGTTACTCTTGTCATGGACAATATTTTTTGTCCTTTTTTGTAGRTTACTGTATGTTATCTTCCTTCAAAGGGGTATGGCTGAGCAATAGAGGGAAGACTGCTTGTTTGCTGTGTTTTGGCTGGGGTAGTCTGGGCAGATAGAACTCATGCAAGGAGATTGACTGTTCCTTGAGATGAAATGCGAGAAATTCCTGGAGGGCTACAGCATGATACCTCCTCAGGAGGGAAATGGTTGAGCAAGTGCTGACTGACTGTGAAGCACTGCAGAAGGGCAGGGAGCTTACATGAAGTCAGTCCTTACTATGAAATATAAGCACTGCTCTTAGAGACTTAGGGCCTCTGTAGATTCTCTTGCAAACCAAACACCTACTGAAAGTTTCTGAACTGAAATGAAGCTCAGAAAAAGGGATCCTGCAAGGTTGTGTAGAATCTATGGAAGTTTCTCCATAAATTAATCTAAAATAGGCTGAAAGATATGAGGATTTAAGAGGACTAATTTATCTGAGCTGGTTCTTCATTCATTACTGTCAGCATGGAAAGCCTAAGGACCTAGGTAAAGAACAGGGATTCTGATCTGCCTGATTGTTTACTGCGCTACATTTCTTCTTTTTTCAACATTTTGAGGTTTTATATCTCTAGGTTTTATGTCCATGATTCTTTCATGGGTTCTGTGGTAAGTTATGCAAGAGAAATGCAGAATGGCAAAACTGGGAATGAAAATAATAAACAGTGTTGCAAGGGAATTAAATATAAAACATGACAAGCTACTTAAATATGAAAAGCCAAGAGGCTTTTTTCTCTGTCAGGAATTACTTGAGCCATTAAAGGATGAGTGGGAAGTTAGTGACAGATACTGTAGCTGACAGCGTGAAAGAATTCTTTGCTTCACTATTCACTCAAATAAACAGAGGGCCAGATCCCAGAGAGTAGGGAACAGTAAATTTTCCTGTGGAGAGAATTAAAAACTGTAGAACAGGAAAAGTTTAGAGGTTTTATGTCTGTACCAGAGCAGATAGTTCAAAGTAGTCTATTAAATGTGGTAAAGGTATTGAGCCTATATACCTTATAGCTGTGAATGATGATGGAAATAGCAGGGGGTCTAGGAAAGGCACCATACAGGATTTTGAAAGTGTGTAAACAGTTCGGAAAGGTAGTATCACAGAATTGTTGATTCTGGGTCAGATTGTCCCTGCCGAGAGAACAGCTGTACAAATGAGGAGAGATGGGAATAGGGGGGAAGAATTTCTCTTCCTACTGGGCACTCTGAGCAGACCCTAAAATAGGCATCATTTGCACTTACTAAAAGACAGAAACTGGCTTGTTGAGGAACAAACAAAGAGCTTTGAAGGACAGTAGAGCCAAAATAGTCTGAATAGGGATAGAGAAGCTCCCTCCACCATCCAGAGCACACCTGCAACTGCGGTCCCCAAAGGCCTGTGTGTATACTTCCTCCCTCTCTCTTTAATTCAATCACTACTGAAACCCCACTGTTGCTGTGAAATTCTGTGCTGACAGTAAGGAAACTCCCGAGAGGTCTGTTGTGGCTGGCATTCTTTCCCTTTCAGTTCAATGGAAGAATAAAAAACTACATGAAATGAAGCAAAAAATGCATAAGAAGAGCTACTGACTGCCTGATCTGGACTAAGAGAGTCTGGGAGGGATTGTGGGGGTGTCCTTAACTTGCACTCTGTAGTCCCATAGCAGGCTACGTTTGGAGTTTGCATTGGGAACTGGAGAACTCTGAGAGGTATACCGTCCGCACCGTCACTCTGCTGCTTCTCATGACAGACTTTACTGCTTAATGTGTGTCTCATGATACCACTTTTGCCTACCCATTTCTTTCAGCTGTTACAGCTCAAAGGGGTCGCTAAAAAGGATGCCCAGTAGCATCCAGCTCTGTCACTGATTTCAGGTGGGACATGAGACATGGTTATGAAGTATGTAGAAATGACATTGGTTTGTCCTGTTTATTTTTTCTTACTTCATACTGATTTCTTAGGCAAACTCTCATTGGAATCAGAGGGAATTCTTATTTTAATACAGCTTTCCAAACTGAGTTATTTTCAATGCTTGCTGTAACTGAGACAATGAAAATAAGCTCTCTCTTTCATGTTATAGTCTTAGTGTAGTGGCACAAGCTCAGGATGCTCCTGGGATGGGGTTGTAATATTATTGCCTAAAGGTCTCACATTTAGTATGCAATTTTACCTTAACGGGAAATATTTATATCCCTTCTCTGGGTTTTGCTCCAAGATTTCTTTCTTATATTTTCCTCTTACATATTGTGTTCTATATTTGACAATGTTTGTCAGTTATGGGCATGTATCCTTAAGTACTTTAAACATTTATCTGAATGTGTCACACCCCATTATTAACTTATGGATAGACTTACAGCCATATTTAAAGTTACTTGAATACATAGAAAATATTTATTTTAGCATTATTAAAGTAGCATGCTTAAGTTCAAAAGTGAAAAACACAGGTCACAGCTTTGCCAACAATTACACCTGAGCTTCATTTTCAGCATATAAGTAGTCCAAATTCCTTTGTAGGATTACTCTCTGCTCAAAATCAAACATCTGTTTAATTGATTGCAGAACTAATGCTTCATTCTATACTAATGTTGGTATTTCCTTTAATTTGTTTGTTTGTTATAGCTTTTCATAATGTATTTTCAGTTTTCTATAAAACTGTCTCCTAATTCCATATCACTGTAAAAAATGATTAATTTTCTAACCATATGGGTTACGGAAAAAAAAAAGCTTCCTACAGCTTTTAAAATATTTTAATGTTATCACTGTAATTCATAATGTGTTTAATAATGTAATTCTGAATAAAACAATGTCTCTTGTTAAAAATAATTGAAAACACAGTGGGGACATTTTAAAGGAATTGTCTTATTTAAGAAATCAGACATAACACTGCATTTCTGTTAATTTATTTTACACTCCCAGGATTATAAAAGTCTCTTGGTTTTCAGTCTGGTAATATTAAATTGAGCTTAAAACAAATGGGCAGAGTGCATGGCCTGTATTGATTGCCTTAGTAAAGAAAATAGTTTTATCGCTTGAGAATATGCCCAGCCTCATGTTCTTACTCCCACACTTTTCCTGGTCCTATCCCTATTCCCATTCCTTCACAGTTTTAGATCTCTGCACTGCCTTCTAGTAACTTACATTTTATAGATTTTGCCTTCCCCTCCCAAATGAAAAAAATAATTTCAGGAATATATTTTAAACAAGACCTGCAGCTAGCATAAATAGCTCATGTCAGTGGAACTATGCTGATTTACACGCAACGATGATTGGATCCACTCTAGTTACTGCTCAGGCAGGACTCAGCCTGGGAGAGGCAAGGAAATCCAAAGTTCTTTCTTGGAAAACTTTGGACCAACATGTCTTTCTGCTAACAGAACATGTCCCATTTCTATTCCATCCGTGTCTAAAAAGTTAAGCAAAGCAATGTTATATACATAAAAAGGAAAAGTTGCTCATAAGGGTACAGCATGAAATAACTGGCTGGTTAGTAATGTGTTTTGCTGTGAGGCGTTATTTTTGTTTTCTTTTAGGAGAAATCAACATGTTTGGGAGAAAAAAAGGTATGAATTCTTCTTAAATATGAACATAGGATGTTCTGTCTGCATAAAAGGAAAAAAAATTTTATTGTGAGGCTGACCGAGTACTGGCTCAGGTTGCCCAGAGAGGTTGTGGAGTCTCAATCCTTGGAGATATTCAAAAACTTTCTGCACATGGTCCTGGGCAGCCAGCTTGAGCAGGGGGCTGGACAAGATGACCTCCAGAGGTCCCTTCCAACCGTGACCATTCTGTGTTTCTGTGAAAGGTTTATGGTCTGAAACTCTAATAGACTTTTATGTTTCGATTTATAATAGGTAATTTTTAAATGACATCATTGTTTTTTAATTCTATGTGGGCAACTTGTTTTATCTATGCAAACTAAATATGTACATTAGGGACTGTTCTTTAAAACAAAGTGAATTAAAATATCTTTCATATTAATTTTCTTAGAAGTGAAGGAAATCAATAATTAAGTCCCTCTGGCTGCTCTAAACTGAATTTATTTTTTTATCTCCGCTACTAAAGTCTGTGTAAGATGGCAAGCACAAAATCACTGTCTGTTCAGCGTAGCCTGCATTAGCAAATATGCTATTTAAAACCAATACCCAGTTGATGGAAGTTCTCTTTGTATACCAAAAAAATGGTGTGAAATATAAACTAAGTGTGAGTTCTGAAATATATTAAATGGGATTAAACTGACAAATCGATCTATAGCAGTTCTAATTGCTCTGAGAGAGTTGGAAATATTTATTATATATCTGGTTTATAGCCAAGGGAATCTTTTAGCTTTTTGTCAGACAGTAAGAAGTGAGCAACTGAAGAGCCATGAAGATGAATTTTTCATCACCCCCTGATGCTGGGACAAAATGTGTAACTTGCAGTGAAGTTCCGTGCACTCGGTGAACTGAGAATGCTAGCTCCTCAACTTTGGCTAAGTGGTGTAAATGAGGTAAGGGTCATCTTGTTCATTATCAGAAGAAAATGTCTTAGGCCTAAGTTAAAATACAATTTATCTACATTGAAAAGACATTAAATGTGTCCCTGTGTCACCTGAGGAGAAAATCCCTCTGCACTCTCAAATGTTGCTCTTAGTAATGATGTCATTAAGAAAATGAATTTAAGAAAAAACTCCTTTTCTTGTGGTGATTCTCCAAGACGACTCTTAGAATCAGTAGGAACATCTGAGACTGAATGTCATGTTTTGGTTTTACTACAAATATTCAAGATAAAGCAAGGCTGGGGTGGGAAGGAATAAACGACAATGAAATGATGAAAATAGGGAGAACTTACCATGCCGATTACTTTAATTCATTCCACCACAACGGTAGCAGAGATTATTCATAGATGCCAGTTGGAATCCATTTATGAAGGCTTTTGAGTACTCATCTAAATTATAAACAACTTAATATGCTTCATATGGTTCGTTGCTTAAAATCTGAATACTCTAACAAATCCTCAATTCCATTTTGTAAATCTCTTTCAGTCTTATTATCATGATCCGCATATATTGAATGTCTTTCTGAAGTTTTATATCAAACTTCTTATTGTGGTATTTAAGTGCTTCCCAGCAATGATTGTTGCTAATGTTGTCACAATACCAATCTTTTTAGTCATTCTCAGTAACATATATGAACATTATAGAATGCCTAAGGGTAATTGCTGATGTTAGTCAAAAACATTATAAAAGCTTTGTAAGGATAATATTTTCCAGAATTTTCAGGAACAGTATGTTCATATTTGATTCTTTTTAAAAGTTAGCTAAAAAAGAGCTGTCATGTATCCCTCCTTAAAAAGGATGCTGCTTTATTCCAGAGATTATTCCTGCCTTGTCAGAAGAAAGAAGGTGCCAAATACAAGTTCTTTTATCGCAAAATACAGTTATATCCCCCATCTCCCTCTTAAAAATAGCAAATTGAGATACGGCAATAAAGTCGATCTGATAAAATACCAAGTTGTGATCAAGTTGCAGCTGATACTGTATTTCATGGCACACAGTTATCAATATCCTATGCCCTCTGCAGCAATATGACATTCAGAATTATGCATCAAACAAGGTTGTGCTCTGTCTCAGTGAATAGCTGTAAACCATGCTGAGATTCAGTGTTATGATTTGATGTTTATAAATCAGACTCTCCTCAGAGATATCACCAGAATACTTCACGGACAGGGATCTGGAAAACAAATTATGAAAACCGAACCGACTGAAAGCAATCATTTCTTCATCACATTGACACTAAGACACAACTGTTGTTGTATTCAGGAGATTTGAAATTTAAGAGTTCTAAACCAGTAGTTAATCTGCATTCCATCTAGTTAAAACATGTGGTCACTTGCACAAAACATAAGATGTCTAAAAATGTCAGCCATAAGCAGGCAAATAATAATATACTGTGGTATAAACAGGATAGTGACCAAAGAAAAAGACTGAACTGTGCTGTTATGTGGAGTGCTGGTTTTAATTTAGTAAGTTTTAATATTGAAGCTCTCATTTAATAGGAAAACTGTCCATTGCATTTAACATAGAAAAAAAATTCTAATTTATTAATATAAATTACATACTGAGGTTCATCTTGCCATATCTGATATGCCACTTATTCATAGGTTATGAAACAACTTTACCCTTAAGAGAAAAGCCTAAAGAAGAAAGTGTCATAGACCCATGAAAAATACCACAAGTGCAGTAGCATATCCAATAAATATTCCATCTGTCATCAGTGATGATGAACTTTTAGTGGTTGAACACTTTACTGTCTCTACAGATATGATAACAGTTAGAGCTACTTGCTGTTAATAGCAGAACACTTGAAAGTACTGCGTGCTGTACTGGTATAGCATAAACACTGAGATGAACCAAATTCAACTACAGGAAAACAAACATTCTCAAAAATACAACGAATAGCAAACCTGGAAATGTGTAGGCAAATAAAAGCAGACCAAAACTGACAGGTAATATAGGTAGCTCTACCCAATGCAATCAATACCTTTTAAAATGCATATAAATGGATTTCAATCATTAAAAACATTGTCAAGACTTAATCAGGTGTCAAAATTCCTGCTTACAGTTTACTTCTTCATGAGTCTGTGGAGTTAATGCAATTATGTTTTATCAACAATTATGCAGTGCTAATTTCATTTGCAAAATCCACGATACCATATTACGTTACAAAAATGTCACTGTGGACTTATAAACACTCCCGATATGTGTATGAATTTATATGTGCATTTTATATTAAAACACAAAACGTCCTTCATGGTAGCAACCGAAATAGTATATAGAATTGTATGCATATGTAAATATACAATAGCTTGCAAATATTTCAAAAGTTTTCAATGGCCATAAATATACATAGTAGTTTTATGTGTTGCTAATCCAGTTAATATGGGAATTATTTTAATAAAATTTTAAAAATTATAGATCTTGCCTCAGAGAGTTATTTTTTAAGGAAGAAGTCCTCAAACTTTGATGATATAATTGCATAATCATGATGTCATTTTGCGTCATTCTAAAAGGGTTATAAGTGTTAAATTTATTAAGGCATGTGCCTCTATGAGATTTAAAGTTTCATAATTTTAGCATTAAATCTATATAATACTGACATAAATCTTCTCCACTGCTTTGTGGAGGTGGATGAATTTTGTTGAAATGTCACAAGACAACGTTGAAATTTAAACTGTGATTTCATTTCAGTCCTACTGACGTGGAAGAAAGACTCCAAAAGGAATCTTCAAGATCCAGAAAATGCTTCTCTCTGTGTTCTAAAGTCTAATGTTTCAAGTGGCTTCTATAAAATACTTTTTACCTTGGACTTTTGATTTTGGGCATGGTTTGGTTTTGGGATTTTTTTGGAAATTTTTGTGAGGGAATCCAGTATTGCCAACCTTAAGACATCAAAAATTAGTTCAGAGGAGTTCAAAAACCAGTCATGCCTGAGAAAATCACAAACTTTGCCACTGGGAAAAACTGGGAGGTTCCATTTTCAAGTTTGCCTCCCTGGCATTACCAAGCAGCATTCTGTTCTTAACTAATTTTCCATCTAATAGCATGATCCTAGTCCCTGGGAGTTTAACAGAAACAAGCAGTTCTGTCAGATAGAGACTGCATTCACAGGGAAAAGCAATGCTGTTTTCAAAAGCAACACAGATATTTTGGAAATATTGAAACTTCTGCTATAAGTCCTGAGGCTCTAATACCAAAAAGTGTAACTGTAAAATGTAAGCTTAAAACTCACAGAAAGTCTATAAAACATGTAGGTTTATAGAATTATTTAAATTCTTTAATTTTACATAAATCAACGTGCCTTGAAATTATGACATCCCTCTCTCTTGCTACCATTATCCATCTCTCTGTTTCTCCGCTCCTTTTAAAAAGAACTGTGAAAGACGAACATTATTAAGAAGGGCTAAATGATATAAATGATATAAATGATATAAATGATATAAAAAAATTGTTCTCATGTTTTCTTCCTAGAGGACTGATAAATATCTAAGCAGATCACATAAAAATACCTACACAGGCGGAACACTGTGTCATAAGCAAAGAATGTACACACTATGGATGCATGGGAAATGAAGAATATTTACAATTTCAGAATTTAAAAGAGAAAGAGAAGGAGCATTCATATTGCATCTTTGCTGTAGAAATTTCACAGTCCATTTAGATTCAAACAGGAGTAGGTGGTTAGGAATAAGCTAAGGAAAACAGAGGGATACAAAATATTATTTAATACAGTTAAGTGAGAAGAATGGAACTTGGGAACTGGTGACATACAGTTGGTCTTTCATTCACAGAAAGTGTAGAAGAGTATGTCCAATCACTAATGAGGTGTGTTACTGCCCTTTTAATATGAAAGAAAAGAAATTATAGTGGTGTCAATTGCATGAGGCACTGCATATTATATTTCACAGACAAATGGGAAGATGCTATCAAGTCTTTACTTAAAAGGACTCTGCCACTGTTCTAGACCCACAGTACAACAACACTTTTAGAAGAAGCTGGCAGAAAAACAGCAAATAGATTTCTAGGGAGCCTGAAATAAAATGTGACTCCCCACTCATAGATCACTACATACAATTAAGACTATAGCATAACTGGCACAAGGAGCAGCAGGCATCCCAGAGAAAGAAATATGACTGGATCACAGTTGCATCTTGGCTACAGCAATGAAGGGTCAGCTGCAGAAGATGATAAATTTAAACCAGGTGGGGGAACAAAAGTGGTATAATAAGAATTAATTTGGTCCCTTTTGTGGAATTCGAAGGAATGTAGATGGATCATACAGCCAATTATTCCCCTGCAAAGATACATTCAGACTTGGAATCAAAGCCTAGTCCATAATCAATATATCATTTGTTTTGTCAATTCAGAGACAAATTTTATTGTAAATGTGCAAAAACTTTACACAGTTTGGTCTCCATCCTTACAGCGCCTTACTGAATGCTAAATGAGTAAACAATAGTCAAACTATTTGCGTTATCTCAAGATTTAGCCAGAAACTGCTTCTCCCTTCTATGAGATTCATTATGCCCATTTCCAATCACAGATACTTTTGAAGATACTTAGAATTGGATTGTGAGGCATGTATAGTTCTACAGTAATACTTAAAAGATGTTTTTCAATGCCGAGTATTATTTTATGAAAATGTTTTTTTTTCCAGATATGTAGAACACTTGAGAAAGGAAATGACTCATAGCTTTCAAGAGGAACACTTTGCATTCCCTCATAGAGAACTAAGAAAGATACCAGAGTTCTACACTGTATGGGGAAAAATTCCAAAATATTTCAGTCAGTGGGAGTAAGACATGAAAAATGAATGTTTTTGAAACATCCATGCCTGCCATTGTAAAACCCTGGCAGCAATACTACTTAAGCTGTTGACCACTAAAAAGAACACTGGATTTAGACCATGGCTGAACTACTAAGCATCAGAACCAGTGCAGATAAGGAGGACATCCGTTCAGCTTCAGACAGACATCTTGCAATATATAGACACCTAGAGCAGATCTTAATAGCAATTACATGTGAAAAATACAATGAAAAATATACTTGTTTTACCAAATCTCTCCCCTTTTGCAATCCACCACTTGCGATAGACTAAATAAACAAACAATTAGATAAAATAGAAAAAAACTAGACTTTTCCAGTCTGGGCTTTGGGGGCTGGATTATTTCACGCCCACCACCCCCAGGATTTTAATAGAAAAATGGTCTTACAGTAACTGGATGAGATCAAAGTCTTTACTTTGGATAATCAGACCTTCAAGAATATTGCTGTCTTCCTGTCTAATATGATCTAAATCTGAATGGAAAAAGTGAGATTCAGGTTAATAAAATAAAGAGGGGCAGATGTGGGTTCTAACAGATTAGTTATGCACCTGTAAAATCAGTGGATTCTTTTTCTAAAACTCACTTTCATTTTCTCTTTCTTTCTTTCTTTCTTCCTTCCTTCCTTTCTTTCTTTCTTTCTTTCTTTTTTGTAGACATTTTCAAAGCTGCCTTGAAATCCTTTTTCTCTTCTTACTTTCTCCTAGCATCTTCAGTGCTCTCTCAGGGAGACAATATATTCATGAAGGTAATACTGTATTACTGCAGCACTCACACGGATGCTTCTGTAAACTCCACGTGGGTGGAAATCTACTTCTGCCTAGAGCACCACTGACTTCATGGGACAACAAAGCTGTAATATGCTAAGAGAAACAGAAGCATTGCCAATGTGCAACATTTCCTTAGGCTTTCTGAAAAATGAGGACATAACCTGGTGTCTGAGCTTCGTTTGCAATAAATGAGGCTTTCTTTTCTGGATCTGTGTTAATGGAGGATAAGATGCATAGAATCACCCCTGCGTTTGTTTATTGCATGGCATTTCTAGCCCCAGCCTGCCATAATTTTATACAGGGTTGTATGAAATAGTTGCTTTCAGTACTTTGAGGTTCTAAGAACCAAAAAAAGCAAACTGTATGATGGCTCAGAAACACCCAGATTCTTCAAAAGATGTCATTTCATGGCATAGAATAGCATATTTTTACTATGCTAATTTTTTATCAAATATGACAAGCTCTTTTACACTGTTTGAAGATTTTAAAGCAGACTCAGCCCCTTGCAAAAATGTACTCTTGCAGTAACAGTAAATTATTTCAAAATTAATTTGTGAAGCACCTCCTAGTAGATATATTTATGTTCTACATGCTCTTACACTGCTGTATTTATCAGTTGTCTTTAAAGGGGAATATAACATGACTTCTTTCCAACTTTTTTTCCTAGAATTGAATTTGAAATTAAATCTCATCTAAAGAAACACTAGATCTTAAGTAATTTTCTTAAAATCTGGAAAGGGGTATATATAGTTCTTTTAAAATGAATACACAGAAATCATAATAGGGCACATCAGCAAGAAAATTACTAGTTTTGCAAAAAAAACCCAAAAACATTTGATAGAATCACATTTTAGACCACTTGCTGTGTTCCTGTGGTGTAGCACAAACTTTTCTATACAAAGAAACCTGTAATAAAGAGCTTTAAATACCAGGAAAGGAAAGCTCCAATTCAAATAGAAAAATGGCTTAATAGCTTTCCTGGTTATAATTAAAAGGAGTTTTGTTCAACTCACTGTCGACAGTCCATGTAATTATCACCTGAAATA
Organism: Oceanodroma leucorhoa; assembly: GCA_030449065.1. Lineage (NCBI taxonomy): Eukaryota > Metazoa > Chordata > Aves > Procellariiformes > Oceanodroma > Oceanodroma leucorhoa. Next base: position 2,001,003 of record JASVER010000058.1, on the reverse strand, counting down.
ACATTTCAATAGAGTTGAACTACATAATAAAGCTTCTTTACCCTGATAATTAACAAGGTTAAATGTCATTTCTGTCGCAAGGAAAAATTATTGTTTAAATACATCCCTAGTAAGATTGAATCAAACCAAGAGAAATAATCAACAATAGAAGAATTTATTTTATATGTTCTAATTTCAATGTAAAAGAAAAAACTTCTACGTATTCCATAGGGATTTTCATAATCACATGTACTCTAACAAAAAAATGGTGTTAATATAAGAAAAATGAAAATGAACAACATTTTTCAATAACAAGATTTTTTTTCCTCTCTGTGCTGTATTTAAGACTATATACAAATTAATTTCACATAAAAATGAAAAATCCCAATGCTATGTATGGCAGATAAACTGTGAATAAAGTTTGCTTTTTGTCTTACAGTTTGAAGGCACAGTATTAGAGCATCAAATTACTCTTATTTCAGATCCTAACATTCTCTGATGACTCCTGTTAGAGTCCTTTTAGATATCCTCTGGTTGCATGACTTACTTCCACTTTGAGAGGGAACTACTTTCCCAAAAATTTAAATTCTGGCCCAGTACCACTGCTGCTTTTTCATTCCCACATCCATTTATTAACCAGTCATCTTCTTTAGAATCTGGGTCAAAAACATAACCCTGATCCTCTGTGATATTTCACGAAACCTATCTTTAATTAGTTTTACATGGAAATTTTTTTAAAATTATGTAACATTTTGTCAAATAAAAATAAGGTTTGATTTTACTAGGATACTATGGCTTAGTATACAGCCTTCAAAATACAGGCAAATGGATATTCCTAAATGTTTGAATAGCATCGTTTGTATATGGGTAAATATACCCATAGGATCTTCCCTGAATCAAGGTCAGTTCCTCAAAACTTTACAGAATTAAATGCAAATTTCTAAATTGGGGGTTTTAATCTGTAATACCTAAAACTTTATGTGAGCTGCGGAACATGTGGTATGTTTTCATGCATTGCGGGATGTGTATGTATATGTATGAACTACAGACAGGATTTAAAAAAAAAAAAATCCTTTGCATTAAATTCCATTAATTCCTCAATATCTTCTATTTCAATTGAGCCTCATAGTCAAACCTTTGTATCAGCTCTCTATAATAGCAGCAACTGGCCACCTTAAAAAGCAACTAAAGCAGAACTAAATTTTGGACTATATTGTTACGGAAGATTGGCTTTCCCTTCCTCATACTATCACAAACAAAATTTACGTGGTATTGCTTCAAGTGTATTCTACTGAATTGCATATCAGGACTGAAACATCTAAATTATCTGAACTACTGCTGAACAGAACAGAACATTTGTCTTAACAAAGTAAGAATACAAAAAAAAGAGGCCTGGCTAAAAAAGTGAATTATAAAATTCAAACAACTCTTTAATTTATTTATATATAGTCTCTTACTGTCATAGTATGAAAGAAAGGAAATGTAAGGACTTGAAAAGTAGAGAACAATAAAATATATGCTTTTTAGCTGTTATGATTTTTTCTTAAGTCTTACTGCCACATTCTTTTTAATACTGTTGACTCTTTTAGTCCACTCAGAATCATATTCTTTATCTTATATGCCGGTAGTTGGCAGATGGCAAGTGAATGTAACTACGCCTAGAGTTCAAAGCTGCTGATGCCTGATTATTGTTGCACAGAGATGATGAATAAAGTTATGTCTGTCACGCAGTCCTGGTTAGTTTTACGAAGTTCAAATAGCAATCTGATTTTAACTACTAAAGTGTAATCAGATTCCATTACTAAGAAAAGAGGGCTTTCACCTTTTTGGAGAAAACAAATATATTTACTTTCATATTTTTAAAAGACTTTTAAATTATTTTACCCTTTTCTATGGGGGCAAAAGCGTATTCCACCTTCTCTAGCTCAGGGTTATAAAACTAAGATGTGTGTATGTGTGACTGAACTGTAATTGGGGTCAAGGATGCTATAAAATGATCTGGAAAGTAAGACCAGTGGGGGAACATGAGAAGAATCAGTATATTCAGTACGGAAGAAGAGAGACAAAAGAGGGGAAATAACTACCCACAAAGACAGAAAAGGGTGATATAGGGAATCCATGACGAGGCTTAGATACTTCTATTACTGAAATACCAATAACAGAAACAGTGATACAAAGCTATAGCCAGCTGCATTTAGGTTACATATTTTCGAGGGCAGGGTGTGTGTGTGTGGAAATCTCTGTATTAGTGCATCAGACAGCAAAACAAGTGAACAAAAGATCATTTAAAATCTTTCACTAGATATGCAAGTGCAATCTAGTCAAGCCATCTGACGTATTCTAAAAGGAATCAAGTCCATTCTGTCACAATGCAGGAGGATGGACAAGGTACCTATCTCTTATCTCAAACTATGTTCTCTTATTTTCCATGTGGAATCTGACCTAACTTTCGCCTATGTGTAATAATAAAAAAAGTTTAAAAGTTCTCTCACTTATTTTGTAAATCCTGAGGTGGATGCTGTAGATATTAAAAAATGATGTACACTGCAAAATGCATATAGATAGGAGATATTGAGTGAGATCAGAATCACAATGCATCTACCATTCCAAACTCTCTTATTCTCATTGTCTCCCGAATCCCAATTTCCTGTGCTCTGCTGGCTAGATTCCTGGAACATGGATGTTCAGTTCCCTGCGGTTTTGGGAAGTGTTACAGAAGAAGAGCATGAAAGAACTCAACAGTAGTATACAGTTGTATATTTCTGGCAAGAAACCAAAGACTTTTTTCCAAAGCCTGGGTTGGAAGACAAAGTCCTGAGTGAGGAACTCTAAGGGGAAACCTAATAAGCCAACTTGAATGAGTAAACTAATCTAAGTCATTGTGTAATTGAAGTTTGAGAAGGGACTATTTCCGTAAGTCAAATTCCTGAAAAATGAGGACGACTCTATCCAATCTACACATCCACTCACTGAGGTGAGTGATAATAAAAATCTCTTTTAGATTTGAAAAACTCTATACTGCATGGCTGACCTTTCCAAAAGTGAAAAAGTCATAGAATCATAGAATCATTAAGGTTGGAAAAGACCTCTAAGATCATCAAGTCCAACCGTCAACCCAACACCACCATGCCCACTAAACCATGTCCCGAAGCGCCACATCCACATGTTTTTTGAACACCTCCAGTGATGGTGACTCCACCACTTCCCTGGGCAGCCTGTTCCAATGCCTGACTACCCTTTCGGTGAAGAAATTTTTTCTAATGTCCAATCTAAACCTCCCCTGGCGCAACTTGAGGCCATTTCCTCTCGTCCTATCTCTTGCTACTTGGGAGAAGAGACCAACACTCGCCTCTCTACAGCCTCCTTTCAGGTAGTTGTAGAGAGCGATAAGGTCTCCCCTCAGCCTCCTCTTCTCCAGGATAAACAACCCCAGCTCCCTCAGACGTTCCTCATAAGACCTGTTCTCCAGACCCTTCACCAGCCTCGTCGCCCTTCTCTGGACACGCTCCAGCACCTCAATGTCCTTCTTGTAGTGAGGGGCCCAAAACTGAACACAGTATTCGAGGTGCGGCCTCACCAGTGCCGAGTACAGGGGCACGATCACCTCCCTACTCCTGCTGGGCACATTGTTTCTCATACAGGCCAGGATGCCATTGGCCTTGTTGGCCACCTGGGCACACTGCCGGCTCATGTTCAGCCGGCTGTCGTCCAGCACCCCCAGGTCCTTTTCTGCCGGGCAGAAGTCCTTTAGCTTAAAACTGATACAAAGGCCAGTCTTTCCCTTTCCCTGGAAGAGCAGCAAGTCTAACCTTGGCTTGCAAATATATGTGAAATTCTGAGTTTGCTCAAGCCACAGAAGATTAAAAACATAAAACTGACACCAGTGTCATTGAGCAGGTGTAAAGTCTGATCAAAACATGATGTCATCTAAGGACTGTTGCCTCCACAGTGTTATTACTCATAGCCGGAGGACCACTGACCTGGAGAAATGAGGGGTGTACACTTATAAAGCAATCCTGGAAACAGTTAGTAGCCCAACCATATACTCTGTGCTACTTTAGCCCTGAAATGAATGAAATGTTCATTGTCAATGACAGTGTATGTCCATCTCCCTACCAGCAACAGAAGAAACTTGGTGACTGCAAAAGGTATGGAAGAAATTCTGGTTCTCACTGGAAATTTTAAGTGAAAATTGCAATTTAGCATTTGTGGAGGGAAGGGCTTCCTGAAAAGTGGCAGGCATTTTTTAGCAATTGTCATTGTGTAACAGCTGTCAGTAGAATGCATGATAATACACAGGTATTTTTAGTCATTTTAATAATCTATCTATCTGTACTTAGGGTCCAAAGGAGAAAAAAAAAATACAAATAGTATTGAATAATCAGAGTTTGTAAAATGAATCTCTTCTAATCAACAACAAAGCAGTCATTAGCAAAAACAAAAGCATTTTCCGATGAAACACAGAATGGGAAACCTAATGACACAACATTATTTCTTCAAGTAAACCTAAAAAGACTGCTCTTCTCCTTTTAACTATGGAAGTAGGTGTTATTTTAGGGACTAGGCCTGCAAGGTGCTGTGTACCATGAGCTTGGTGATAGGCCTGTTCAATACAGTGGCAGAAGCAGAAAAGGAGTCATGTACTGAGACTCTGTTTATTACAGTGTGTTTGTCAGATTTAATGAAAACAAATAGCAGTATAGGAATAAGTTGAAAAGTCAGAGCTTCTGCCTTCTGATAATTAGAGTAAGACTCTAACAAAAACATTCCTGTGTTCCGACCACATTCTTACAATCCTTTTAAATTTAGTTTGCAGTACTAGACAGATAGGTCTTCATGTAAATGTTATGTGCAATTGAAATGAAAATGACAAATAGTGGAAAAGCAAATTTGGTAAGCTTGGGGAAAAGTCCATTTACTTCAGACTGCAATAACAGTGTGATGTATTGTTTATCAACGTTCTTACAAAAATGAAAAAAATTATGCCTTTGGCATATGTACTTTCAGTAAGGATGGTGGGAGCTGGGAATTAGTTAGTCTATACTACCATGTTTGAAAAAAAAATTAATTTAGCTATATTGTCTACCAGATGTGTCCTATACCAGAATGTGTTGTGTATTAGGTCATTTATTATTAGGTCAATTGTTTAAGGGTTTTAATTTTGACATATTACTTAGCAAGCTGATGCAGAGCTAAACACCTAATTAAAATTTATGCAATAACTCTGTCACGCAGTGATCCAGGCACTGGCTACCATCTGTGATGTCTTGATGTGCTCTGAAGAATTAGATAAGAATGCCAGCATTATGAATGGAAAACTACGTGAAAATTGGCTAATCTTTAAAAAAAAGTCAGTCTTTGCACTATTTGTGTACTTTTTAAAATAAATAGTTTGCCTAAGGAAACCTGTGTCCTTTTTCATTCTCCAGGGATATCTGTCTTATCTTTTCCTACCCTTCTTGCTAAATTTTTTATGAGAACAGAATCAAAACTAAAATGTCTCATCTGTTTGGTTTTTGTGTTTTTTTCAACACTGCTAGACGTAGCTGAGCTAGCTCTGACTAGAAACAAGAGTTTAAGCTATTTGTTGTTTATCACACACATTATTTATAAGGCATTCATCTATAGCTCAGATGATACAGAAGGTAGGCATGTCTTGCATCTTGTCAAAATGCCACACTCGCTGTCAATTACGTGAGCTCTCATACCTTTTGCAAAGGAACGGATCACATACCTGAAACCGGGACATCCTGATCCTGACAGTTCAGCTGGGGAACATTCATATTCACTGATTGCTGTTATCACAGTATCTGCTTTGAAGACATGCACCCACACAGAGAAAAAGCTGTAAAACTAACCTATAGACATGACCTGAGCCATATGATGACTTTGACTGCTTCTCCAGCTAATGGCCTGAACTGAAATACCAATCAAAGAACATTTGTCCCAGGGATTAACAGCTCATAAAATGTTCTAAAAATGTTCTATATTTTTAGCCTGTATGATTGATCAGATGTTTAGAGTATTGGCAACACTGAGCATTTGAAAATCAGGAGTCATTCCTTGACATATCAGATGTTAAGCTCATTTTAAGCAAAATGCTCCTTTTTGTCATATGACACATCAGGATATCTTAAGCTTTATAAGATTCCTTTTGCAACAACAAGGGAATGGGAAATCTGCTTTATCTTAATATTTTTAAGAGAAAGCTGAGATTATGACATCATTGTATGATTCCAGGAGTGAGGGATTTAAATGAGATTCCAAATACTGTAAGAAAATAAAATTGGACAGTTATCAAAATAGACAGACAGTGAAAAAGTAGAATGAAGAAAATTATATCTCTTTTCGTTATGAGTAGAACCAGTTGAGGAAATGTCCTGGTTTTGGCTGGGGTGGAATTAATTTTCTTTCTAGTAGTTGGTATAGTGCTATGTTTTGGATTTAGTGTAAGAAGAATGTTGATGACACGCTGATGTTTTTAGTTGTTGCTAGGTAGTCTACTTTCTCAAGGACTTTTCAGCTCACATGCTCTGTGAGGTGCACAAGAAGCTGGGAGGGAGCATAGCCAGGACAGCTAGGCCAGCTGGCCAATGGGGTATTCCATACCATGTG
>JASVER010000058.1:1895706-1992344 GCA_030449065.1 Oceanodroma leucorhoa | reverse complement strand
GATGGCTGAACACCTGCCTGCCCATGGGAAGTAGTGAATGAATTCCTTGTTTTGCTTTGCTTGCGTGCGCGGCTTTTGCTTTCCCAATTAAACTGTCTTTATCTCAACCCAYGAGTTTTCTCACTTTTACCCTTCCGATTCTCTCCCCCATCCCACCTGGGGGAGAGTGAGCGAGCGGCTGTGTGGTGCTTAGTTGCCGGCTGGGCTTAAACCACGACAGGAAATTAAAAAGGGGATGAATCTTTCTACTCTCTAATTGGAGGAGGAAGCAGAAGATGTGAATTCGAGCAAAGGAGGCAGTGCCAAGGAAAAGCTGCCCAAAATACAATTACAACAGATAAATTGAGTTGCTATCCCTATCATAGAATCATAGCATTGTTTAGGTTGGAAAAGACCTTAAAGATCATCAAGTCCAACCTTTAACCTAGCACTGCCAAGTCCACCATGTAGGCAACGCAAAATCCTGAAAGGGAGTCCTAATATATAGTGCTCAGGGGCACATTTACCAGGACAAAGAAGGTAGTAGTAATCTCTCTTCCTGCAGTAACATCCCTGTGCTGAGCTGCCTTCAAGCCTGTCACTGCTACCATCACACCACCACATGGGACACCCAAAGCCTTGTGCACTGGGGAAGGAAGGTCATTCTGTCCCCAACCAGTCAGGGTCTCTGGGGACATCTCACAGACTGTTTAAAATAACTGTCTGCTCAGCAATAACTGATCTTTTGTGAACCTCCATCTCCTTCAGAGAGTGGCAAGTAGAGAGACCGAAGAATGCTCTCCATGAGCTGCACAGGCACCCACCTGAGTGCACAAAGTTACTGGCCTTTGAAATGCGTTTGAGAAATTAATGAACTGCACTTATAATTTATTAGACATATATTCATAAGTAAAATGTTCCCATTAACTAAATGGTCAGCCAGCTAACCTTGGGAAAATAGGAGATGCCTGTAATCCTATAATAGTGTCCCCACTTTAAGACCTTGTGAGAGACATGCTCTAAAATCATACATGGCAATAACTTCCAGGTCAGCTGCAGGTACAACATGCATGTGGAGGCAGCTGGGGAGGTGTCGTGGCAGTTCGACGCAGGGCTAGGACAGGTTGCAAGTTTCCCTGCAATGGCTCCCCCATAACTAAGCTGTTAACGGCAGCACGGTGGCCATACAGCAGAGAACCTTCTGGAGGGGCAGGCTGGGAGCGCCCCATGGCAACAGCCAATTGCCAGGTGCCACAGGAATTTCAGCCAGTCAAAACCCGGGTATTAGGTATTCTCTGCCCAATCCCATAAGTGATAGGGTCTTGGGTTGCTAGGGTCACCCAGCAGAGAGCCCACAGGAAGTGGCCTCAGTGTCCAAGGACTCATGGCAGAGGAGGCCAGGAGGCCGCAGCCCTGCCTGTGGGCCAAGACCCCTGTGCTGACTSTACCAGCACCTTCCTGGGCTGCCCCATCCCCCTGCCACATGACAGGGAAGTTGTGTGGGAACCCCTGTGCTGGCTTCTCTCCTGGAGCGGGCATTTGCCCCACTGCCGGGCCTGGATGTTGAGCCCCTCGTCAACATATCCATGACTAAACATGCTTTGGTACCTGAGCCCATCTGGTCCCCACACTGTCAGTTCAGTTGCCAACCACAACAGATGTCATCGCAAGGCTTGGAACAGGCACTGTCACGGTGATGCCAGGGTGCTTGTTCTTGCCATGCCAGCAGTTCCCTTGCTGGGCAGGGAAGTACCCCATCCCATCACGTTATCATGCCGTTTCCCATTTCTTCATCCTCCTTTCCAGAACACTTGTACCTCCTTTTCCCCGCACCAGGCCTCTCCCAAATAAACAATATCTGTCCTCTAAGTACTTTTTCCCCATTGGTCCCATTTTTGCTACACCTGTACCAAAATTCGATATTTTTTGTATAATCACACAAATAATCTTGGTTTTATATATATAAAAAGTATTACTGKTTTTGTTATTTAAGTAGTATTAGCCTCACAAGTGTCTATTACCCTGCAGGTCCCCACTACTCCCCTTCAACTACTTGGGAAGTACAACTGCTTCTAATATAACTCCCCTGTAACCACCTTTGAAATTCAGGTATCCGTCACGGTCGTATCTGTAACTTCTGTCAGTTTCTTGCATGGTTATCTGTCATGTCTGGCAATTTTGCGTGTCATTCCTCATTGTATCTTATGTCCTGTTCAGTTAGCTTAACCTTAGACCAGGGACTAGTCAGTGGCTTAGTCACCTGCCTGCAGCCCTAACAGTACATGTCTCCTAGTTTTTGTATCAGAAAAATAAATGGGAAATTGAATTACACTGGAGGTTCAGGAAGACTCTTGACAGAAAAAGATATTGGAATGATTTCTATCAAGAAATTATGTCTATCAATGTATACTTGAGTCACCAATCTTGAAAAGTAAAACCAAACAAATAAGTATTTTATCCACTGCACTTGAGTGAGTGTATGAAACTGACATTTAAATGACAAATGATACCTGAGTGCAGTTCTGGAAATTCATCTGTTTAGTTAAGATGCATTCTCTTATAGGTCCTGAATCTTACAGTATAGGCAGAACTTATTCCATCTCTCCCATGAAACTGCCTTTCTTTAATATTTTTAAAGCCATTTTTAAATATTCACTTTCATAATCAACCATAATTGTTGGCTTGCTGCGTTTTATCAAAGCACTTATCATGTATTGCACCTACACTTTTATTTTTTCAGCACAGGCAGACTGACAGAGGTGAGCTGTTCTCTAGCAAAGGTTTTATACTGATGCCAAATAGTCTTTCATTTTGACATTACATTTCCTATATTTTTCGCTTATCAGCAGCTTTTTTTCAGTTTGCCTGCCCTTAATTACTCTAACCGCTGATCACTCGTCTCTTTCACTATATATTATTGTCTTATGTATGGTTGGATATATTTTATTTAAATGGATAAAATAATGGATGTTTTTGAAAGTTGCTGGTTGTCTTTTTCCAAGGTGCTGAGTTAAAATTCTTCACAGTCATTTTAAAACCAGTGTTTCCCTATTAAAAAGAAACAGAATAAAGGGAATTTGTGTTGTGTTTTTAAAACACTTTCATTCATTAAACTGAGTGGAAAGGGATTTACTGACATGGATAGAAGCTTGTAATTAGAGTAGAACCATGTTCTGACAAAAAAGTGCCCAGCTTTGCCAGAGGAATATGAGATTTTTTTTTAAATGTACTGTGAGGTTCAAATTGCCCCACAGGCAGAGGTCTATTTAACCATTAACACAGTCAAATCATTGAGTTATAGGCCTTCGCAAATTACCGCACCTATAAAATGAGTTACAGTGACTCTAAAGTCATCTGAGAGCCAATAACTGTGTGCAAACCCTTATCCTGTCCGATAGATATTGTTGCCCTTCACCACAAAACTTGAGTAGCTGACACATAAAATTGATGATAATAGGACTTTCTTACAGGACTCTTATTTTTCATAGTTAAGGCTTTACCAGGACTAGTATTTTTTTATGTAAAATGCATCTTTAAATTTCTTTGAGGCTTTTTTTTTGCTTTTCTTTCACATATGTTGTTACTGTTTACTGAGCAGAACCAGATAGCAATGGAGAAAGCAGAAAGACTTTTCTCAGCTAGTTTTACAAAGTCCTGCAGAGGCTGGTTTGGCTCTTGAATGATCTTAAGAGACTTCATCTTCAGTTTTGTTCCACTTTTTATAAAAGTAAAATACAAAGTTTCTTGTTTATCTCAGAGTAGCACATGGGTCATACTCTACCCAGAGGTGGATAACAACCGGAATTCCTCAGGGGTCCATCCTGGGACCTGTCCTATTTAATGTAATCAGTGACCTAGCAATGGAGTGGGCGACGGGCACTGGAGCGCACTCTGATCAGGTTGGCAGAGGACAACAGTCTGGGGCACGCAGGTGATACTCTCAAGGGCAGGGCTGCCACCCAGACAGCCCTGGAGAGGCTGGAGGAATGGGGCAACAGGAACGATATGAAATTCAGCAATGACAAATGCCAAGTCATGCACCTGGGAAGGAAGAGCTGCTGGCAACTACAGACTGAAGCCTGCCTGCCCGGGGAGCAGCTCTGCCGAATAAGTGTCCTGCTGGGCTGAGAGCTGAGCACGAGCCAACAGTGAGCCTTGGCTGCAGGCATGGCCAACAGCACTCTGGGCTGTGCAAACAGAGCATGGCCAGTAGTTCGAGACCATGTCTATAACACCACAGGCAGTTTAGGCCCCATAATACAAGAAGAACGTTGATAAACAGGAGAGAGTTCAGTACAGGGCCACCAGGATGGTCAGACCCTGGAGTACTTGCCCTGTGAGAAGAGGCTGTGGGACTTGGGTGTGTTCAGCCTGGAGAAGAGATATCTTTGGGCGGGACCAAACAGCAGCCCCCCAGTACCTACAAGGAGGTTATCAGGAAGACAAGGCCAGACCCTTCACAGTGGTGCATGGCAGCAAGCATAAACTGTCATAGGAGAGTTTCTGACAGGACATAACAAGAAACATTTTCTCCATGTTGACATTCCAGCAGTGGAGCAGTTTGCTCAGAGTGGTTGTGCAGTCTCCATCCTTGGAGTTTTTCAAAATGAGACTGGACAAAGCCCTGAGCAACCCAGTCTGATCTCATAGCTAACCTTGCTTTGAGCAGGAAGCTGGACTAGAGACCTCCTGAGGTCACTTTCACCCTGAATTATCCTATGATTCTGTGATATTCTTGTGAATAGAACAGAATCCCTTAAAATTGTTGAAAGCAAAAATGAAGATGGTACAGGCATAGTCAAAGCGCAGTTCTGTGTTAATCATATGCATCCCTTGGGGGATATTTTATTTTAATTATCCAGGTAGTATTCTTGGCTATCATCCTTTCTGGCTACATTAGAAATACCGTAAAATCCCTAACTGGGTCAATTCACCATTTAAACGAGGGATAAAATATATGTAACCATCTTGGTACTGGTGTGTTCCTCAGCTGTTTTCCAGTGCTGAATTTAGTGCTTATCACAATTTTGGCTTCGTGTAGCTCAGAGACCACCCACATAACCAGAGAGTGTGATGAGCCTCATTGTGCCAATCTTGACGGCTGAAGCAGCCATGAAAAGCATCAGCCTGAACTTCTAGAACAAGAAATATTAAGCTGAGTGAGACCGGTTTATCCTTCTAGTTACTTTGCTCATTTCAATGAGCTGAATAAGGCTTTAATAGAATCAGCATTAGACTAGACAGAAGATTTGTTAGCAGAGGTTACATCTGCTTACAGAGGTAGCCAAAGCACCTATTACCTACAGAAAAAAAAGAAAAGCTTTTGAGCATACAAACTTTTAATACAAAAAAAAAAATCTCATCTTCCCCTATAAACTGTGTTTTGCTATATCTAGAGCCCATTGTACTCACAGAAATGTACTACTGCTTAAATATTATTCCATTTTGAAAATAATACAAAAAAATTATCTACTAATCCAAAATACAATATTTTGGAATAATACGCCATTTCTCTAAGATTTGTAAAACAAATCCTGAAAGGATTTATTCCACATGTGAATTACTGGGAAGAGCAAATCTTTTGTTCCCTGAATTTTCTCAGGGATTTGTAAGCTTAGCACTGAGACATTAAGACAGCACTGAATTTTTAAGAGAAAATTTACGTAAATTCTCCATAAATGCAGTGTGAAGCTCTACAAGGCAGTCTTTGTGGGACTGAGATCTAAAGACACAGTAACTGCATCAAACTACAGGCTGGAGAACTTGAGGGCTGGGTAGGAAGGTAGGGAAAAGTCAGGGTGAGTATTTGTTGTTGGCCAATGCACACCAACCAGACAGTGCTGGTTTGCATATTACCTGGGTATGGAGCAATCATGCTATGTCACTGTTCAAAACCAACATGTTTCCTGGGGAACGACTGAAAAATGCTCTGTGCTACAAAAACACTTCTATTATAGTCTTAAGTGTAAGAAAGATATGGCAAAACACAGCCATTGGTGCATTTTATAGTGTGTAGATAAGGGGACTGGTTAACATGTTTGTTTTTCACTTCTTGCCTGAAATTTTGATAGCACTAATCTGCATGCTTTTTGCAAGCTATGAGGTCTTGAATGATGCCTGTTTCATTTTCACTATCCATAAAATCCCATTTATAAAAAAAAAATAAAATTAAAATTAAAACAGATCAATTACTGCTTTGCAGTTAGGACTTTTGTCTATCAACAGACAGTAAAAGCATCTCAAGAAAATTAAAGATGTAATTTTGCCTGGAGTTACTGTTAATGCTAGAGTGAGAGATTTGAACCTATAGAAATTAACAGTGTATTTTTTCAAGCAATACAAACATAACTTCTTTCTCCCCTTCCCCCCCCCACCTAAATGTTTGTAAAGATGCATGTATAAAATATGTCCATTCTTAATAGAATAAATACACACTCACATGGCAGCATCTTTTACTACTTTATTTTCACCCTCCCATTTTTTTGAATACGTAGAATATAACTTTCTCAAAAAAATAATTGCAGAAATTTTTTGTAAGCAACAAGCTCTACATATTTCACCAGGAAAAAAGATAATATTTTTTTCAAGGCTATTAAGAAGACAAAAACATTTTTGAAATACTGAATCTTAGAGGTACACGAAAGCAAAAATCTGTAGATAGGAAATGCAGTGCTTATGCAACTAGAGGCTGAACTGAACAGTGAAGATTCCCTCAGGAAATATAAAGAGGTTTTTAAAATTTCTATATGTAAGTGGATTTCCTATCACATTTTTCAACATTAAAAAAAGAAAAGCATTATTTAGCACAAAGTAAGTAGACCTATCCAGAAAAGCTAATTTCTGTCCACAGAGGAGCACAGCAAGAAAACTGAATTGTAGAAAATCCTCTGTCATAACCTGCTCTATGCTTGAGTCTAAAAGGTTATCTGCATGAATGAGAAAAAATCAGACTTTTTCAGTGCCTGTTGAATCATTTTTCTGAGAACAAAAATCTTGCTGTAAAAGACAGCAAGTAACTTTTTTTTTAAAGTATCTTCGCCCATCACAAATGGAATAAAATTGCAAATTAGATTTGTATATAAATCACACTATTATGAACAGACATACAGTGGTATACATGAACAGTAACAGCTGTTAATGTATACCAACCAGAAGGGTTGTTGACCTCTTGCACTAAGGCTGAAATGTTCTGTAAATCCTTGTCCTTCCGCAGACTCTATTCCTTTTCAGTTTTCCAATGACAGTATAAAAATGAAAACCAACATTTTAATAAAGTTCTTTCTCTGTACACTTATGTAAATGTACACTCTCTATGTAAATATACATTTTCAGGTCAGTGGTAAAGTAGAGGTGTAAAAATGTGTGTACATATTTTGAGGCATCTCAATTTAAGTGTTCATCTAATGCAAGAAGTATTTAGAAACAAAATTAGTTTTGGCTGGTAAACTCCTCCAGTTTCGGAGTTTTTCCAGACATAGTGCAACTGAGACATGTTTCTAGCTGAAACTACAGAAATAGGATAAAGTCACTAGTAGCAGTTATTTCAAAGCTCATATAAGCCAGCAAAGGAAGGAAAGGTCAAGAAAGTCAATATTGGAGACAACATGTTTAGTTGACATTGCCACTTTTAGTTAGATATTTCTCCCCTTAATGACATGTTGGCATGTTAGCACTCTTCTGCTTCACTAAGCTCATTTAGGTTTTCATCTGTCTTCAGCGACCACTAGTACAGTTATAAGCAGGAAAACTCACCTCTTTCTCATCATAGAGTCTATGCTCATAAACTGTAAAGCATAAGACTTAAGATGTGCCCTACTGAGTTCTTGGGTCCAAATCTATTGTGTCCAAATGATTTCTGGAAATACTGCAGATCCTAAACTTCCATATTAAAAGCTAAGGTTTCTTGCATACTGCAGGCAGCACCTTTCAGATCAAATTTTTACAACAAAATACTACCTACAGAGTGAGCATGTGATAAACAGAAGGTTCATAGGTGAGTTCTTTCCAGAAGGAAGTATTTTTTCTCTCAAAGTGAGAAGAAAAAATGTGCAGTTTTGCAGCCTTTTACCACTGACACTCAGAGATAAGTTGCCTTTGGTGTGATGGTTCTTCTGAATCCTCTCCTGAATTGTGACTGGTTCTCTAAAGCTGTGGAGATCACACCAAGCTACACATGAGTCTACTGGAAACCGTGGCAGATCTCACATTATCTTCCACATATCCTGATAGCTATATTCTTACTCATTTGCATGGCATGGTCATTAGTTCTCCCACTGATCTTACTGGAGTCCGATTTTGGCCCTTGGACTTTAAACAGTATGAGGATGTGTGTGACAAATATTTATTTTATTTCTAATGAACTAAGAAATAAGAAAAAAACAATAATCTTGGTCTAGCATTTTTAACTGCACTGCAGAAAGGCCAGAGCTCTGTGTCCTTGGGAGCTTTCTTCAGGAAACATTATAGCACTGTGTCAAAAGTATGTTGGGCTCCATTCACCAGGTGAAGAAGACGCATCAAGGATGTGCTCTCCCTAGGAAGCTTAGCTGTCTTTTCTACAATCACCTTAGCCAAGCTAAATTCCACCACACTATTGGCAGAGTAATAAGAGGAGATTCTGAGCAAAAGGCAGAATGCCCAAAAGCAAGAGTATGTCAGATGAGCAAGGATTTGGCCTCAGAGGAAATCACATTAACAACTGCCAGGGTAGATATAGTACTCTGAGTTAAATAAGCTGAGATACTGGATTGCTGTGCTTTAATTTGAGAAATGCACACAAGAGTCACCAGCCAGAGCTTGTCCACTGGCATGTCTGTCTCCTCTCTTATCTCATTCAGTTGTGACAAATTAGAGAAAACCATTGGCAGGGACAGCTATAGAGTCATCCAGCTTTTTAATATGAGTCTGACTTCATCTGGGTTCAAGTGGCTTAATCTTAAATAATTTTTTGAATAAACAGGTATAAAACACACATTTAGACACTTTCATTCCATATCAAGAGTAATGTATTCTGATTCATTTAAAAACTTTCTTAAATGTTCCAAGATAAATTGAAGAAGCACTTTTTGTTTTTTTAAATAAAGTGAAAAGATCTACTTGTTCCAGGCACAGACTTACTGTGGGACTAAAAGATTATGAGGAGAGTGTATTAGAGTGACTTAGTCTCTATTTTAGCATTGCTGGTAACTGATAGTCACACAGTGAGACTGCTCATGATACTGTGCAGTTTGGGCATTAACATCAAGGCTACATTCAGTTCTGCACACAAGGATTTCCGTTAAACGTGTTTGCAGCCTGTGTTCCTAATGGAGAGATGCAAGAAGACATGCTATTCCTCCCCACCCCACCCCCCCCGCTATTCCCCACACACTTTTAAAAGATGAGCATTCACCCCTTAACTTTTTCAGAAGTGAATACTGTACTCAGAATCCCTCCCTGCAGGAATATGGCAGGTTCAGTCTCTATCCTCTTTAGAGCGAATGGCTCCCACACAGCAATTCCCAGTTCGTTCTGAATTCAAAAGCCATAAGAGCTCAGGGAGGCGGTAATACAGTTCAAAACTCAGCAGGAGTCTTGGACTCTCACAGAGTCAAATAGACTCTTCAAAATGCAGCCCTTCCTGGTTTCCAGCTCCTGCTGAGTGCTGTGAAAGCCCACCTCTTGCTAAGCTGGAAACCATTACCTCATCTTTTTGTTATCCCAAGCTTGGCTCAGAGGTATTTCAATACTTACCTTCATTTCAGCCACAGCACTTTTCTTGTGGTTAGATTTCTCCAGATAGGAATAGGAACAAGACTCGCAAAATATTGCATACATTGGTCCTTGCACACATATTTAACAATAACTTTCTAAATTATACAGCTCTAAAGCCAGTAACTGATCCCAAAGTATGAAGCATAATATAATTACACTTAAAATTGAGAGGAAAAATATACTAAAAAAAACCAACACAGAATTTTCCTTAATGTGCATATCTTATTCTCCAATTCACAGTAGAATTTGTCTTTTGGCATTTATACATTCCGATCATAGTTTTAAAGAAATAGTGTTATGTGTTTTGGTGGTGGATCTAATATAATATTCTAATCTCCACTAGAAATCACTTTAAGTGAAAAGAGCAAATCTCTCTTTTGAGAGGGGGGGAGGAGATTTCAAAACTAATTTTATTCTTATGTTACTACTGTTGGGAGAAATTGTATGGCACCACAGCAGCAGTTACTCCCAGCTCTTTGTTGGCATGTGTCTAGTCTCAGAAGGGAATGTCCAGCTACTAGGTAGAAGGAAAAAGA
Organism: Oceanodroma leucorhoa; assembly: GCA_030449065.1. Taxonomy (NCBI): domain Eukaryota; kingdom Metazoa; phylum Chordata; class Aves; order Procellariiformes; genus Oceanodroma; species Oceanodroma leucorhoa. Next base: position 1,982,076 of record JASVER010000058.1, on the reverse strand, counting down.
TGTCTAATGTCATTTTGAAGTAATGAATAATAGGATGAAATCCTTTGCTCTAAAAGGCTCAGAGCTACTTTAAAAAGATGCGATAGAATCCCGATCTTCTCACGTGCATGCAAATTCACAAGCAAATTCACTCACATGAATAATCCATCTCCTGCTGATGTCACTTTGACAGGATTAGTAAACAGTAGTTTCACCAAAGTGTATCATATGTAATGTTCAATGAGATCAGAGACGTTGAAATGCTAAGTGTGATTTGTAAATCAAATCCAGATGGTATGATGGCATGATACAAATGTTTTGTCTATCCTGAAATTCTATCATGTCTTCTATAATCCATCTGGCATAAAGACAAGTGTTTGATAGTCGAATTTGATGCCATACATTTAAGATTAGACCAAGCTCCAAGTTTTTCAAATGGATCCATTTCATTGTTTCCGGAGCCCTGTGGAATTCCACTTCAACAGGCGGCTTATGGTGAAACACTGGAAAAGGTTGTCTATCCCATTCTTAAAGACCTCTGGAATCTCCAGAAATACATCTATCAGAAATAGCATCATTGATACTGTCCTGAAACAGAATTGGGATCCAGACCAAGCATTAGGTAACCTTCTGAGAGTCCATCAGCTCTCCAATTCTCTTCTTATATCTAAGGCGACTTCTTATACCTACAGTGACTGATGTAACAGTGAGGACCTCCATATGTGATTTATAACAGCTGTGCAAAGTATTTTCTGCCAAGTAAAAGCAAGTCTTATTTATTGTGTGTATGAGACAGGGACATAAAGCCACCCTTTATAATGACAGAACTTTAATAAACTGAAGTTCATTGTTGAATTTTTTTCCTACCCCTTCAAAACCTCTTTTCCAAATTTTTTCCCTTTCCAGGAGCTTCTCTACTTTCCTTTCTTCCTTCTACAGAAGCTTATGTTTCCTGAGAACCATTTCCAGCACCTGGAAGTTAGAAAACCCCTTGCTTCTACTAGTCAGCAGTTGTTTTCTTGCAAGTCCTTCAGCTTCAATGCCCAATCCACTCAAGTACTTGCTCAGTGGGATTCTAGAGTACATAGCAAATTTTACATTAGGAAGTTGTAAATCGGGATATTTTTCTTGCAAGATCATATTAGCATCAGAAAAATGGAAAACTTTTTTCTCAGTAACTACCTAAAAAAGGTTTCCAGATCATATCAGTAAGCATGTCCCCTTCCAAGAACAGAAGGTAGTGTTGGTTTATGCCTTCATTACATGTCTTCTGCAACAAACATCTAGGAAGATATTAAAAATTTCTACACAGAGTCTTAATCAAAATGGAGCATAATAGACCTATCTAAAAAGTAACACTAAACTGGGCTGTCTGATTTCACAATAAAATGACTTAATGTTACTCAAAGTTTTTCTTTCAGAACATGGTATGTTTAACAACAGTTCTGGGAAATTCAAATCATACTGTCAATAAGACACAACTGTTTTGTTATAAGCTCCTTTTTATTACGAGATATTAAGGAGAACAGCCATTGCTCTGTGATAAAATGTCTCTTCTTTCATTAATACACAGAGTATTGACATATATGATTCAAGTGAAAGAGATTTGGTTAGATCCTTGTGCATCTATAGGAAATCATTTCTTATTGCTTTGATCCTGCAAATAGCTTAGCATTTTATTTCACGAATGTGAAAAGTTTCACAAACCATGGTGCAAGACCAAGAACTAAATGACTAACAGACAAAGATAAACTCATGTTTGTTTGTAAAAACTAAAACGAATTATTAAAATACTTTTTAATTAAAATATTTTTTGTCAAGCAAAACGAGGAGGAAGATCTAAATTTATCTCATTTTTTGTTTATTTAATATGAAATATAAAACATCAAAATTCAGGGTTAAAATACACACAGAAATATTTTCGGCTTATAAAGTATTCATAAAAGACCACACTAGCAATTAAATCACTTCATATTGAAGTACTTTAAGAAACTATTTTGATGAAAGATCATTCTTACCCCCAAATGTATTCTTGTGGTAGGGTAATCTCCAGTTTCATACCTTAAACAGCCAGTGAGAAAGCTGTATTTTTAAAATGTTGATTTACATTAATGGGCATGATGTGTCTTTAATTAAACATTTTTCTTTAATGTTATTTGAAAATTTGTACTGCTATCTGGCCATGTTTCTGAAGAACAGATAAAAACATCACCATATAAAAGAGAAAATCAATTTGTATCTCACTGTGACTGTAACTTCATTACTGCCTGAAAAACAATAAAATGTTTCTGATTTTTGTAAAAGAACTACAGACTAGCACAAAGCTACTTAAAAGATTGAATTTAATGTATGGTTTACTGAATTCACTTACTTGTATAAATCTTACCTGTACTTTTTGCAATACTCAGAGCATCAATTCATAAAATTTAGTGGCCACTATTAGCTCTTCCTTACACCATAATCTCTTTCCTGAACGTTTATATCTACCTCATCAATGTAAAATCCACCTATCTACCAAAATATACCAGAACTGATGAATGTTTGTTAAGTACAGTTTCTGGGCTACAGAGGTAACAGATATAATAGAAATAAGGAAGGTGTTCCAAAGAGAGTAATGACCTACTGATGCCCACAAATCTGTTTTGCTAGACATTACAAGTATAGACTTAAAAATAATCCAGGTTATTCCCATTTACATATGTTGGCAAGGTAGGGGGAAACATGTTACAACACCACAGAGCCACACAATTAATGTTGTGTAAATTCAAATCAGTGAAAATAGTATGTATATACCCTTGTGCAACTGAGAACAATAAGCAGTTTACCACGATCTGTTGATCAAAGACAGTGCAGCTACAAAAAATACTTTCACTGTGATTCATGAATTTCTGTCAAAATCTGACTCTAACATGGCCTGCTTGTTTGTGTTGTTACTCCATCATCACAAGTGGTTTCAAAAGGCTACTCCTTATCCTACTGTTCCTGCCTGGGTAGTCTCTGCCAGGTGTTAGCTCTCAGCACCAGCATCATGCTAATGCTTCCTGCTCCCTCTGGACCCAAGTGCTGTTCAGAGGAGTATCATAACTTCTAAATAGGGTTATTTGCCAGAACAACAGTGAGAGAATGTTGCCAATCATTTTTATGTTTTTCTTGGTGTGGAGCTGTTTTTTAGGAAAAAGTTACAAAGTGAAGAAACTGAAAGATTGTGTGCCAGCATCTAGGCAACTGATGATGAGGGGGAGATGTGGCTTCAGATGACTTTTTACCTAGAGTCACAGGAGGTTATGGTTGAACACTTTATCTACCATCAGCTACACTCTCTATACTGGTTGATATAAAATCCTCTCTGATTTCACTTCCATCAGGATTTAAAAGCTACATGAAATGAGACATTGAGGTTTGGGGTTTTTTTTCCCCCACATTGAACTAACCATTTCTTCACCTTGCAAAGAAAAAAAAAAAAAAAACAAACAGCAAAAAAATACATTATTCTATTCCGCTGAAAAGGATCAGTCAAAAATATATTATCACCTCTGAATGAAGGGTTACTAGTCCCACTAAGGGGATGTAGTAGCTTTGTAGATGTAGTAGTTTGTAGGAACCAAATGTTTGGGTAGGAATTCTGGCCCTGGTCAGAAACTGTAGTCTAGAAACAAATTATTGCTAGCATTAAATGTAAATCAATGAAATAGCAAAGAAGGAGCTGTGTTTCAGTGTTGTATATCTGAGTCAATACTTCCCAGGATAGTCTTGCCTCTGTATAGCACATGCACAAACCCTTCCCCGCAGCGGTACTTAAAAAGCATTCTAGCCAACCCTGTTTTATGACTTGTCCTAGTCCACATTCAAGTATCTGTTCCACGCTTATCACCACCTGCACACAGCCTGTCAGAGGCATTTTTGATTAAACTAAAGTGGAAAACTGAACTCCTTAAAAAATGTGCAAAGGCTAATAAGACGGATATAATGTCACTTGAAAAGGTGTTGTTATGAAGATCATGTTGTCAGTATTCCTTAAGCTACGTCTCTCCCTTATTGTTTGAAAGTCCAGATGGTAGTCTATTTGAAACATCTGACACCTAGAAAAATGGAGGGGTAGCATCACTTTTGGTATGCCCTTCTAGGCACTAATACTGTGTCTTAATCAGACTGTGATAAACTGCTTATTGTTCATTGCAGGGTCTTACTCTTCTCAGTTGCATAGGGGCATATATGTACTCGTTTCATTGATGTTGAATTTACAGAGGTGCAAGTAAGCAACGTAGATCTTAGCCTTTAAAAGTTTTTCCTTCTCTGAAATCTGTAAGCAAATTAGAAGCAGACATTTTGCAGTTTTCTGGAGATAATATCACATCCCTCATTTCTGCAGTTCAAGTCAAATGCAAGCTTAAATAAATGTCAACAAAATTTGACAAGTGCTATGTAGTTTATAATTAATGACTGTGGTTTGCACTAAAATACCTTAAGACTGCTGAGGGTATAATTTGATTATTGTCTGTTCAGTATAACTTTCTGCTCCTACATGATTTGAAGGCTTTTCCCTCTTTAATATAAAATATAATATTTTAGGCAATGAATTTTAAAATCCAAAAGTACTACCTGTTTTTTCAAATTAGTATAATAAACCAGCAATAAGGACAAACTTTTATTTCTTGGCAAAAACAAGTATTCTCATTCCCTGTCGCTAAAAGATAAGTAAAAGAGATTATAAAATTTCAGTATCTTTTCTGTCTGATTCTGGAAGTAACAGAGCATCTGTTACACCTGGAACTATCTGCTGGCATGCCCTGTGATATACAGCACCTTGAAACAGTAGAACACTGTCTAATGGCCTTATTGACAAATATACATTCCAAAACTCTATTGCCTACTAAGGAAAACACTGGCTGGACTTTAATTACATCAATACACCCTATTCAATGGGGAAAATAAATCTTAAAGAATTGTCTTTTTAAGGACACGATTGTACTGACACATACAAATGGAAATACTTACACTTTTTAAGAATCATCCGTCTCATGGGATTAGCGCAGTGGCCTCTAGATTCTGTAAAACTGAATACCAATCACAGGTAAAAAATAGGTTTGGTTCCATACATTTGCTGCTTACTTCAACAAGCCACTGTTGGACTGTATTCCCAGGGCACTATCACTATTAATACCATTGACAATACTGATTAGGGAGTGCCTATACCTTTTGTCTGCAGATGACTGCTGATGAGGCAGTCTCAAGCACACATTCACCCACTGCAGTGGGGGCTGGCAGGGCAGGGCTGTATATAAGTGCTAGGCAAGATCACAGCTCCCACAGTACAGCAACCAGAGGTACAGCTGGGATAAGATGGGTCAGCTCACTTGGCTGTGGTGCTGGTATAGATGGATACGAGCTCTTCAAAAAGGACAGGATGGAAAGAAAAGGATGGGGCAGTGGTTGCCCTCCATGTGAAGAAGCAGCTCAGACTTATGGACCTCTTGTATGGGACTAGCTGAGTGATAGCTTGTGGGTCAGATCAGAGGAGAGGCCAGAGAGGAAAGAGTGCATTACAGACCACCCGATCAGTGTGGGGAAGTGCATGAAGTCTTCTTTAAGCAACTCAGCCTGGAGAAGAGAAGGCTTTGGAGAGTCCTTACAGCAGCCCCCCAGTATATACAAGGAGGTATCAGGAAGATGGCGTCGGACTCTTCACAGAGCCTGCTGTGTGTGCTGAAAGGATGAGTGACAATAGGTACAACTTGAAACAAGAGGTTCAGACTGAATTTAAGGAGAAACTTTTTTCCCATGAGGACAGTCCACCAGCAGGTTTCTTGGAGAAGTTTTGCAGTCTCCATCTTAGAGGTCTGCAAGAACAGACTGGATGAGGCCCTACCCTGAGCAACCTGCTCTGATCTCATAGCTTACCTTGCTCTGAGCAGGAATCTGGACTAGAAACCTCCTGAGGTCTCTTTCATCCTGAGTTACTCTATGATGCTGTGAAAATTGTCTATTTCTACTTCACAATTGTGGAAGCCTTTGCAGTAATGCTCAATAGGAATATGACACCTACGATACTTGTTATACCCCTTCTGTATCATACTTGTCAACATAGGAGACTAGATAATAGAAAACAGTAGCTCCAAAGGCACAATTACTATAGATTTTGTTACCAGGGAGACCAGAAGAGTCTTTTCAGGTTACAGAAAAGAAATATGAATGATACACAGTGGTTCAGAGCTCCAGGGTCTGCAGTGTTTACCCCAGATGAACTGCTGACAATGAATGTGACGTTCATCCAGAACCCAGAGGTACACAGATTTTATAGGCCAATACACTACAGCGAAGAAAGCTTTTGACCATTCATGCCAGCAACAGATACAGCTTTTCAAGTCTGATTCAGAGGTCACTGGTCTTAACTGAAGTCTTCAATATTCATGGCTGGTATTGATTGGGGTCTTTGATTTTCATGGACACAGATTAAATTTCATCACTTTTATCGGTCTAAAGGGAGGCACAGGAGTTGAGGTAACACCAGTCATTTAGTTAAATTATCTAAAATGCAAAGTGTTTATAAATAGCGTCAGTTTTCCACTTAAGCAAAAGGATGGCAGAGGCACTTAAATATAGAAATAATAAAAAAAAAAATCATAATGGAATCCAGATCTGTTTGCAAGATCTCAGGAAACCACTGCAAGCCAAGTTCATGTTTATGCATTTCAATTTGTAATGCCTTAAAAACCCAAAAAATCAGTGTTAACCACTTAGGATGGTAATTTAAAATTACATTTAAATAAAATAATAAAGCAGAAGCTATTCATTGACCATAAACCATAAAAATAGGCAAGAAAATTAAAGAAGGAAAAGTATTCAAAGTGCTAGGAAAATACAGGGTCAGAATTATCTCTGGGAATAGTAACAAACCTGATGATCTGTAGTTTCACCAGGAACACTTTCTTTGTTATTTTTACTGAGATAGCAAGTCCCACAAATCCTAAGCCCACTGTACCGCATGCTTTCCCTTACATTAAAGRATTCTTGCTGTCTCAAAGATCTTACAGTCTGAGACAATGTGTGACCATGGATGGAAAAGGTATGGATGGAGGAGTGGGAGAGGGCAACGTAATAACAAGCCGTCACTGATTTGTTACACATTGTCCTTAACACACTTAATCATTGATGTGATTTCTAAGAATCAGATTGTGTGGTCTTTGTTTGTATACTAATTGAAAGTTTGGCCCCAAATGGATGATTTTTTAAAGCCTGTACTCCAAATGATAGAAAGCATAAGTAAACATCTAGGAAACATTGCAGTTGTTATAGCTATGGTATTTTTGCAAAGCACTCTGGAGCACTCAGAAATAAGAGCTAGTCTGAATGTTGTGTAGTGTTATGCCTTCCCCATAAGGTACCAATGTGTTTACTGAAAGGCACTGGACCCTGTTATTTGAAGAGAAAGATCAAAATCTTTTTTGGGGGTGTAGAAACTGCAAAACAAATCAAAGTCATTGCCTTTTCTTTTTTCCAGTTTCTCCACATTTACCATTTATCTGCCTGCAAAGAAAATGCAACTCAGAAATATAAAAAGAATTCTTCTGTGCCCATAGAGAGTTTCAAAAGAAAACTTGCTTTTAAAATGTAAATCAACCACTGTGTTAATATGAAGAGAAAAACAGGTGGAGGGAGGCAAACACCAAAAAAAAAAAAGAAGAGATGAGATGAAATGAAATAAAATAGAATATCTCTTATTATTAGCTAAGGTAGAATGCAAAGGGATCAGTAGATATGCAAATATGTAGTATACAAATTCTCCAGTAGGCTCTGATCCTCTGGTGAATAGAAAGATATGGCCGGTATTTCTGAAAAAAGTATGAATAAACCAGATGTCTCAAGTTATGTAAAAGTAATTTGTGAATCTGGGAACCTGTCGACTGATACACAAATAATGTATGCAGTAAAACAGTCAGTCTATTATTTATGGCTGTAATTGGGGACAGAAACAGGGAAGAAATGTTTATTCAGACCACAGCACAAAGCAGTTCTGGGTAATGAACCTTAAAAGTACATATGGTTGTGATTTTCAAAAATTACTGTAACAGGCATAACTACCATTAATTTTAATGAGTACTGAATGTCTTAATGATCCTAGACAGCTTTTAAAATCTTATATATCTTTTTCCTGACATCTCTGACAGTTCAAAACAAGGCCACAAAGGTAACTTCAAGAGTTTGCAAGTAAAGTATCCTCAATGAAATTGTGTTCATTTCTTTCCCCAGTTTTTTAGAGACATCAGTGAAATGAGATGTTCCAAGATTTGAGGATTTAGGGGAAATTGTCATATTTAACAGCATGAACAGAAATGTGACAGAGGCAGTGAGAATCTAAAAAGAACAAGTGAAGTCATGCTGCCTGCTGCAGCAACAGAAACTTTAACAAACGGCTAATATCAACTAGCCAGCACAGATGTAGGTGCCTTCAAGTCCATGACCAGATCAAGCCTTGTTCTAACATTGCAAATGATTGAGAAAAAGATATCTGAACACTCCGAGCACCCTCAAAAAAGCTAAAAGCACTCCCAATGCTCCATGGGCTAAAGCCGCAGTTCGCATGAATTAGCACAAYTCCACTGAACCCGACAGAGCTACCCCAGTTTACCCAGCAAAACAACATCAGTATGAAAATGGGAGTCATTAACTAGGAAGACCATGGTATCCACAAGACCCACAAACACCTGTCCTTATAGCACAGGACACGCAGATATAGAAAACAGTCCACGTGTTCTCTTAAGGAGCATTCACACTACCTGTCTTTTGCCATCTAACCTTTGTGCCTAGGGCGAGTCTCCCTCTGTGGTCAGCAGAGAGCAATGAGCTCCTCCAGAAGGCAATTCAGATAACATAAGAGGTCTCCTGCCCTAAACTGAACTCTGAAGGTGCATCCTCCTCCTCTGAGTGGCTACACACAGGTGTTATTGCAACCATCCTCCTGCCCTGGATTCCAAAGTTCTATCCTGTGACTCCCTGCCTTTCCCTGCTGGAAAGAAACAGTTGCCCAGCACAATTTCCTCAAACTCACCAGCTATTCACCCTAATCCATTAGGGCACAACTGCACAGTATTCAGCTGAGAACATTCCAGAGAGTCAGCAATCTCCCTTTGTCCTTCCTCTCACAGATTTTAAGCCATATTAGTAGGTTTTTCCTATTTTTTTATATCATACAAAAAGCCAAAGCAGACTAAATTCACAGGTTTCTTGAGGAAGATGTAAGTAAGTTTTACATTTGAAATAAAAAATAAAATAAAAAAGTTGGAGAAGAGTAAATGGAAGGTATGTGTGGGAGGGATAAAGAAAAGGGAGGACTACTAAAAGATTTGCAGAAGTCTGAATGAGTATGTGAATCTATTGATGCTAATTCAAACAGCACTGCTTGAGATTTGTCCCAGTGCAGCTGGGATAGGATAGAGTGGTTGTCAGCAAATTCGTGATCAGAATGTTACAGGCTTCTTCGAACGACTAAGAAGAGAGAAAGGGGACAGTAAGGAGATAATCCAAAATGTAGCATGGGATAAACCATGCTGGCTACAACTGAAAAGAAAATAAATTGTCTGGTCAGTTGAAAGCTATAAAGTAAAAGGATTTTTGCTTATTCCTATTAAAAACTTATTCAGGTGAAAAATCTACTTATTTTTCTCAAATATAAAAGACGCTAATATTTCAGAAGAATCACTATCGGCAGTGGTGCATATTGTAGATACTTACCCGTTTATTAATTAATTCCATGAGTAAAAAAGGAATGTGCTAACCTATTTAAAATGACAAGATTTTGGAGAATCGGTGTTTTAGGGATACAGGGCAAAGATGATATTTTTCTTTTTCTTTTTTTTTTTTTTTAATTAGTAGCGCTATCGCAGCTTCCACTAAAATTACTGTACTCTTAAAAATGACCCTCTCTCCCTAATTGTGCAAGAAGGAGGCAATTATTGGTTACAAAAATACTCCTGAACACTCATACTTTATATAATCAATTGATTTGCTAATGAGATATTTTGCCAACACCCACGCTTTTTTTTCAAATGCTTACTCAAAATTCTTTCTGCTTTTGTTTCTGCTTCATATAAAGCAAAAAAAAAAAAAATTTTTTTCTAAACAGCCAAAGACATGAACCTGTAAATTTCCACTATTAAGTCTCTCAAGCAAGTTTTAATTCTTTCTCCCATCCTGCAAATATAAACTACCTCAAAACAGAGCTGGATAAACAGCTGATCCCTGTGTCACTGTGGATGTATTTATGTTAGTTTTCAGTTTAAATCATGAGAACTGTGTGTTTTCCTTTACTTTGAGCATTAGTTAAAAGAAATTTTTCATAGCAAGCCACCCAAGAAACACCTTTCTGTTGTCCTTGATGAGTCTCAAGGTCAGTATTACCAAGTAGGTTCTCTATTCACCCATTCAATTAATTTCATATGAACAATTCTCATTGCTCCTGTACAAAAATAACTTTCATGCATCACTAACGATTTTCCTTTGCTTTCATGTATTATATCAAACCTTCATACTCAGATTTTAGTAAGGGACTGTTCCAAATTTCTGCAAAGCATGATTTTGCATACTTGTGTAAAACTATATGCCAGACTTCACTTCAAATCTTGTAAGGGATGTTCAAAGTCAGTCTCTCAGGTATAGAAAAATGAATTTACTAACAATTTCTACCATGCACTCTTGTATGATACTCTGAGTTTGTGAAACTCAACCACAATTTTCAGGCAGATCTTCCTGTACTTTTTTTTCTTACAGTAAGAACACTTGTAACAGCAAAAGAAGCCCTTAATGCTGAAGGTAGATGTGATTAGAGCAGTAACAAGAGCATGTTTTTTGTAACAGAAAAAACCCTCAGAGTCAGATACAACAGAAAAAAAGCCAATATGTGGATATATTGCTTCTTTGTAGGTGAAATATTTTCTGGGACCTTTACATTCAGAATTTCAATACTCTGGTAGCTCTTCATCATCAATATTTCAGAATAAACTGGTGAGCTAGAGTCGCACTTAGCAGATGTTGGATTTCTCTTCACTTCCACTGTCTCTTAGAATCTGTCAGAAGATGTTCTGTCTGGGTAGTGCTGAGTAAACAGGTAAGTAAACATTGCTTAGAGAAATAATTCTGAACATATATTTTCCTTTCAAAAGTGTCCTTTGAAACCTGTGAACCTTTTCTATTTTTAGTGCTTTTGAGATAAGGAGAGATTTTTATATCAGAAAATTTCTCTGTCAGTGTCCACCAAGCAAAGATATGAAGTATATCTCTAATTGTCAATGAATGAATATTCACATGACTGGTAAGGGTCTGAGCCAGGCAAGCTTTCCCTGGACGCGGCATAGACTTGGCAGTTTTTTTCTTTATAATGAGCGTTGCAAAGTTTTTTGATGTTGTTTATGGTGTCTTGTGGCTCTACATGTCATTTCACAGATTACAAACTTTACACTGTCTAATACTTTGTTGAATGCAAACTATATTTCATTCTGTACAATTGCAGCTTCCACGGAGTACATATTACAGTCAATTATTCCTCATTACAGTGTAGCTGTCTACTTATGTCAGACCTCATTACTGTGTCTTAGAGTCAGAATACTGGTACCTAAGAGTTTAAAATATTTGAATACAAAGTAAGAAGCCCACAGATCAACAATCTTTTGTTTATTTTTAGTATGCCATTTTCATTAGATTGACATTTTAAAAGAACTTGACTCCAGGACCTTGACTTTCTCGCTCTTGGATAGTTGGATTCTAGTGTCATGAAATAAAGCATCATGTTTACTGAAACTTTATGCAATTAGCTTGGTGTGTCAGGAAAATCATTCATCAGATTAAGTCGAATGAGACTTTTATAGGTTAGAGAATAAGAACAAAAATAATCTTGATCATATTAAAAAAAAATCTATTTTGTGTCTTCTTATACTTTATGACTACATAAAATACTGCAGTAAAAAGTATCCAGGGAATTTACACTGAGTTGTTCTTGAACAGTAGGGATCCAAATATCACATAGGTGCTCATGTAACTAACAGGTTAGGGAACCAAGTTCAAAACTTCCTTTTAACCTAACCTACTCTCAGAGATTCTTGAGACCTCTCAGTGTCCCCATTTTCAACACTCCCGGTTTCAAAGTACCTCAAAGTCTGCTTCTGGTCATGGCCAAGAGTACCCCAGCCAGAGTACTGCTGTGCAGTTAGTCAGCTGGGGGAGGACCCAGGCAAAGCATAAGGGTATTAGCAGCAGCACTTAGAGTGATTTTAGAACCAGATTCAAAGGATTAATCCAAATAAAACTGGGATTTCACCAGAAAACTAAATTGCACTAAGATCTTTGGCCTCCTAAGAAGTCTGGGATTCGCAAAGAAGACAACACAGGAGGGAAATCAGGCAAAAAAGCATCTGGCTTTTACGGTCAAATAGGTATAGTCTACTGCGACAGGAGGGACTAGGGCTGGGTTCATCAACTATTCATTAGCTCAGTACCACATAACACAAAGACACTTAGTTTACAACTTCATGTGTTTTGACCACAAAAGAGGTTACTTTAGTTTTAGGCACAACCCTGTGTTGGTTAGATTAACATTTCTTTAAAAGCCTCCTTTTTATTTTCAGCTATGAAGTACATGTGACAGAATGATCACTTGACACTGCTTTCTCTGCTGAAAGTTAAACTGTAAATTCAAAGCCTGCTTACTGAATACATGACATACATAAATGGAATTGCAGCGTGTAACTCCTAAGTATGATAAAATATAGCAGTGGTAAAAATGGGCAATGATAATGACTTTGCTGTTCCTGAAATGTTGTGTTGCCACAGAAAGCCAGTAAGTATTGTAAGACCAAGAGCATCCTCTGTTCTGGGAAAGGAACAGTGGTAGTGATGATCTTTTTTCAATATAATAAAATTGAGTGATTTCATAACCCTATTTAATTAATTAACCCTCATTAAAACTTTTGTCCTAATTCAAGTTTATAATTTGAGAAAAGAAAGGAGAGAAAGAGGAACTGAAATATTAAAGTAACTACAGAATATAAGTAGAAACTTTTATATATGACACAGCTTTAGCCTCACTTTAGCCTCTATCCAGAGACAACTTTCCACTCGGCTTTCTCTTTCCTCCTGCTGTACACTTCAAAGGTCCAGTTGAAAATTCAGCTCTTTTAACAAATCAAAGCATGCTGGTAATCCCGCCATGAGTCAAAGATTCTTAACTTGGTTAAATCTTCTTTAAGTTATATACAAAACTGGTGCTGACAGACCTGTTTTATTTACATAGTTTAAGTATATCTGCTGATGAATTTCCTAAAAGAAACTTGAAAGCAATCATAGATATTTAATGACTCACTCCTTAACTAATCACCATGATACCAAAGTGCCTGAATAGTCTAAAGAATTAATCTGTTCCACTATTAATTGTAATGAAAATTATCTTCTATTTCACTTTTTTTCTAATGTAGAATTACTTTAATCTGCTCTTTCATTTTTTTTTCTTACTTCTTTGTTCTGCTTTTGAGATTTTTTGTTGTTACTATTTATAAAGAAGAAGGGCAAGATAGTTTCAATTTAAATATAAATGTTTAGTAGATTAATCACTGTATGGATATGAATATTTAATTTTGGTTTGCTGCTTTCTTCTGAATGCATGCAGTAACTTTGTAAAATAATTGCTATATATCAATAAGTCAAAATGAAGAGTGTATTTTAATATAACACATTTATTAATACATCCAGTTATTCTAACATTCATTCCCCATCTCACTGAAAATAAGTTTGCATTAGTACATTGATCATTTTCAGGACAACCCAGTGCACAGATGCATATTTATACTTTAGACTACTTAATTTCTAGCTATGTAGCTACGTACTACTATCAAGCTTACTACAAACCAGATTTTGTTTTGGCTTTCTGGATATTTTCTGCTTTGCTTGAATTTATAGATGTAGAAAAAGAAATAGCTTGTTTCAATGGCTGTTGGGGATAGCATACGGCTAAAAAACCAGAGATGTATAGATACCAGCATATGCATTGAGATAAAGCTAAAGAAATTATGTTAAAAAAAAAGTTTTAAAGGTTAAATTTAGTAACCACTTATGTTTATGTCTATGTGTGTATGTGTAGATGTATACACACATGTGTATGTACATGTGATACAGGTATTATATATAGAGAGATAAGTTAAAAGACATTAATGTCTGTGGAGATGCAAACCAAAGAATCTCAATGTAGTCGCTGTGTATTGATTAGCTCGTTATTGATTACTACACTTTGCCAGGGTGATCTTGGCAATGTTCCATCTGAAGGAAAAACATTCTTCCACATTATTCACTGGTGGAAGGGAATAGATGTTTACTTCATTATCTACCCTGTGAATAAAAGCCATGGATATAAAATATTAGCTCTTCACAAGTTGTTGCAACAAATTATTTATCTCTAAAGCTCACAGTTTTAACACTCAAGATCAGCAGCTCGTGATGATATAAGCTAACAAAGTCAGACTAAAATGTCAAAAAATCACAAGCTGCACCAAGCACAGGAGCCTGATGCTGCCATCACTAAAACTACACAGATCACATGTAGCAGCTGCAAAATGCTGGAACAAGGACTTATACCTTTCTGACCTTTGTTTTTGTGATAACTAAAGGGATCTGGAGGAAGATGCCCCCTTCCCTCCTGCTCAACTCAGGAGCTCTGTAGGTGTTTGTGGTCTAAAGTCTATCCCACCCTGAGATACCTCAGCAAAATAGCAGCTAAAGGAAGAATTATTTGTTTGCCTCAAAATATTAAAAATAGTGCTTTTAAGTGTCAAAAGAAAAAGAAGCTGCAGAAGATAAGGGAAGAAACAAGCACTGAATATATCAGTCACAGTGTACAGTCAAAAGTACATGCTTGTTCAGTGAAACACTTTGAATGGAAAGCAAGGATGTAATTGTATATTGTAATACTGTCACTCAGCTGGGTATCATACACCTATGTGTAGTAACACATACCTGACTTCTTGACGTTTCTGGTGCCTTCCTTTCTCCTTTTACTTTCCTTTTAATTTGCTCTTTCACAGCTGATTTAATTTTTATACTCTGTCTTACATTTCTCATTGTATGTTCATTTGCAAGGTTTTCCTTTTCTTTCCTAGTTAATCTCTCAGACGTTCTGCGTTCAGCTATCTTCGGAAAGGATGGAGATGCTGCATCTCCCAGGAACTAGTAAACAGACCATTAGTAGCTGTCTCAGGCAATGCTGCATGTTCCATTTTTTCACCCAGAATAACAATTTTACACTCGCTGCTCCACTTAAAGCTATATCACTGAGACAGATCTGACATCTCTCCAGCAAAAAAGCCCAAACTTACAACAACAAGAAGATGCATAGCACTGTTGTCCTTAATAAGTTTAGCATCCTGGGAGTGCACAAAGCACTTGTCTCTGGGCATATGGGTAGAGTGTACTGCTACCCTGGAGTGCCAAGATGAGCGGGATGGGGAGAGGAACCAGAGAAAGCTCTGGGGAGAAGAGTTAGATTAAAGTAAAAATAAAAAAAAGGGAAAAAATGGAAAAATAATTGCTCTGGTAAGCTCCCTGGTTCAGCTTCAGGGGGGAAAAAAAAAATCACAAAAACTCCAGTGGTGATGTTTTATCATGTACACCTTGTGGAGCCATTGCCCAAATTGCTTGTTTCCTTTGGAGTCAGTTCTGTCTCCTTTGCTCAAAATGAGGAAAGGATTATAGGTGAGCCATTCTTCTGAGGCTACAAAAGAAAAAAAAAAAGACTCAGAAAAACAAGGTGTCTGAAAATCATTTCTGATGTATTGTTAGTTTCATTACAAAACGTTTTAGCTTAGCTTTAAACTATTTTGTCTGATGATTTCATATTTCAGAAACAAAAAGGAACCCATGTTTTCAGTTAGCTGTGTGAACATTAATTCTGTCATTTCCTACTTTGTTTTATTTTGGCAAGTTCTTACCACTTTCACTATTTGCCTTGAGGCCCAGTATACTGTTAACAAAAAAAGCCCCACATTTCTGAACTGCTTACATTTGTGGTCATTAACAAGTTCAGCAAAATCAATTTTATTTTTTTTAATAAAAGAACTGCTTGCTTTATGACAAAGATTATAAAACTCTTAACACTGTGAACCAACTGTCAAGATAGAGGAAATATGGACTATTACTCTTCTATATCTTTCTGAGGTTGGATTTTGCTACTGAAACAGAAGGTTTTGTATTTATATAGGTAAAAAGTACTTTAAAAAAAAATCAGTTTTGTTTACTCTAAGCCACAATAGGATGAAATACAGWGAGTGTATAGTTGTTAAAACACGTCCCCTAGGTGTCAGAAAGGCTTTTCAGCCACAGTATAAGTTAGCTTGACTGGGCTTTTTTATGCTTGTGTGGCCAAGGCAAGAACCGCTATACTTCATGTACACTAGCTACTTCTCAGAAGTAAAATATTTTTCTTCAAAAAGAGTGGGAAACACTTGCCCTTCCCTCATGCCTTTACAGAACAATATCTATCATGTGAGCTTCAGAGCACTTTCTGCATTTCTGTCTTACATAAATTTGGGGTCTTCATTTCTCTCTCCATTCAGCTTATATGATAATGAAGTTCCAAAATATTTCCACAGTATAATCATAATCATATCTATGCTCTTGTACAGTCATGATTACAGATATCATTATATTTTGCAGATTCCTGACCCTGTATGACACTGTAAAAATTTATGTTCAGGCTTTTAGTTTGGGTTACTTAGTGACCAGTTTTCCTATTCTCAAACTCTTTTTCTCTCACACCTATTTAATTTCGCTTCCTTCTCTATTCTGTTCACAAGAAGGGAATGGGAGGGAGATAAAGTGCTCCCACCATGGTCTTTCTGCTAAAGGAGACAAGCTGCTTTGATGAAGTGAATGGCTTCCAAACAAAATCCAGACTCTCAGATTGACAGCCACCAGTTTAAATCCTTCTGAAGACAMCTTAACATGTTCAGCATGTTGTGTTACTCTTAGATACTCTAACTTTACCCTGCATTTTTAAGTGTTAATACACATTTTCATCTTGTCGTCCAACAACCATTTTTTTCCCTTCCCTTGCCTTCCCTTGCCTTCTAAGAAGTTTGTACTCAAATCCAACAAAAAGCGTTGACAAAATCCTCCTGGAAAATCTGCTTTATTTTGTATGATTCTGTGTGTATGCATAAAGTTTATGCCATTCTTGCAACAAGCTTTCCAAACAAATGCTAATATCACATTTTTTCCTCAACGTGTTTGAATTCAAAGGATATGTTAAAAATAGCATGAAAATCTGCATGTGAAAATCTTCACATAAATATCTTATTAGGAGGAAATAGGTATCCAACCAGATACAGAATTTGTACTGATAAAATATTTATTAGTATTAACAGTATCATCTATAGGTAGATCAGTTAGCAAGGGGTAAACCTTTATGGGCCAACTACTAAAAACATATTATCTGAAAATCTTCTAGTATCATGTTTTTTACTTATGTGAGTATTTTAGCAAGTATTTCACTTATGCTAATGTCTAATTATTCTCATTTTACCTGTTGCAACACACTTGGTGTTCTCATCTACATTGAATTTGCGTTCTGCTGAGACTAATTTACTGCTCACTTCCACTGAATAAGACATATCACCTGCATGAGAAGATACTGTCTTTGTTACACTTACAGTTATTGAATAATTTTCATGCAAACTGTGTGTATTAATATCTATGGTGGCTTACTAATTTATCATAGAATCATCATAGAATCATAGAACAGTTTGGGTTGGAAGGGACCTTTAAAGATCATTTAGTCCAACCCCCCTGCAATGAGCAGGGACATCTTCAACTAGATCAGGTTTCTCAAAGCCCCATCCAACCTCACCTTGAATGCTTCCCAGGGATGGGGCATCTGCAACCTCTCTGATCAGTTGTGAAGAGCATGAACTTGATGGTAACAACATAAAATATTGTATGATAAAGAGAGTGAACTTCAGTCTGGGAGAATTCAAAATATGAGCTGAAAATTCCATCTTCTAATCACTGAGTTTGCTAATAAATTTGATAATTTTGATAAAATAGAGACAATAAGTTAATTCTTTGTTCTCTTAAAATACTTGCAATGCAAATAGAATTATTAGACCAACTTGCAAAATGCTCTTGAAGATCCATAATGAAGAGAAATAGTCCTACAGGTATACCTTTGCAACTATAAAGAATACCCTAAAAAGACAAAGATATTTTATTTTCTAGGCCAGATCTTGCAAAGGCCTTCAGTTTACATGGAAATTGTTATCTACAGAATTAATAATTTCCATGGGCTCTTAACACAAGACAGGAGGTTAATATATGAACTGTACGTTAATGAATCCCTTATCAGCAGCTTCCTTTGTTTAGGATTTTCCTATGGAAATAGCTTTAGCTGAATTGAAAAATTATATACAGTTCTTTGAAAACAGTTTGGGAAACACAAAGAATGTGACAAGTTTTACAGAATTACGACTTTCGATGTTGCAACTACCACAAAGACTCCTCTTCTTCCACATGTTTTAAAGAGATAATGTTGACAACATTTATTATGGAAACTGAAGTGTCTGATGTTACTAAAAGCCATTTATAGTGCAATCACATGTCTAGTTTAAAGAAAAGTCATCTTCATTCTCCACTGCAAAGGAAGCATATTAATCATGTCAAAGAGTACCCTAACATGATGAGAGAGAAAAAAATAAACACATAAAATACCAATTTGAGCTCCTCATTTAAATCATGACCATCAAAAATTTTGCTAGATCTATCAGAAAAATTGAAATAGTATACTGAATTTATAATTCAAAATACTATTTTTGTAGAGCTTATCAGGTACTTGTTATCATAACAGGCAATTAGAACAAAACCAAGTTACAATAGCTTTTTCATATCACATTCACTGAGTGTAATGAATCACCTTTGCAACAGATGTGATAAATATAAACTCAATACAGCTCAGTGATCCCTCTTTTACTATTTCCATAAAACATGATAAAAGCTCCATGGTATATCAGAAAAATAGTCTCTTTTCAGTGTTTGAACAAAAAGTGGAATAATCCTACAGTATGAGAAGTAAAATCTTCCAGACTAGATTACCTAAAATAAATCTCTTAAAGGAACTGATATTTCAGAGAAGATGGAACTGTTCCAGTATTTTATTTTAAAGATCACATATACATTTCTTAAATGAGTTTTACAGATAAAAGTGAAGGAAAATGTGTATAGATAATATACATGACATTTCAAGGGAGCTATAGCTATAGATAAGATACAGACAAATGTTCTGTAAAACTGTCTTATGCAATGTTCCATAGTTTTTATTCAAAATAGCCTGTCTACTTAGCAAAGAATTATAGGTGGAGTACTACTACTATCAGTAACAATATACAGTAGGAAGAAGAAAACTGAGTTTAAGATAGTAGGGAAAGTTCCTAAATTATTTAAAGACAGTATAATTAACTAAAATATGAGAAACCATGGTAATCTTTGAAGGAACAGTTTGGAAGATTTATGCAAACAGTTTGGAAGAGTCAAGAGCATGAGTAGGCAAGGCATGAAATACTCAAGGCTCAGGCTGAACTTCAGTAATGGGAAGAAAGACGACATTCTAGTGGCTTAACACAAATTGAGGCACACCTTGGATGACTAATCAAAGGAGGTGGATAAACACAAAGTTAAGTCAATACAAGAATTTTGAATTTAAGGTCTGTCCTGGTTTCAGCTGGGATAGAGTTAAATTTCTTCCTAGTGCTATGTTTTGGATTTAGTATAAGCAGAATGTTGATAAAACACTGATGTTTTCAGTTGTTGCTAGGTAATCTACTACTCAAGGACTTTTCAGCTTCCCATGCTCTGCCAGGAGCACAAGAGGCTGGGAGGGAGCATAGCCAGGAGAACTAGCCCAACTGGCCAATGGGTTATTCCATACCATGTGACGTCATGCCCAGTATATGAATGGGGGGTCCCGGAAATGGCTATCATTTTGGCCATTTTCTCGGCGAGTGGTGAGCAATTGCATTGTACATCACTCATTTTGTATATTGTATCATTATTATATTATTACCATTTTTATTATTATTGTTCTTTTCTTTTCTGTTCTATTAAACTGTCTTTATCTCAATCAGCGAATTATTTTTTTTTCCAATTCTCTCCCTGTCCTGCTGTGGGGGGGGTGAGCGAGCGGCTGTGTGGCGTCTGGCTGCCTGCCGGGTTAAACCACTACAGGTCATTCCAGTATTATTCATTCTAACAATATATATAAAAGATTTTGAGGGAAAGGACAAGAATTTAGTAATAGGCGGTATGAATTTCACTATGGACTTCATTAGAACCCAATTTATGCAAAAATTAGAAACTTATTTCTTGTAGCATACATTGTTGTACATTGTTATTTTAATTTTTAACTGTTATTTTCTATTTATAGCTTTCATGTTAATCATCTGGTTTGCTCAAGTTCATTTTTTTTGGGACCTATTAAATCTGAATAGTCTCCTCTTCCACATCACATGCAGTACCATTTTGTTACAATGAAATCCTAATTTGACTATAATTAAATCTTAAATTCCACACTTACAAAATGCAGAACACAATTATGCTGCAAATTTTAGATATTAAAATGACTGAACAACTAAACAACTAAAGAATTTTTAATATTTCCTAGTGCATTCTCTGAGGGTCCATTTCATTCACATGAATATGGAGAGTTGTACAACCAGCCCACAGAGATGCTCTAAATTTTCGCTTAAAACCTTAAAAAGGGTTTGTCTTCACAGTTCACTTTATTTAGATTTGTTTTCTTCACATGGAAGAGAATCCTAGATTTGTCAGATTCATTTTAAAAGCTAGTAAAGCTTAAAACGAAAATATGTTTTGATTGAGAAGGAAGAGGTTAAGTTTCTGGACATTTTATAAGATTATAAAATTTGGAAAAACAGAAAAAGGAAAATTAAACAAAAAACATGATTTTTTTGGTTATCATTAGTCTTTGGATTTCTCTCTAGTTGTTCCAAGTTTCCCCAAACATAAACTGACATGGGGTGCTGTCTGTTCAACAGCACTCTGACCCCATGGCACTTGAACTTCCTTGACTCTAGGGCAGCTAAAGTTTGGGGAGCATTTCTTCATCTTGCACCTTCTCCTCACTTTCTCCAAGGTAGAATTCTTGCTGTCTTCAAGACTGTCTTCCTGGTCCCTTTAGCACAGATTAATGCAGGTTCAGTAACACAGAGCACTATAAACATCCCTAGTTCCTCATTCTTTGCTGGTGCATTACAAACTGCTGGTTTAGCAAGTAGAACTTTGGTCCTTAATGTGTGCTTCCTAGAGTGTACCCTCCCATTGTGTCTAATAATTACTACTTTCTTTCCAACTTTATTGAGCATAAAATTTGATCTCTGTGCATATCTCTTTCCAAAATCATAGTTGCTGGCTTACTCTGAGACTGTTACAAAGACCATCAATGATGTGTTAATAAGAAAGTCGTGCATTAAGGGTATTTTTTCCAATTCTACTTCGTACCTTTTGATAATTCTAGGAATCCCTAATATGAGGCTTAAAATGTATCAGTGGCTACCTTAAAGCCGAGCTTTATCAGTTCTTGTTAGGCTAAGTGATATTTAATGGATAGAAATGCAAAAATGCAGGTTTTAAAAAAAAAATATTTTTTTTTGTTACACTCCAAACTATTTAGGAACTCCTGAATTAATAATAATACATTTTAAAAGTGACTAAATATTTTTACCAATTTTGTCTATTCCAATATTTGACCTAAAAAAAAATTCCCTAACTTTCAAATTAAAACATTATGAAACTCAGAAAGCTGAAGCAGGAACCAGAATAACTAGGGAAAAGAGCTAAAATGTGGATAAGCATTATTTATTTCTGGCTTCTCTGTTGCTTGTTGTTTCAGATGGCAGTACAAAATCACATACTGCTACAATAAAACATTAGGTGACCCTAAAGAAGACATTAGATCTCCTTTTTAATTAAGTTCTCATTAAAATTAATAGGACAAAAGAAATATCCTTTGAACCCAAGCTATTACATCTATCCAAGAAGGTGCAGAACAAACAGCTCACCTTGATACAGAAGCATCAACAAAGCAACGTGCACTCTGCTGGAGCTCTGAGGCAAAGCTTAAAAGCAGGCTTGTTTCCAGGGGGCACAGCATCACTAATTTTAAAAATTCCCTTGAATGAAAAAGTTATCCTTTATATGCTAATTGATTCAGTTCAAAGAGCAACTCAGCTGTTAAAAGTATGAGTAAAAAAAGAAAACCAGGTGGTGGGGGGGATCATAAGTGGCTTTGTGGAAAGAAAGAGTAAAATAACTGTCAAGGAAAATGCTACCCAATTCTCATTAGAAAACTCTTCTCTCAGCTACTCTGGCTTGAGGGAGGGTATCCAATGGAAGAAAAGAAGATTAGTTTTTGTCACCTCACTGATCATGTCTGACAGACTAGTTTGTCAACACAAAATGTGAAATAGTAAACATTTTAAGGCTTATAAACAACTTATAAATGGCTGCTGCAAACAATCTCACTCTGAGGGAGCTGGGAGTTTAATTTCTTGCTGTGCCTATATTTCTATTTTCATTCAATATCACAATTTAAGTTTACCTACACCATATCTGTTGTTATGGCAAATAAATCAGTCCAGTTAGGCTTGGGCAGCCTTTCAAGTGTTAGTAAGTATACTGAAATACACTTTTATGGGCCTTGTAACATATAATATGCTATGGATCTGGGCAGTTTTCCCATCCCAGGGATTATTGAAAGAACCCACTTCATGATAGTGGTGCTTTTGTTACTCCTCTGGGATGTGGGAGACTCCAGATCAAATCCTCTCTCTGTCACTCTCTAGCATCACTCTAGCACTCATCCTCAGGTACCGGCTGGTATCACCAACAGTCTCTCACACCACAGTTTCTCTGTTCTCCATTAAAAATTAAAAGGAGGCAGGGATGTAATCTTAGATACCATCACCTTTAACAGAGGCAGAGTGAGCCTCTGTAGGCCATGAATATCTAACTATTATGTTTATACAATAGAACATTTTCAAAATGAGAGAGAGAGAGGGGGAGGGAGGGAGTGCACCTCTTGTACAAAGAATATGCTGGTTAAATATTATTGACTTCATCTTATTTGCATCTTGAACATGCCTCTCCCATTTGCTGCATGGGGTGCTAACCATTAAGCCAGTAATTACTGGAGTGCTACCCTTTGCCATTTGGACCAGAAAAATCTATCCTGAACCTGACAAATCTTTCTTTACTTGATTGCTGGTGAAAGTGTCACATTTGGAAAAAAAAGGTTTAATTTTGTCAGCCTGGCATTTTATCACAGAAACTGGCTAGTCAAAAAATTCTTGACAATCTTTAAATGGAATAGTGCAAAAGTTCAATATTTTCTGTCTAGTATTGCTGTAAGAATGAATGTTTTAAAGCTCCCTAAAACGTTTTAATACTCTCTATTTTTTAGAGATGGTAAGAGGAAAATGCTACGAGC
The DNA here is from genome assembly GCA_030449065.1 of Oceanodroma leucorhoa. NCBI lineage: Eukaryota > Metazoa > Chordata > Aves > Procellariiformes > Oceanodroma > Oceanodroma leucorhoa. Next base: position 1,958,573 of record JASVER010000058.1, on the reverse strand, counting down.
GCTAATGTTGAAGAGTATTAAATACTGCGCTTATTCAGTGTACTCATCTTGCTCCTGATTCTCGGACTGTGCCCATCTTGCTCCTGATCCTTGGGCTGCCCTTGTATGCGATGACAGAGGTGGAAGGGTAACACAGGGCAGATTTAAGGGCTGGATCTTCTAAGTATTTGATCACTAATGGCATCTGTCAGAGGGGAGGCACTCCTTTCCATCCTGAACACTAGCATTGTTCAGGATGAAGACTTTTGAAACATGAGATGTTCAAAAGAAAGACAGGGCACAGGTTACACAAACTGGCATCGCTCATCAGTAGAGCCGTGATCACTGACAGACTGGCATTGAAACACTGCAAACAGCTATCCTGGAAATGACTGAAAACAGGATGGGTGTCCATTCCTGAATCACTTGGAACAGACAGCTGATGTGTAAACACTGGTCTCATTTTCTGATGTGGGAAAGTGATCTCTAGCTTATGTACTATCAGCTTTTTGTTATAAAGTTGGAGTTTCTTAGATTTGTTGGACAGAATGAAACTGTGCTATTCCCCAAATCCAGACAAAAGAAGTTTTGTTTCATTATCACCAACATGCATGAAGAAACTGCAACATAAACAATATTTATAGCCTCAGATCCCTGACATCAGAGATCAGATAAAAATGCATTTTAAGAAAGGTGAGTTATTATCTATATGACTCCAGAGAAATGGCTGAAACTTCCTTTCCTTAAAGTTAACCTTAACAGAGGTTAACTAAAGGCATTGAAAGTGAATTATATATTAAAATCTCAACATCTGTAAGGAAGTCTCATGTTAAGAAATGTGATTCATGCTTTTTACTGGAACCAGTGTTACTGACTTTTATACTTTAAAGACTCTCAAAAAAATACCTCTGTCATGGTAAATTATCATTTGCTTTTAACAAAAATATTTTGTTTATTACCAAGAGATTTCCTACAAGGGGCAAGCTGTAAAAATATCTCAGACCATTAACTCCTGCCTAATTATAATTAATTATTGTATTACAGTAGAGTAGATATGCAAAAGCACCTCAGTGCTCTGTTGCATTGGGCATTCAGTTCACACACACGCACAGAGCAAGAAACAGCCCTTGTCAGGCAGAGATTATGATCTGAACAACACAGAGAAACAGAGGGTCAGAGAGATGAGGAGCTTGTACAAAGTCGCACAGCAGATAGGCACTGGACCAGCAACCTGAATCCCAGAACAGTTCCTCTTCCGTGCTGCCTTATCATATGTGTGAAATAATTTTTAAGGACTCTTTTCTGGACATGAAGTATTTCCATTACAAATAGATCAGTAGAAGTTGGTCCATTAATATAGACAGATGAATGGAAAAAATGTAAAACTGTGAATGTCTTTTTTTACCTACATCCTTTGGTGCATGCGATTTGCCAGTTTAGAGGACAGGAAATGAGGCTGTAGCGAGCAAAGTAAACATTACACTTTTATATAGTGTCTTGTTAAAAAGATGTATCATATGAATTACTTTCAATGAGGGTTATACAGGCAGCTTTGAACAACTCTGTTGTAAAATCAGACCCATCACAGGGCAGTAAGAAAAAAAACGGTGTTCTGTTAAGAGAAGCTGAAATGCTGACTTGATGTAGTTTTCAAGGGAAAAATATTTCATATATGCAGTTTCAAAGTTTTTGTGTGAAGGAATTTATTCAAGGGAATCATCTAATTGTGCTATCAAAAAAGTAGCACCTTTCTTACAAAGAAAAACAGAAACATTTATCATTTGCCTTAATGTTACAATGCAAACTCCAGGAGGACCATCAATCTCTAGAGGAAAGGAGCCTGATTTATCAGGTGGGAAATAATAAATGTCAACACAAAAAATAACAAGGCAATTATATTTAACAGTCTGCTGACACTGATTGGCAGAAACAGTGACAGAGATTCTTATTTTGTAATGACCTGAGGGTTCATTTTAGAAAGCATCATTTCAAAAACTCAGGGTTTTTGTCTCATCAATTTATAGCAGTAGGAATAATGAAGTTCTTGTTCCTTGTAATAGAAATACATTGAATCCATGTTCAATGACGCGTGGCCACTGTATCTTTCCCCTTGGAGAAAGGCAATTGCAGCAGTGATGTGAAAACTTCTATTTGTTGCTTTCTCACCAAAAAGATCATTTTCTGTGTGTATTTACAGCAGGGCTTGTGGGTCCAAGATGATTGTTAGTAACTCCTCTTTCTGCTTAGTGATTCTTAACTGGTAATGGTAAGAGACAAATTATTTGCTATGGTAAGAGGGGCAATACTGAAAAATATCAAAACCAATACTATTTAGTTCAGAAAGAAAAATAAGATGCCGGTTACAGAAATATTAAATGAAGAATTATATAGAAAAAATGAGCTGGGACAAGATTATATGAGGAGCTGCCCAGAAGTGAAACTGTGTGTACCACATGTGGATTCTGACATATTTGTTACGCTCAAAAACCACAGTCTAATGATTTTATCATTTTTATTGTTTTTTTTACATTTAAAGATGCTAGGCTATGTGTCTTGGTTCTGTGAGAAAACAGAGCACTGTAAGTACAATTACTACATTTCAAAAAGCAGATGCATTTTCACTTCCCTTATAAATATCTAGATATCTCACAGCAGGGCCAGCTACAGGATGGTGACCAGAGAGCCACATCTGTAAAGAAATTGCTATACCCTATGTAGTTCAAAGGAAGCTAAAAAGAACAAAATATGCAGCCCTTACATGAACCTCTCAGAGAACCTCTACATTATTTTCCGGAGCTTAATGTCTGGTTTGGCAGACTACATCTTTTGTTGGTAGTTTAATAGATTATTCATTATGTACTTCACATTCATGTTATAGTTTCTGTTGATTGCAAAACATTTTGTCTGTTCTTCCTTCCCTCTGGWCGATTTTGAGAAAGTTTTCATTTTTTCCAACAAAAGGATAAGATATAAACTTTTACATAATAATTTTATAATAATTTTATTCATTATCTGCATACATATATATTTTGTTAGATTTCTAATGACTCTTGTTTTTCCTTTGAAGGCATTACATATTTTTCCCAAAAAGGGTATAATGAAAATTATTTCTGAAACAAGTTTCAGTGAAACTTTTCAAGGCTCCTAATTTGAACATGATATTTTTAAAATTGCAAACTGTAAATATATTGGGTTTTTTTCAAAAATGAGGTGTGAGCCATCTGTTAGACTGGGAATAGCTTATGAACAAAGCAGGAGAATGGTAAAAGATAAGAATTCTCCTCCTTTTTATTTGCCTTTAAGAAGAAATGTAAGCAAGCAAATGCTGCAGCATTTCTCAGCTGAGACCCTAAAACTGATGGGTTTGAAACCCCCTGAGATCCATCTATCTATCAGCAAAAACAATATAAATATACCAGCTTCAGAGCAGGACGTCTGAGGACTTTTGAGGCCTTTTGTTGAGAGATATAAAGCATTGTTATTCACTGACCAATTTGCAAACATATGCTATTGCTTTAAACTATTTTTATTTTAAATGACTGGAGCAGGTAAGCATATGTCTACTAAAATGAATGTTTCTCATATGACCCTCCTTTTTCTTTGTCAGAGAGCTCTGCACTACAGCGCGAAGAAAGACCTATCAAGATACAATGCCACTACCTCTGACAAATGGGAACACACCATGTTTTCCGAAGTTCACTGTTCTTTTACAATCTAAACTTGATCTGGAAACTATTTATTTTACTTAAAATCTGAAAGAATACATTACAAAATACACTAAAAAAGGTCAGATTGACTTAACTTGTCACTGGTCTAAAGTAAGGGCATGTTGGTATTTACTGAAAAGAAGCCTTCTTTCCTATCTACATTATCTATGTGTACAGAGGTATTTTCTCATTGTGTTGGATTATTTCATTACTTTAACCTTCTATTGCCTGAAGAGTAGGAAAATATTTCTATTTTATACAGATGGTACAAGAGACGCTAGGTGAACCAGGTCATTTGCACTAAATCACTGAAAAACAGGGTAAAATCAAAATTGCTTCTGTGATCAGGGAACTATTGTGCTCAGAGCACAAAACAAGCTACAGAATCTGCCTTGGAGAATTTACAGAATTTATCCTAGAGGTAAGCTAGACAGAGATGAGTCTCCAGAGACCTGGAGCACATGAGGCCAGGCAGCAGGCTTGTGGCAGAGAGAGATTTCTTGTATTCCTGCTCCATTTAAATGGACACCTTGTCTTCCTACTGTACTGTCCTACAGTAGGACTGACTGTCCTACTGGACTGTCACCTTGTAGACCTCCTGTACTGCTCCTTCCTGCTCCTGCACAGCATCCCCAGCGACTGCCGTCTCTGCCACATCTCCCAGCACCGACCCAACAAAACCAATGCATTGCCCAGAAGAGTTTATTTGGCTTGGCTCACCTCAATGGTACACCTTGTTATTCAAGTTGATTTGCTTCATCAGAAGAGAATTACTGAATTAACACTTTTCCAGCCTTACTTACTTGTATACATGCTATTTGTCAATTTTTATTGACTCCATGGTAAAAACAGCAAAAGTGCTTGTATACTGCTATTTTACTGATGCTAACCTGACAGTTGTTTTTACTAACTCCTCCTGGAAGATGCAGATGCACCACCTATCTAACTTGGAAATATTCTCAGTGTATGTATGTGCTGGTGTTGGCTGGGATAGAGTTAATTTTCTTCATAGTAGCTAGTGTGGGACTATGTTTTGGATTTGTGCTGGAAACACTGTTGATCATACAGGGATGTTTTCATTACTGCTGAGCAGTGCTTACACACAGTCAAGGCTTTTTCTGATTCTCACACCACCCCACCAGCGAGTAGGCTGAGGGTGCGCAAGGAGTTGGGAGGGGACACGGCTGGGACAGCTGACCCCAACTGACCAAAGGGATATCCCACACCATATGGCGTCATGCTCAGAATATAAAGCTGGGGGAAGAAGAAGGAAGAGGGGAACATTTGGAGTGATGGCGTTTGTCTTCCCAAGTCACCATTACGTGTGATGGAGTCCTGCTTTCCTGGAAATGGCTGAACACCTGCCTGCCGATGGGAAGTAGTGAAGGAATTCCTTGTTTTGCTTTGCTTGCGTGCGCAGCTTTTGCTTTCCCTATTAAACAGTCTTTATCTCAACCCATGAATTTTCTCACTTTTACTGTTCTGATTCTCTCCCCCATCCCACCAGGGGGGAATGAGCAAGCGGCCGTGTGGGGCTTAGTTGCTGGCTGGCGTTAAACCATGACATGTAGGAAACAATTCTGGATTTTAATAAAAAAGGTATCTTCTTTCTTTGAATATTGGGGGGAAAAAGTAGACTTGTTATTTTTAAAACACTATTTATAACCATATGGGACAGTAGGCTTTGAAAGAAGAGCAACTTTTACTGAAAAGATCAAAGGTCATATCAAACTACAAACGTTTTAAACTGTTCACTTCTAGTATTTCGTACAAGTATTTTGATTTTATGAGGTACAATTTAGTAACTCCTATTACTTTTCTTTCTACACCTCAGGGTACTAGATATTATAAGTAAAGTTAATCAGCATTTTTTAAGAAAGCATATTTCTTTTGATAGTCTATGTTACAATTTGTATTATTTCAGAAATAAATTGTATAGTAGTGGAAAATGCTTCACAGTTCTTCCTGTGTCCCTTCTTCTCCTCCTCCTTATTTTGATTTATAATACCAGAATGTTTTTTTTCTGAAAGTCCTTAATCTTAGAGAGTGTAAAACCAGATGATGCTTCCTGCAAATCAGTTTACCAGGTTTGTTTTCTTACCTCACTTTTGAGAATAGATTCTTCCCTTTCCAACATTTTCATGCTCGGGAGAAATATAACAAATATATGCAATTCATTATTTTTCATCATATTTTGAATAATATCAATTTTATTTTTTAATTGGTTGAAAAGAGAAACTTCCTTCATTAGGTACATTATATTGAAGAAATAGTTGATAATCACTTTGTCTGCAGAGAAGTTAAGCTCCTGGATTCACAGATTATTATGTGAAAATTTGTTAACTCATGTTCGTTTTGAGTTTCCTTCAACATTAATTGGAGTTATTGTTTTTAATAATTATTGTAATCATTGCTTTTAATCTAGGGAAGACCTTTCTGGAGAAGGTTTCCTAGACCTAGCTAAGTGACCAGGACTCGGTGATTCCCGTGTGACATGAATTTAGAGATAACACACACAGAGTGTATCTGAATGACACAAAAGTGGACAGTGGGTGTAAATAATTGTTTTCTGCTCCAGCTGATCCTGCAGAGGCTCCAAATATCCATGGGAAGAGACTGAGCAGGAAGGAGAGCCATGTGAGCACATTGTTCTTTCAGATGATTTAATGGTTAAACAGCATTATGAAAGTCTACTATTTTTTACTCTCCCTTCCTATGGGAAGCTACACAGATTCCCACTGATAGGTCTTGCATTTCAAAGCTTGTATGGCAGGAACAGATATGTCTAGATTTTCCAAACTATGTCTTCCTTCTAAGATTTTAAACTAACAGAATTCACATCTTCATGGCCAGGTCAGTATTGTGGGACAAAGGGCTACTCTAGATAACTTCACTGAAGTTTTTCATCTCTAACCCTGAAGCCAGATTTACAGTGCCCTCTGAAGTTCATGATACTACTTCAGAACAATCCTACACAAAACAAAGTTGGGTTTTTTTAACTTTTTGCATACAGCAAATATTTCCAAAATCCTTTCTTCTGCAAGTGTTTATGACTTAAGGCTCTTATAGGAGAGGTATTCAACAAACATAAAGCTTACTCAGGTATGGTATTTTAACTTTACTTTCTATAATAGCTGACTTTTCAATTTGCTCTGCTATTGTTCAGGGCTCATTAACATTTTCATTATAAACCTTGATTACTCCGGCTAAGGATATCAGCTGTTACTAGCCGCATATCTGAAAATAAAGCAGATTTTCAGCCTTGAATGTATTTTAATGCATTATTAAGAAATCTTGAAAGGTTGATTGGTGAGGAAAAGTACTTTATCCAAGAACAAGATGCACTGATTCAGGTTCAGTGAAATATCTAAATTTTTGTTCATAGTATAAAAGCATTCTTTTTAATAATTTCTGACTAAACAAACTTGGACTGTGTAAATAAGTATGACTGAACACTATAAGGAAAACATTCAGTGTTTTCCTTAACTTAAAATTTATAAGAACACATGAAAGGCCAGACTAAATGTTCAGGTGATGCAGGATCCTGCCTCTGAGAGAAGATGTTATGTGGAGTTCAATACTCTCCATTTCACCCCTGATGGAAAACACTGCAAACATTCAGTATCAGAGATACTTAAGTAATTTCCTTGTGAAAATACATATTTTTTAAATCCTCAAAAATCTTAAGTCATTGTTTTGTTGAGCGTGGTAAAAGTGTGGATTTATGAAGGGAAAATCGTGCTTGACTAATCTGATAGCCTTCTCTGATGAGGTGAATAGATTGGTAGATGAGGGGAAAGCAGTACATGTTGTTTACCTTGAGCTTGGTAAAGCCTTTGACACTGCCTCCAGTCATTTGGCACTGTCTGCCTTAAACGTCATCATAGAGAAACTGAGGAAGTGTGGCTTACGTAAGTGGACAGTGATGTGGATTGAAAACTGCCTGAACAATCAGTCCCCAAGGGTTGTGATCAGTGGTACAAAGTACAGTTGGAGGGAAGTCACTAGTGGTGTACCCAAGCAGTTGACACTGGATCCAGTACTGTTTAATATCTTCATTAATGACCTGTGCTATGAGACAGAATACACCCTCAGCAAGCTTGCAGATGATACAAAACTGGGAGGAGCACCAGAAGGTTGTGCTGCTTTTCAAAGGGACATAGACAGGCTGGAGAACTGGGAAGAGAGGAATCTCATGAAGTTCAACAAGGGCAAATGAAAAGTCTTGCACCTGGGGAGTAATAAGCCCATGCACCTATTATACACACTGGGGATTGACCGTCTGGAAAGCAGCTCTGTAGAAGACCTTGGGATCCTGGTGGACAACTGGCCATAAGGTAGCAATGCACCCTTGTGGCAAAAAAGGCCAACAGCCTTCTGGGCTGCATTAGGCAGAGTGTTGCCAGCAGGTCAAGGGAGGTGATCCTTCCCCTCTACTCAGCACTGGTGAGGTTGTATCTGGAGTGCTGTGTCCCCAGCACAAGAACTATATGCACTTACTAGAGCAAGTCCAGCACGAGACCACAAAGCTGATGAAGGGACTGGAGCATCTCTCATATGAGGAAAGGCTGAGGGAGCTGGGGCTGTTCAGCCTTGTGACACGAAAGGGTCAGAGGGATCTTATCAATATGTATAAATATCTGATGGGAGGGAATGAAGAGGAAACCAGACTCTTCTCAGTGGTGCCCACTGGCAGGACAAGAAGCAATGGGCACAAATGAAAACACATTTGTAAAAACACATGTTGTTCCATCTGAACACAAGAAGACTTTTTTTTTACTCTGAGGGTGGTCAAACATTGGAACAGGTACTGAGTCTTGGGCTTCCTATTTGGTTCAATACATTTGTAATTGCTGATATGTTTGGGGAGCAGCTAAAAAGGAAGTATTGATTAAGATGCACCAATAGCCAATATTATCATGGCCAGGATACTAGTTTGTCAGAATATGGGAGCCTTAAGTCAGGTTTATATAACAAAGATTTGACCCTCAGCTTCTCCAATATTACATGAAAGATTCCATTATCAAATGCACATTTTCATGTGAGGTAAGCTTGCCTACAGGGTCTGTCCAGACAGAGTGGAAACACCTATTTTGAGGATGTCTCTTCATGATCTGAGAGCTAGATCTCCAAGAAGGTTTTGCTGGTGCCCAAGAAAGTTTGTGTGCTTATGGGATTGGACAATGAAAAGCAGCTGCCTAGGGAAGTTAGGTGCCTAAGTCTTTAAAAAGGAACCACTTCATAGAGGTTATAATATGAATGACATCTAAGCATCTAGGTACCTAACAAGCCAGATACACACTGAGAATCTGGGTCTATATTCATTGGTGGATTATAACCTACAAAGGTTTAGAGGTCATAATTTTCAGAAGTGTCTGAATTTGCCAAAATGAGTTTTATGATTTTGTTATTTTAATATAAAGCAATTTCAGCTATTTACGAAGGTCTGGACCAGCAATTTTAATCAGGCAGCTGGCCTTTGGAGTGATTGTGGGTATTAGTCCTTAGAGTGCATTAAAGCTGCAATTTAGATGGAGATTTTCTACATTTTTTTTTTAAGTTTTGTGTCTCAGCATGCCACCTCTTTAATATTGTAATGCTTAAAATTTAAAACTCCCAATACAATTCTTTGCCAGTGTTTCCAAGTCAGCAAATTAGCAGCACAACACATGTTAGATAGGGAATAGTTCAGCAACACAATCAAAGCCCCTCAGCATCTTCCTTTCTTAGATTTATTCTGGCTTACTCTGCCGGGTATGAACCAAACGACACATCATACACCTCAGAGACTCTTTTGCAGCTTCTGCTCAGACTGGAGAATTCCATCTGTTCTACTAAGGATCATTAACAGGAAAGTATTCCAAACAGTTTCTGTAAAACCTAAAAGCCAAAATTATAACATTATTATAATTAGTTGGTTTTTTCTTATTCAACCAGAATAGCTTTAATCAGCAACTGGCTGAGGAAAACTCCATGGGATCCAGAGGCAGAGGCGCTCATTAAATCATATAAGGAGGATTCTCCACGTTCAACTGATAGTGAAAAGTATATGCTGCCATAGCAGTGAATTGTCTTTGGCATCACAGTATAAATTATTACATATTGCATTTTGAAGAAAGAAGTTTATCCTATGAGGAGAAAAGTAAAAAGCAGAAGGAGACTGTATAAATTATGCCTGAAGAACTAGCAAACATATCCACAGAGCATTCAACATCACACATTATAATAATGATTTACATCTGTAGAACCTGAATGTAAAAAGCTTGTATTTACCTGTTCTGAATAATATGTCTCCACTTCCTCTCCTATACCAAGCTAAATTCTCTAATGAGCTCCGTACCACCTTCAAATTGCACACACTCAGATTTTCACAGGGAAGTTGCAGACACTTTTTCAAACACATTCGAAGTTAATATATTTCAGGTATTGTAATATTATTACCTGAATACAGTGTTGTCAACACTTTATCATCTCAAAGCTGGAAGACTTAATCTTTAAAATTCTAACACAGTATTTATACTTCCTTTTAGTGAAAACTCGGACTCACTTTAGTGAAACTATGGACTCACTCCTACAGAACATATTAAACAAGTCAGTATCATTGAAAATGAATTGCATGGCCAAGATCCTTCTTTACAATACCAGTTGCCATTTGTTAAGTCTCTGAAGGYGTAAGACTGAGTCTGAAGGAAGCAAGGGTAAGGGATATTATGCTGGTTATGCACACCATATAGTTTATGTTAGGCAAATTAACAGTTTATAATTATGTTTCTTTGCCAAGCAAGTATGCAACTTTCTCCATGCTATCTTGTGAATAGCATATATTTCAATATTTAAAAAATATTTGAACCATGAATAGTACTTTAGAATAGAAGCAGCAGAATAATTGGTGTTATCAGTTCAATTACAGTCAACTTACTGGTAAAATTTCTCATTTCAGTATGACTTTTTTCTTATTTATTAACTTCAAAAAAAGCTGCAATTCAATAAATCTCTGATTAACATCTGATTAAAGTTAAATATCTTACCTTCCTCATCCTCAAAAACTACCAAGAACAGATTTGTGACTGTTGCGAAAGGATCATGAATATATAGTGATGCTCTACATTTCTCTTAATTATACTGATAGATGTCGATTACTTTTTCAGTGATGATGGGTTCATAAGAAAGATTCTCAGAAGAGAAAAATGTCAGGTTTTTAGGAAGAGTGTAATAACAAACCCTGGTGAATGTGTTCTCTTGCTTTCACTAACACTGATAGTGAATAATCCATAATTGTCCTAGTTATTCTTGTTGTTTATACGTACCTGTGTTTGTATCTCAAAAAAACAGAAACAAACCACCAACTCAGAACACTAATATATTGTCTTAGTCTTCTCTAACAGTACCATATGCAATCACTTGTTTACATCTCTGTATCTAAAGAGTTGGCAGTTTTTCCATGTATGTTTAGGGATGTAGCCACCTCAGACAAAAAAAAAGGAAGAAAGAAAGAAATATCTTAGTAATAAGATGTAGGCTGTCTGTTATTACCAAATACAAACAATGAAATAAGACATGTGGTCTTCTAGAAAAGCTAAAATTTCCTGAAAGTTTTACTCTCTGAATTTCAGAACTCTAAATTTCAAAATTCACTAATTTCAGAAGAATACAGTAGATAAAATTGCCAGATAATTAATTTACATTTAGAATTCCCAATTTACTATGCAAATTCCACATAGATTTGGAAAATGTGCAAATGGAGAATACTTTCAGATTTAGTCCTGTTTATAATGAAATTAAAGCCAGATTTACATGATAAGCTATGACTATAAACAGTGGGAAGATAGGGAAAGTCTAAAATACAAAGTATTTAAACCTATGGGACAGACAGCTAAAAATTAACTAGGAGCATCATGAGGGAAGCTCTTCATACCAGCTTTAGAATCAAGGTATTCAAGGAGAGGTGTAACAGAAATAAAATGACTGAACTTCACTGATTGAACTAGGACATTGTTTATGCTGACTGTAAACTTGCATTTTCACCATTTTCTCTACTCAGTGGACTGAATCCATTCCCTCAAAGAAACTCACCCTGCTTAAGCAGACAGGGAATTCTTGTAAAGAGCAATCAAGAGATCCAAGAGACTAGAAGAGAAGCTTGACAGTTTTCCATCTCTAGTTCCTGGAGACAATTCAAGTGACAGATGGATCTAAAGACTTCCATGAAGTTACTACATAAAATACGGCAAGTTTCTCAGTTGGTGTTTATAAGTAGTAACCCTCTGCTAAAAGTCTCGTCATTCTGCTATGACCTAAAAGACTATTAGCAATCTGCTGGGAATGTCCTTTATGTTGTTTCTATCCAGATGCTGTGGCTCCAGAATACCCTCTCTCTGCAGCTGGTTTGAGAGCAATGGACCCTGAGCTCCCATTGCAGAGAGCCCCGGCTCCATGGCTCATACCGCAGCGGGAAATGCTGTGAGCAGGGGTTTGCCTGGGCTTCTCAGTTGCTACATCTCTCTTAGTAATCTGCAAAGGGCCAGGGAAGGGATTCAAGTTATGATAAGCTGTTGTCCATGATGAATCTGTACTGCTTTGGGGGAAAAAAGCATTTAGCTGTATTCTATAAACCCTCATGAGCTGGGAATCATGCAAGGCCCATTTTATTTACTAGTCTAGGCTCATGTTTACAAATACAGCACAGCTGGTGTCCATGCTGTAGGTCCAGCACCTGGTCCAACCCAGCTGATGCCTGTCTTGAGCCCTGGCATCACAGCAGGCAGACTGGGAGCTGGGGCACAGCTGTACCATCTGAGCCCTCAGTTTTGCAGTCACACTGGCAAACCTATCCTGGAGCCATAAATCCCGATGTGCCATCACCAGATGCACTGTTTCCACTGCAGGGCCAAGGTGGTTTTGGGGTGCCTTGTCTTCATGCGTTTGGCCAGGGAGTCAGGGCAATTCTGTCAGAAGCCCATCTGCCTATCAGCTGAAGCGTGTCAGACCCCAAAGGCTCAGAGACATCTGACATTTCTAGGATAAAACATATTTTCCCGGAAGTCTTCCAGTCAGCTTTGCTCAGGACAATTCTGCTGCAGGGATAATTTTCTAATTCTCTACTAGACCACTGATCACTGCAGTCCATGGCTCCTTATGGGGTATCAAGAGGAGAGAATGCTTGAAGGTATCATCGTTTGGGTGGAATGGCTTCTGCTGTCCCACTGCTACCTTCTGTCCCTTGGTGACGCAACGTGCTCCTGGATGCGCAGAGCAATGGCCCTGTCCCTTCGCATAGGATAGCAAGTCACAAACAAGATAAAACCAGAACAAGATAAGGTAACTCAAAACTGATTACAACCATTAAAAATAGACTGTCTTTAACAGTAGCTTAAAAACAAGTATAGTTTGTGGTATAATGGATTAAAAATAAAGGTGTTTTTTTGGTTTACAAAGAAACAAAGCATAGTCAAACATCCGCTGGTCCATATAATTAATTCTATGGCCCTTGTTTTATGATATAGAAAACAGTATACTGTAATATATACTGTATATATATACTGTATATATACTGTACAATATACTGTAATAATGAGATTGATAATACTGAGATTGATTAYTTGTGATGCTTGCAGCCACAGCATTATCACTTGACAATGCTCACTGCTTCAGAAAGTCAGATAAAAGCCTGTGGGGCCATGTCAGCTTTTGATTTTCAGTCATGTTGAGGAGTGTATGCAGATCAGCTCTTCATTAATTGACTGAAATGTTTACTGTGGAAAAGCTTAATTATACTTTTAAAAAATTATTCTGTCACACTGAATTACAAAACAAATTAACAGCAGACACTGAATAGTATAAAGCATAAAATAATTCAAAGAAACAGTATTTGATTAAAATGATTAAAACTTCACATATTGATCCAATTGAATGCCTGTTGGTCATTCATGGCATTAAGTAAGAAAAGATGCTACAAGAAAATAGTTCAACACACAAGCAAAACTTTATGAACTCCTGATCTATAAAACTATAATTGTCATTCAAATAAGAATTCTTTCCAAGTGGGAATAGGAACTCATCTAGTTTAAATAAACAAACTAATTTGAATCACATGGTCACCATTTGACCACATCCAGTCAGGTTTTGAATATCTCCAAGGATGGAGACTCCACAATCTCTCTGTGCAACCTGTGCCAGTGTTTGACTTCCTCACAAAACAAAACAAAATAAAACAAGTTTTCTTGTGTTGAGATGGAATTTCATGCGTTTTCATTTGTGCCCATTGCCTCTTGTCCTGCCAGTAGACACCACTGAGAAGAGTCTGATTTCCTCTTCTTCATTTGCTCCAATCAGGTACTTATACACACACACTCTTCCCCAGGCTGAACAAGCCCGAGCTTTCTCAGCCTCTTCTCACATGACAGATGCCCCAGTCCCTTCATCATCTTTGTGGCTCTATGCTGGGCGCACTTCATTAAGTTCCCATATTTCTTATACTGTAGAGCCTAGAACCAGACACAGCACTCCAGATGTGAAGGTGAAGGTGGTGGCTGTCTGTGCACATACAATTTCAGGTTTTTAACATACCATTGGGAACTGGGTCACCATCACAGTGGCATATCACTATGTTTTATCAATGTTACATGTGCATTAATTTGTATAATTAGGACTGATATTACTTTCTGCTACAAAACACATTCTTCGATGAATTTATGTCTGTCAATCTGTTAATAATGTCAATGATGTGCTATAACATGGGCCATATAGAGTGAGGCCTCTTAAAATAATACAAGACACTGTTATACAATAGTGCTTTGTACCCATAATATATTACATACCCACTGATTTCACTGACACCTTCATCAGTTCCACTAATTAGCTTGTTTCTATATATATTGACTCTTTTCATTGACCTTAGCAGAATGCTACAAACTCATTTAGTGTCTTAATAGACCATATATTCAACAGCTTAGTAATTTATTCAACCAGTAAGGCATTGCTCCTTGACATTATTGCCCGTTTTATGTACTCCACATAACAAATTCTCTTTACTTATAACAAACACTAATCAAATGGCAAAGGCATTCTGGCAGTCTGCTCCGAATATTAAAGATTTATGTCAACAAGATTAACTTTTATAATCCTTGCTTGCATGGTATTTAGACATTGTGTAGATTAATGGATCTCACTCCTACAGCTGTAGATCTCTGAAGTTCCTTCACAGTGAACTTTATTTCCCTTTGGCTTTAACTAATTGAAGATAACTGCTCTACATAACTACTCATGGCATTAGCTGTGAAAACTCCCAGAGTCAGACAAAGGGACAGTCGTTGTTTGTCAGGGACTTGTGTGATTTAGCTCAATGATGTAATGGGTAGATATGAACTAAACCCACAATTTTATGAAAACACATTACAAAGTTGAAATGTACTGTCAGAACAAAACACAAAACAAAGCAGTACTTTCCCAGATTTACTGCAACACTTAACAGCTAGAGCATCTATCACTGAGGACAACTCATTGGTAAAGATACATAACATGAAGACAAAGACCATTATAGACCTGAATGAAAATAGCTTTAAAGACAAAGTACTTTGTTTAAAAAAACAACGGAGGTTCCTTTCTTCAATACTAAGGATTAAACAAAGTAGGAGAAAGCACATTTTTTTCCAATGCAAGCATGTTCTATTATCCTATCCAATCTAAWATTAGTTCCTTATGTGCTCCATCAAAGCTATCCACATCTAATCAAAGAAAAATTACTATAGTTCTACTTATTAACACAGCAAAGCAGAAATAAGAAAGATCAACTTCCTTTCATTTGCCACAGCCTTAAAGAATACACATGAACTTTTGTCATAGCTATCTTAAAGAATGATCTTTTTTTTTTAAACCATTGCAACCTGATTGCTGGGTTACAGTTTCATAGATTCATTAATGACTTATAATTGCTATAAAATGAATCTTTATGTAATCTCCCATGTAGGTCAATATGTGTTTATTATCACCAGTATTACAAACTATGCCTTACTTTTTTTAGTACTACCTTGTTTTATCATTCTACTGTTATCCTTTGTGGAAGGCCTTTTTTTCAGATAAAAGAACGTGTAAACACAAGAAACATCATACTGCCTTACAACAGCTGTCCTTCTAGCTCAGTCGTCTGTCCCTGGCAGAGGCAGTAGGGGATATCGCTTAGGGAGAACCTTGCCAGTATCTGTGGTCTATTCCTCTAACATCCACTTTTAGATTCCCACCCAAACATTTTGATCCCTGGCTATTCTATTTATTGACCTGATGATTTATTATCAGAAGGGCCTTTTTGTATGGAAATATTTTGTCCATAAAAAAGCCACATATTAGATTTTGAACTGAGCATTTTAACACTGTCTCTGCCCTCTCCCACTTTTTTCCATATTCCTTCTTCTACCTGTTTTGAACCCTTTATAATTTTTCCAAAATCTCTCCAACTTGCAACTTCATAACTGGATGAAATAACAGTTGCACTGATGTAATTGAAAAAGGCAACACTACCTATTTCTTCCTGGTGTTCTTCTGCTTACATAGCTAACGCTCCTGTGCACTCTAACATCATACAGGGTTTTCATGTTCAACTGGTAATCTATTACTACCTCCCAGCTATCCCTTTCCAACAGAATGGCATGCCAGCCTTCGTTCATTGGTGGCCAAGTTTATTATGCTTCTGAAGCATTCATCTATGGCCTGCTATACCAGAGCAGAATGCAGATTAAATTGAATTTGCTATGTGAGGTGTACATGTTTATAGCATAGTTATGCTTCTTCTCTCTAAAGGGTTATTTACTTATATTGGGTAATGTTCTTTGTCTTTGAAATAAGATTGGTTAAGGGGTAATTGTCCTTTCCAAGCTAAACTGTCATTTTATTGTTCCAGAATCTAACTGATAATCATATCTGATTTCTGTACTGCAGCACACTAACATAAAACAGCATAAAGGTACCTTGTCTTCAAGGCACAGACATCTTTCCATTTGTCCCATTGATTTTTCAGTTTTCTGTAAAAGACAGATATTTCCTTGAACCCTTCCCAATTCAAAGAACAGATCTACCACCTTGATAACTATTGGACTTAACTGTTAATCAGTAGCTTTGTTAATGAAGGAATAAAAAAGGTTGAGGAGATGTGTACTGTTGTCTTAAATAAGTTGTTTTAAAAGTAGACAGACAGATGTGTTGAGACAGGGATGAAGGTAATGCAGACATTCTAGATAAAAGTAGTAATTATTGGATATTGTATTATTGTATTCCTAAGTCTAATAAGATTCCTCTCTGTGCTAACATTGACCATTACTGAAATACCTTGTCATTGCCAGCTCGTAATCCAATAAACTCATCTAACTTGTTATTTAGGTGTGACCTTCTCCCTGATTTCCTCTTACCTGCTGTATTGCTTCAAATGTCCTATCTTCAAAACTAGCTTCTGCACAATATTTCATTGCCTCCACCCATTTTCTACCACTTCCCAGCTGCCCTTATTCACTTTGCCAAAGAACCTTTCTGCATCCCACACTTAGCACTACTGACTTTTCCTTGTCAGTCCTTCTCTATACAGCTCCCCTTTTCCTGCCATTCCCCACACAAAGGAAGGCAATAGAGAAGGAATATGCTCAGAGGTGTTCAGAGTTCTGACAAAAACCAGATCCAGCATATTTTGCAAGGGTTTAGTGTAGAGGTAGGTAATGAAAGAGTCTCAGTTGGTATCTCCAGCTTCAGAAATTCTTCCTCCAGCAACTCACCCCTTGTTGCCTGGAATTGTTCTGAGATGGACTTGGTGCCTGAAACAAACAGGACTGGTACTCCCCACTTTCTTCATTATTTCCTTTGTCGTTGTAGGGGGGAGAAATGTTGGAAAGGAAGCAGATAATGAAAAAGGAGTTGTCAACCCTCCTTTGCCAAAAGGCACCCTTCTTTCTCCCACTTCTTCAGTGTCTCCTCTAGCTGCGTAGTGGATAGAGGACATGATGGCATAGGCAATGGCAACAGAGATTTCACTCGGGGCTGGGGGGAAAAGGGGTGTCACTGTACCTTCCCCTATGTGAACGGATGGGCATCCTCTGCTGTGGCTTTAATTTTAGCTTTGACACCAGACATTCTTCCTTTCTGCTTTTAAATCATGGTATCATGCATTTCATCATTAGTACTGTATAGCTCACTGCATGCTTAATGTTCTGTTTTGTCCTAATGGAGGAGGTGGTAGGACTGAATCTCTGGAAAGATTAATCATGGTAAATTTGCCCTCAGTGTCCCATAAGAGTAACATCAATAGCAACTGCAGGCTACTAACTCTGACAAAGTCTTAATCCTCCTGCCTTCATGGTTTCCAGAGAAGTTTACATTCCTAATCCCTAGAATTTTTTATTATCCAAAGCAAGGAAATACTTCCTTGCTTATGACACCTGTCACATATTCCTCACTTTCCTGAAGATAGTAAGATCTGAGATAGCACCTCTGCAAATAGGAGCAATATAAGTCAATGTATAGTAGTCTTAAAGCACTATTAGTGGTTGTATATACTGCCTATCCCAGCTGATACTTCTTTTCATTAATCAGCTGCTCTTCTGCCCTTTATATGTTCTTTACAGCATGCTTGTATATGTAGAGAAGGTTTTCCCTCTCAGGTGGAGATAATTCTATTGAGATATGGAACATTTAATACTGTGCAGCAAGAGAGGCTCATGTATCAAGGATGTAATTTCTGTCTAACCTGATCCTTAATTCTACTTAGATTCTATAGATAAACTAGACAAAAATGTTAAGTGACATGCTGAATTTAAGCAGCATATACATACATTCAGTTTCTTTTTGTCACCAGCTTCACATTTTCACAAGCCATAACAAGCTCACCTGTTGCACAGCACTAGCTGAATTGGTAATCAGGGTGCCAGAAATACTGAAGAAAGAGCAGTACAATTTTAATTGTGCAACCTGCTCTGGCAGTAGCAATGGAATGCCTGTATAAGACAGTGTTTATTGTACCATATCACATTAAAAAAAAAAAAAAAAAGTTACCTGAAGCTATTAAGATATTAATAGTCTTGTCCACAAGCTTTTTGGACAGAAAAATTTTAAAATTTTTAACATCTCTGTTTGAAAGGCAGAAAGTCCCAAGCATGGAAAAACATCATAGGCCTTATTATCTTGTGTAATATATGTCTGTTGTATCCATATTCATCTTTGGTTATGTACTTTAACTGCAAGCTTTTCTGGGCAGTCGTTTTTGGTACATAGTCACTGTTTAGTAGAGGATATAAACATTACTTGTGACATTTTGCTGAAATCTTTTGAAAAGGATCCACAACTTCATACAACACCTCTGAGCAAACCATAGAAGGTAGGTATTGCTTCTTTAAAGGGGTGAACTTCTAACTCCTCTCACTTTAGACTGGACATCTATGGATAATGTTCAGTGGCTCCACACTTTTCTCCAACGTGCCTTTGACAGAAACTTTGCCTCTGTAACTACAGCGACATAGCCAGATTGAACTGCAGTAGAATAGATAAAGAGTTTCCCAGAGAAACACTTACTGTTTCCTTAATCAGTTTGCCCAAGCCAAACACAGGGAAAATGCCTCTCAGGAAGGGTAGGCAGCCGTATGTCATTGTAGTCTTTGTTGTCTATATTGACCATTTGCTTTTCCACTTTTGTTTAATTATTTTTCCCCTATTTTTCACTTGATTCCTGATTTCACTCATTATTGAAAGTAGTTGAGCAGGAAGAGCCCTTCTCAGCAACATTTGGCTGTGGGAGAGCTCTGAGACCTTGGAAAACAAGTGCCTGGGGGCAAAGAATTACGCATTGATCAGAAAAGGGAACAGAGGTGAGATTGCTGTCACAGGCCCCAAAATTCTACCCCTCACACAGTGTAGGTACTTCAGATTTTGAAATATTGCACAATCTATCTGGTAGAATATCCCCATTTAGTCTCATATTCACTGCAGGCAGTAATTGCAATCATCATGGAAGTGATGAGAAAGACATTATAACTGCTTAGTTTGTCTTCGGTTGTTGTCTGTGCAGGGTGAGACTTTGAAAATTTCTGCTCATTAGCAGTATTGAAATTGAAGAAAGTGTTCATCTTTCAACATAGCCCAAAATCCAATTAAAATAAAATAACATCTAAGATTTGGTAATTACAGAGAGTTTTTAACCTATCTTCAGAAAAAAACTCCTTTTAAATTCTCTCAGTAACAATGAATTTAATTTTGATGTCTGCATTGCCTTTTTCAATAGCAGCTGATTCTTTTTTCCTTAAAAAAGTGGTGAAGAGAAACGTCGTGCACACCATCATAATAAGTGCACAGAGACATCTTCTTGTATGCACTCCTTCATTAACTTTTACCTTCATTATCCCATTGAAGATAAAATACTACTGGACATTATCCCATTGAAGATAAAATACTACTGGATTTGAAATTAAGGTCCACCTTACACTAATTAAGACTGGACATTCTTAAAATTCATATGATGAATATTACATTCTCACTAAATTGAGAACATTTATACATTTTTATCCATTTTCCTCACATTTGCACTATCACTGTCCACAATGTGCAAACTGGACTGTATATTASTAGGTATTATCTATTTGTTATGAAAATAGTACAAAATTCTTTGAACTGAATTAGAAATGTAGCATTTCCCTGTTTCTGTATGATGAGAATATAGTTTTGAGACTGTAACACAGTATTTGTTTTTGAAAGTTAGAAATAAAAGGCTTTCTATCTTTCTCTGAAAGTATTAATGTTGTACTGTCAGGAAAGATTTCTGTCCAGAACTGAGCAGCTGTGTGATTTATTCTCTGCTGATATACCATAACATTTGGTTATTAAAGAAAGACAGAGCTTCTGGAGATGGAGCATTAGCTTTGCTTTAAACATGGTTTGTCATTCCTCTTTCTTTTTCAAGTTTATTTTTCCTTGAAAAAATAGAAACAAAACTGAACCTTCTTAGACTTCGCTCACACAGAATAAACACTATTATAAAAATAAAAGACTATTAGCAATTAAAGCAAGGCCTGATATGAAATAAATAAATTGGTTTCATCATTTTAGACAAAAATATATTCCAGTTTATATAGTACGTCATGTATGAAAAAGCATGTCATTAAAGTTATTTTAGTGTATTATCATGCAAGGTTAGTTCATCTCTTCTATCAAATGAAATTAGAATCTTTTTTGACAATGAAGTTCAGAATTAAAATATTTTAATGTATTCACTATGTGTCCTGAAATCATTCGTAAAATCTAAATCACTTTAAAAGCTCATAAATATGAATAAACTTTTTTTTTATATGAGGTTTGCTTGACTTTTGTCTTTAAAGATGATAACGAAAAATGATTCATCCATCAATGTGTCAATCATGTGAGATTACAGCCATACTACTAGAAAATATCATTAACAAGAAATTTTAACACTTATAATTAAAAATAATTTCTAATGACAAACGGTAGATAGCATACTTAATACCTTTTCAAAACAATCATCTAGACTACTTATTTAGCAGGAATTCTTTTCTTGAAAACTGTGGGAAGAGGTTTGAGATTAAATTCTAGAGAATTAATTTCAATGTAATTTTCTTGAAAAGAGCCAAAGGAAGCTCTACTTCAAGCTTACAGAGTTGGGAACAGAGGAGCATGGACTAAGGGCTTGTCTTGCAACATTTGAAATTACTATTAATCTCACCAGTAAAATGTTTCTTGTTGTATTACTTCCTATAAATACTATTTTTTTCCAGTAGTGAGGCAATAAGATGGTCATAATGCCAGGTTTCACAATACATCTATAATACACATCAAATGGATGTAGGTCTACTGGCACAGACTTACATAGCTTACACAGTATCACAGAATGATTGAGGTTGGAAGGGACCTCCCATCTAGTTCAAACCCCTGCTCAAAGCAGGGTCAGCTAGAGCAGGTTCCTCCAGGCCTTGTTCATTTGGGTTGAGGTATCTCCAGGAATGGAGGCTCCACCTGTTGAGATTACCACTTCGTCTTAAAACCTCACACATGCGAAAACACTGACCAAACTAGATGCATTCAGTTGGCTCCCCCATTAATATTTATACAGGTTAGATGTAGCACAGTATCTGTGAAGGACTAAAAAATTTCCTCTTTCCAGAAATTTCATTCTGGGACAGAGACCTGTCATGATGTAGAATCACACAGATGTTGGCCATTAACAGGCAAGTGCTGATGGGAGTGATGCACTTTCCTCAGTTCTGCACAGTGATGTAGGCTTTCTCTGGCTCCTCACAGCTGGCGCACAGGCTCTAGGAGCTAGTGGGAATATGAAATACTGGACACTGAACACTGAAGAACCATAAAAGGAATTAGTGGATTTGTGGGAAAAGTGGTGTGAAAATCCTCACTATCCCAGTAAAATCTAACTCCACTGAAAAGTTGCCAGCAGAATGGAAAATGAATAAATCAGGTGTTTTCTCAAAGTGGCACAGTAACTCAAGAGAAGAGCCACTACAACTCCATAAGCCTCCAGAGTTTAATTTATAACAAAGTTTGATCCTTTCTTTTAAAGATACCTTCCTCCTTTGCACTAAACCCACCTTGAATAAAAGACTAGAAGATTCATGTTTCATTTACTGAGAATCTCTTTCTCAGATAAATAAAGCACGCAATTTGGAAAGTCAGTATTTACCAAAAGGTTTTACTATGCTGTCACACTTAAAATGACACAGGTCTTTAATTTTAATTTCCTACCTATAATAAAACATAGCTCTCAACAGAAGATTCGAGTAGTTTGCAAAGGAAATACCTTTATACCTTTCTTATCCATAGACCTGTTACAAATATCACAAGCTAGTGACTGCTGGTAAGTTTTAGTGGTATTCAGGGTATCCTAAGTTCATTATATTACTCTGTATATGTTAGTATTCAAATGTAAGTCTGACTATTATTTTAAACCTCTGATTCATCCTTGCTGTCCCATAAGCCTAAGTTCTCAAGAAAACAAACCAAACCAAAACAAGACTATTTCTGGTTTATTATGACTCTTCTGCAAATGTGAAATGAGAAGTCATGGAAAATTGTTTTACCTTCTGTTCAGCAAGGTCTTAGATTTTAAGCTGGACAACTATCCAGAATTTTAAGTGCTCATTATACTTCATCTTCAGGGACCTTCATCATTATTCAAAGTCCTTTTCCCCTTTTTCTCTTTGAAACTTATATGACTGTTCATGTTTCATTGTATATTATATTTTCATAAAGTCTTTGAACATGAAACAAATTATTCTTTCTTTTAAAATTCTATAACATTTGTCTCAGTTATTCTACAGCAACACAGTTGGTCTCTGTGATATGCAACTGTAAGGTAACTTCAGGCCTTTCGTCAGACCTACAGCTACAGATAAAACTGAAATGACTCCCTGAAGTTACTCTGATTTTACTGGTGTAAAAACTATTGGGAACAGAACTACATTCACCTAATGACAACAGTTTTTTCTATGTTTATTTACAGAAGCTTAACATAATCTGACTCACCATGCATTATCTCAATGTGTTTGTAACTGCAGTTTTACAGGGTAAAAAAACAGCATAAGATCTTCCTTCTTATCAGCACTTCTATCCCAATAAAATAGAATTTCCCAATATATTACAAAATCAAATCCTACCATGGGCCCCATTTTCACGTGCTAGCACCAGCTATAGGGACCTGTGGCATGGTCATATCTGTATGTTGCATGCTATACTGACTAATGAGAGGCCTACAATCTCCTTGGCAGCTTCCCTGCGAAAGTTTATGTGGGGAAACAAATGTCCACATAGGGAAAACAGGATCAGTGTCCATAAGCCAGCAATGCACCTTTGTGGCAAAAAAGGCAACAGCCTCCTGGCTGCATTAGGAAGACAGTTGCCAGCAGGTCAAGGAAGGTGATCCTTCCCCTCTACTCAGCACTGGTGTGGTTGCATCTGGAGTGTTGGGTCCAGTTCTGAGCTCCCCAGTGCAAGAAAGATATGGACTTGCTGGAACAACTCCAGCGAAAGGCCATGAAGATGATGAAGGGATTGGAGCATATTTCATGTGAGGAGAGGTTGAGAGATCCAGGACTGTTCAGCTGGAAGGCCCAGAGGGAAATACATGATGGGAGGGAATGAAGAAGACAGGGCTTTCATAATGCCCACTGAGACAAGAGGCATTGAGACAACAAGCACAAATAAAACCACATGAAATTCCATCTGAAGATTCTGAAGGTGGTCAAACACTGAAACAGGTTGAGCAGAGAGGTTGTGAAGTCTCCAACCTTGGAGATATTCAAAACATGACTGGATGTGGCACTGTGCAACCTGTTCTACCTGATCCTACTTGATTGGGGCAGGTGGACTAGATGGCATCAAGAGGTCCCTTCCAACCTCAACCATTCTGTGAATCTGTGAAAAGTAGGTGATGCTCTGTGGGAGGCCACAAAATCAAGAAGCAGAGGGGAAATCTAGACATTTCCATCATGAACTAATCTACTGTGGACATGGTGTGATTTATAAGCTCCCGAAACTATTTTTCCCCTACTCCTTGTAAAATTTGGCTTTACAGCCTAGATCTAATGATCCTGTATCTTGAAGCTAAAATCATCAAGCCATAAACTATCCTGAACTATTGCAATGTCTTTTTTTTTCAGAGTAACCTTTGAGATTATGCTCAACAGAAATTAATTTGCTCTGGTTTTGCAGGTGAAAGATTAATTTTCTGTATTTAATCTAGCTAGAGTCTCTAAGGTGTCAATAGTTTACTCTTGGTAGGTTTTAATTTCCAAAAGCCTAAAAACTAAAAAGCAAAACAACTACTCAATTCCAGTGAATGAGGAAAAAGGGCAATATTCTAAAGCAGGATTTCTTATCTTTGTGAAGTATGCAATATTTACTGATAGTTTGGCAAAATTGCTCTTAATCTTGTTCTAAAAGATACCTCCAGAACAGCACCTTATTAAAACCCACTTCAAACGTCAGTACTCCTGTCCACACTCAAAGCTCTTTAACTCCAGAACAGTGTAAGTGCATGTTTTACAGTCACTTGCCCTTCAAATTCCTGTTGCTGTCCAAGAAGCTCTAATAGCCCTCCAACTAATCCATACGCACCTCCACACTTACACTGCGATCACTCACTTCACTTTACTTAGAACTGCCATCCAGCATGACTGTATGGCATCCCCACAGATATCACTACACCAACATGACCAACGGAACGTGATAAATCCCAACAAGGAGGCAAACCCATGATTCCAAGCACCCTGCTCCTCCCAGAGGCCATGAAGTCATGACAGGGACCAGATACAGACTTTAGCCAGGCATCAATATCCACAAAATTTAGCCCTGAAACATTTAATATATTATTGAACAAACTAATGGAATAAAAAAAACTAGAGAGTTTAGCATCTCTGCTTTAGGAATCCCTGAACCCCGTACCAATGGATGTTATAAAAATATTCTGGGTGTTGTGGGTTAACCCCATAGGCAGTTCAGCCCCACACAACTGCTCGCTCACTCCCCTCCTTCTCGCTTTTACCCTTTTTCGGAAGAGTAAAAGTGAGAAAACTGGTGGGCTGAGATAAAGATAGCTGAATAGGGAAAGCAAAAGCTCTGCACACAAGCAAAGCAAAACAAGGAATTCATTCACTCCTTCCCATCGGCAGGCAGGTGTTCAGCCACCTCCAGGAAAGCAGGGCTCCATCACGGGTAAGGGTTACCTGGGAAGAGAAACGCCATGACTCCAAATGTTCCCCCCTTCCTCCTTCTTCCCCCCCAGGTTTTATTGCTGACATCATATGGTCAGTTGGGGTCAGCTGTCCCAGCTATGTCCCCTCCCAATTCCTTGTGCACCCCCAGCCTACTCTCTGGCAGAGCAGCATGAGAAACAGAAAAGGCCTTGACTCTGTGTAAGCACTGCTCAGCAATACTGAAACATCAGTGTGCTATCAACACTGTTTTGGTCACAAATCCAAAACATAGCCCCATACAGACTGCTGTGAAGAAAACTAACTCTATCCCAGTGAAAAACAGTACATAGGAAAATGTTACTATGTGCTTTTATACCCTTCCCAGATATTTGCAACTGGCCACTGTGAAAGTTTGTGTAGATGGACTCCTGTATGACTTATCATTGCCGTTTTTATATAACGATGTCTTCTGCTGGTTTTAAACTTTCACCACCAATACTTTTTATAGAACCAAAGAGTTCTTTAAATTGAATAGTGTCCTGGTTCCGGCTGGGACAGAGTTAACTTTCTTCCCAGTAGCTGGAGGGGGTGCTGTGTTTCGGGTTGGGCAATGAAAGGAACGTTGATGGCCCATTGATGCTTTGGTTGTTGCTGGGTGGTGCTTGCACCGAGGACTTTTCAGCCTCCCATGCTTTTCCAGGTGCAGGGGGAGCTAAGAGGGAGCATAGCCAGGGCAGTTGACCCAGCTGGCCAATGGGGTATTCTATACCATGTGACATCATGCTCAGTATAAAAACAAGGGTTTTTTATACCGGGACATGCGTTCGGGTCATGTGGTGCATTCGGAATGGGTGGTTTGTTCGGGACATGTGGTTCATTTGGGACGTGCGGTTGTTGAGCAGTTGCATTGTGCATTGCCTGCTTTGTATATTCTGTTATTGTTGTTGTTATAATTGTTATTATCACTGTTCTACTTTGTTTTATTTCAATTATTAAACTGTTCTTATCTCAACCCGTGAGTTTTCCTACCTGTGCCCTCCCGATTTTCTCCCCCATCCTACTGGAGCCGGGGGTGAGCGAGCAGCTGTGTGGTGTTTGGTTGCTGGCTGGGGTTAAACCACGACAAATACTCAACAGAAGGTATCAGGTTTTCATATGAGCAATGTCACAAACCTACACCAGAATCTGCCAACAAACCTGGAGTGTAGCACACTCTTTTCAAGCCCTTTTTATTATCCAGACACAGATTTTCAGTATCTTGCAGGTTATAAGATTCAGGATCTTATAGTTTGCAGACACCATCATGTACCTTCCAGACAAACAAAGTTCTTTGCCTTACATTACCTCTTAATTTATATTACAAAATTGAAAGTCAGGTTAAATTCTTCAGGATGTTAAAGCAGCCCTACATAAAGATAGGCGTCTTGTCAGATTTTATCCTGGCATGTGAATAAAGATGATGACACGGTACTTTGGAAATAACCATGTGTCTGAAACTGTATACAAAAGGTGTTTTATTTCTTTTTTTGGAAATGTTTTGTACAAATTTTAATATTTGCTATAGGATTCAGATTACTTTTCACATTTTATGACTGAGAATTGTCTAGAAAAAGCAAAAGAAAAAGTTTAAGACTGACTTTAATACAGAAGTTGCTATAACAGGTGTACTAATGATAGAAAAAAATATCTTAAACCTATTTTAGCAAAGCACTTGGATATACGGTTGACATTACTAAAGAGACATTTAAGAACCTCATAGGTTCAGATACATATTAAAAAATATCTGAGAAGTTCAACTCAGGCAAATATTTTTTCAACCTATCCATACCTATTTGACATTTCCCATTATCTTGTTACGTAACACATTCTATACTATTATATCAGTGGTGACATTCTACAATATAAACAAATCAAAGGCTGTCTTATCAGTAAGCGTAATGCAAGTAGCTGTATGTCTGATTATACTGTGCAAGTTGCTCTGTTTTGGGTCTAAATAAATTACCTTTTTCTAAATTTTTCTCTAAGAATGAGGGAGTTGAAACCATCTTTTGCTTGTGTACTTGTAGTAATTTTTCTTTGGCCAGCTGGACTGAATTTTAGGACACTATTCCCCAACCAAGAGTATATTTTTCATGTTTCATTTTAGCAGAGAAGAAATAAAAAAAAAAAAAAAGGGGGAAAAGACTGTGAAAAAAGATATTTAAAGAATTACTCAGTGATTATTTTCTGTGTCTGAACTTAGGTACTCCTTTTAAGAGGGCTACCTCCATTTTCCAAATTTATCTGATTAGTAGGAAAATATTATTGTCTGTTAAATTTCATATGTTATTCTGTAAGTTTATAGCAAAACCACGTTTTTACTATCTATCAGAAGAATAAGTTAAGAGTAGCATTGCACACAAAATGAGATGCAGGTCAAATTCAACAAATCATTCTTTCAAAAGATCCAGGATTACACTGCATTACACTGAACTGTATGCACATGCATTTTTACTCTGATTCTGGCAAATAAAATTTATATCTGAACTTTTTCAAACAACAAACTGGAATTTTGCCAATACCGTTCTTATTTTTGCAAAATTTCATTAGGATCTCTTATGTATATTATACTTGTAGTTTACTTATAACATTTTTAATTTAACTGTTCTTTCAGGTGTAAATATTCATCAAATTTAAATTAGTGGAGGCTTTCAAGGACAGTGACAAGTAAAAGACAAAATATATGTACAAATATAATGCGCATATAAAAAGAAAACCAATAAACTACCAATTGCAAAGTCATCTATCTTATATCTGACACTATTTCTATTATTATCCACACTGTATCTAATACCTCTGTTCTTGGCTATATCAAGAAATATGATTCCTGTCTTTGTTTGCACTCCATCCTCATTTTCCTCTGAAAAGACATAAGTAAAGCACCAGTTCAGCAAATCTGCTGTTCTTTTATCCTTTCTATCCCTTTTCAGCTACAAYTTCGGTGGAGCAATTTTCTTTTTTATCTTCAGTCTCGTGTAAAAATATTTGAAGAACAATTTACTATTAGATGAAAAGCACTCTGCAATTCAATGATTACTGTATTTTTGTGTCCCTGATTCTCCTTTTAGTATTTTTTCTGGTCATTTTTATGTCTACTTAGCAGACAGCTTATAGTTTGAAAACCTTACATTAATATTTTACTCTGAGGTCAAAAAGCTCTGCTAACCTCGATTCAAGATTTGAAGACCACCCTTTCAATCTATAACTCTCAGAAGGTAATGTGGTAATATTATTGTTAAAGAGAAAAAAATAATCACATATAGTGAAAAAAATCTGTTCTTTATCATGCACATTAAAGTATCACCTATTTATCTGGGTAAGCATTCATATAGCTGTCATCGTCTCTGTATTTGACTGCTTCCCAACTATTTAAACAGACAAACATATCTAATTGCATTTCTCCTCTTATCTCCCTTCTGAAGGAGACACAGCTGGATTGCTGTGTCAGGAAGTTACAAAGGGAAAATACRTAAAAGAAATAAAAGTTGTTTTTATTATAGGACATGTTAAAATTTAAGTGATTCTTATCTGCTGCATCAGTGGGCATCAATCCTGGCCACAATGAGAGCTCTGTCCTCAGAAGCTCATGAGCCTCCCAGGACTGGCTGACCTCTCCACCTGAGCCAGAAACTACAGCTCAATGGAAAGAGAAGCGATCTCTGAAGTTGTGAGGGACTGGTCCATGGAGAACGCAATCTTTGAACTGCGTTGTACAAACCTACACTTTTCCTTTGTTGTTACTTCTATCCTATCTTTCGAAGTGGTGCTATTTTTTGATCCAGGAATTCAAAACCAGCTGTGAGGTATCATCCTATGTAGTCTAGCGATTCACTCTCAAAAGAAAAAAACAAACAAAAAAAACCCCTAAAACATAACAAACAGCAAACGTGCCAAAGCTACCTCTGTGTCAACTTTTTAACAGGGATTTTAAGATGGTCAGATGTACTAGTTAAAGATATCTTGGAAAAGACTTCTTGTGCTATAAACTTTGAATGTGAAGTTTTGAAAAGTTAAAAATTACAGTGGAAGTACAAAAAAGTAGTCTTTTTTATCATGCTAAACTTTCCTCAGATGCCACAGTCAAAACAATCTTAATAGCTTTTGCCTAAGGGTTTGAGATATTTGTGTGTGTAGATTGGATTGGTCAAATGCAGAAAGAACTAATTCAGTAACATTATGCTGAAGAAACATTCTACTGTTATACTCTAGGTCATATTACTTGTCATTTATGACTTGTTATTTATTCATGAAAATATTCATAAATCCTTAAAGCATTACAAAATTAAGCATAAACATGGTGTATAAAAAATTTGCTCTAGCTGTGTTTTGTTTTCCTTCACTACTTGCCATTTATTATTCTCTAGTTTTTAAAAGTTTCAGTGATCCAATTAAAGAAAATAAAAATATAATTTGATTTACGAGACATGTCACACTCATTGAGTAGTCAATGTAAATAGTTTACAAAGAATATATAGCTGGAAAATTTTTGAGAAATCATTCATTTTATCTGTGTGAATAATGAATACATCAGCCAGAAAGAGGGAAGTTTTGCATAATCTTTATAAACAGGAACAAAAAAGAAGAYTGAAGTTCAGCCAAGAATTGGTTTCCAGAGAATAATTTAACCAGTAGCACTAATGACACTTGAAGAATTGTAGCATATGGTAATTCAGTGAAGTGTTACATTCAGTAACACTCAGTATTACATTTGTCTGTTCAAACACTATCAAAAGTCATATGCATGTATATATGCACATATATGTATGTATATACACATTCAGAATATATTCATGAAATATATATATCTCTCTCTTCAGCTTTTATTAGTTATTTTTATTTCACATTTCATTTTCCTTGTTGCCTACTCCCATCTGCAGAGTTCCTATCTAAGAGCCTACAAAGCTCTGGTTGCAAAATATTGTTCTTAAAGAACCCCAGAAACACAGTTCTTGAATATATGTGAACGTATTTTTACACATATATATTATAGACAGTGTAAGTTGGCAGTAAGGACAGACAGAATGCCATAAATTATTGGTGATGTTGAGCTGGAGGTGAGGCGTTTGTAAGAGGAGTTACCCTCAGAGTTCCTGCTTGTTTTCTGAAGGGCATTAGAATGAAAAACGTTAACTATCTACACACGGCACAGCATGGTTCAGATTACTTCATCCTTATGGCTCCCACACAACCCGTCTCAAGGACTTTCACACACAGTAAGGTGTACGTTCCTCTATCTGTCCCCACCAATCATTTTTCCTCCACCTTTCTTGTTTTTTTCCTTTATTTCTATGACTGTTTCTAAAATAGCCTCTTCCTATGAAAACTGTTTAAGAAACTGCACAAAACCAAACTACTGCAACCTATGGAAAAAGCCAAACTTGCCTATTCAAAGGAAATCTAAATTTCTGACTTCTTTGAAAGACTTTCATCCATTACTTTGAATTATTACCACTGTTCTAATATTTCTAGGAGTATAAAGATTCCTAGAATTACTACTAAAACAAATAAATAATTAAAAATATCCTTTAGTAGGCCTTTTTTCTACTATTAACTTCTATTTAGCTTTGCCTATTATTTCAGCCTAAATGGCAATATATCAGCAGCTCACAGCTCCACTGCACTGAATATGCTATTTCCTGTTTTATTTTCCCCATCCTTTCAGTAAATCCCGAAACGTGGTATTTTAAACCCTCGATGGATTTCCAATTCAGTGTTCCTGTCATTCTAATATTAATCTCATACAGTGCTTATTTTTGAAAACATGAAAAAAAGATGAAAGAGAAAAAGACATTAGAATTCTTTTTAATATATTATGCTATGCCATACCAGCATAAGGCTCATAGTTTTACTGCTGTCCTTAGTGATGAAGCAGAATCATGTCCTCAACTCTCCTTGTTTCATGAAAGTTTCCACAGTTATTTGCCTTAGGGATTTTGTTCAATTTTATTTAAAAAAATGTTAAGCTTTCATTAATTATTTTTCAATTTCTAAGTTGTCTCTGTCAGCTGCAGCAGCAATATCAACTCTTAGAGATTTCCTAGTTAAGACCTGCCAAAGCTGGGCTCTTGGTTTGCTGTTGTCTGACCCCAATTCAGCAAAACACTTAAATATAGTTACTAACTTCCTCTATACACACAGACATATTGACTGAGTCTGATTTCATGTCTGAAATTAAAGACCTATTAAATCTCAGCATGAATTTGGTTCTGTATTTGCAAAATTCTTCTAGAAACAGTGCTGCATTTCAAAAGAGCATGGAGACTTCAGAAATGCCACTCTACTTTCCTTACTTTTTATGACGCACATTTTGAGGGAGTATATTTTTTCCTTTGAGAAAATTTTCACAGCAAAGATATAAAYTTTGTACATTGCTGTGTGAATCTTTGGGGCAGGATTAGAGTTTGCAACTGCTTATGCTTTTATAGATAATCTGTTCTTAACATACACATGAGGCTGGCTCTTTTTTTCCTTCAGGATAGTGCTGAAATTCAAGTTTTTTACTTGAATTGTTACAGAAAATTATGTACCTGGCTTGTTTATTCCTGCAGCTGTGGAATGCAGACTTGCAAACGTTTGAGCAATTCACAAAGCGTTATCTCTTTGGGCAATTTATGGCAAGTAAAACCAATAGCTGGTATCCAGAAATTGTTTTCCACTCATATTTTGGTGTTGCTTAAAGAATCTGTGACAAAGCTTCACTGATTGTTATTATTATTCATATTGTGATAGTACTATGTCATTCTCACCAGAATGAAGGCCCTGCTATACCAAGGGTGTTAGAATACATGCTGCAATTCCTTCCCTTGAAGGCTTACAGTTGAAAAAGGAAAATACACTCACTTCCTTGAGTTAGTACACTGGGAAGCACTGATATTTGCGGGTAGTTTGCACCTCCAAAAGAGGAGCAATCGCCTCTGGCATTATCACTAAGTTTGCAAGTCAGAGAAGATTCCTGATGCTATATGCTTAAGCTTACTTCAGTCACACAGATTCTCTACTGGGCCAATTAAAACAAATGATAAATGAATACTTCAAAAAGACATTAGTCTTCATTCTGGAATTAGGGTTGCTGCCATCAGTGGAAAGCTCATGTCACTCAACATGTGAGTTTTATAATCTCTTCCACATTTTACATACAAAATTTATTTCTGTGATTAATTATATTGCAACTCTTTGTGGAATTAGCATAGGATCAAGAAAGATCTTGAAGAAAAATGCTATTTGAATTTATTAATCAAGGGAATTTGTCTCAGTGTAGATATACAACTCTTAGAAACACAAAATCACAGAATCACAGAATGGTTGAGGTTGGAAGGGACCTCTAGAGGTCGTCTTGTCTAACCCTCCTGCTCGAGCAGGGCCACCTATAGCCAGTTGCCCAGGATCATGTCCACATGGCTTTTGAATATCTCCAAGGATGGAGACTCCTCAACCTCTCTGGGCAACCTGTGACATTGCTCAGTCACCCTCACAGTAACACAGTGTTTCCGTGTGTTCAGATGACACCTCCTCTGTTTCAGTTTGTGCCTCTTGTCTCGCCCTGTCACTGAGCACCACTGAAAACAGCCTGGCTCCCTCCCTTCAGGTATTTATAGACATTGATGTGTTACCCCTGAGCCTTCTCTTCTCTAGGCTGAACAGATCCAGCTCTCTCAGCCTTACTTGATAGGAGAGATGCTCCAGTCCCTTCATCATCTTCATGGCCCTTCACTGGACTCTCTCTAGTATGTCCATGTCTCTCTTGTACTGGGGAGCCCATAACTGGGCACAGTACTCCATGTGTAACCTCACCAGCACTGAATAAAGGGGAAGGATCACCTCTCTTGACCTGCTGGCAATACTTTGCCTAATACACCTCAGGCTACCATTAGCCTTTGTGGCAAGGGCACATTGCTGGCTCATGTTCAACTTGCTGGTGACCCAGGACACCAGGACTTAGCCAGATATCCATTTTTTTTTATTTAGGCTGTAAAATAGATCTTTGTTTTTAAAACAATTTTTAAGTTGTAATATATTTCAGTATAGCAGCTTTAAATTACATTGGACTTCTTAAGCAGTTAAAAATTATATGCTACAATTTCTGAATAATCAAATGCTAAATAGAGAAAGGGAGGAAAAAACTACTTTAAAGAAAGTCAGAAACAGCTGTAACATCATGTGACCTAATCTGTGACATGGACTAATCTTATAAATTGACTGATAAAAAGAAATTTAGCATATAGTGCTCTTGCCATGTTCGGCCTCCAGGCTAAGTCTTCTAGTATACAGTTTGTCATTAGATTAGGAACATTTACTCACTCAGAAGCAGCACTAGACTAAACTCATTTTCATTAATAGTTTTTATGGCAAAGCTAAGCAGAATTTCCTATGCCAGATCTCACTTTCTTCTTGCTTTCTCACTTTTCAGCAAGCCAAAGTCCACTATTAAAAAAATAAGCTTTTTCTTTCCATGTAATGTTGTGAACACTGATGAGTTATTTTCATAATGGCCACATATGATTCTCTTTTTAGAACAGAAAAAAAATGTTGTCATTCATCTGTAAATGTGGTTTTGTTCTTTGACCTTCAGCATAATACTGTCTCCTGACAGTTTATTACCTTCATCCATACTGCCAAATTTAAGGRTTTATCTGTAGAATATAGCATAAAAATTACAACCACACCTCCAGGGCTGGGTGTCAGCTTAAACAAAAGAAACTGAAAGCTAAGCCAAACAGAACCAATAKAATATATATTTCCTTTTGATGATAATAACAATACTTACATGTATAGCAACACGAGATATGAGAGTGACCAATTTTGCATAGCCAGTTCTGAATTAAGGCACCTGCACAATTGGTGGCTTTCATTATTGTCAGTATAAAGATGGCTCTACCTATGTTGCCAGTCATGGGAAGCAATTGGTTGCTACACAATTCTATAGATGTTCAAGTTATAACCTAAAATTGGTCCTATCCAGCCTTCAAAGGTTTGGGTTTGGTTTTTTGAAGTGATCAGTAATTGATCAGTTGCAATTTACACCTATACCTTTAGGGCCTCTGGTGTTATCCTGTACTTGTACTTTCATGGCCACCACTATCATCCCGTCCTTGGTTTTTTGGGGTCCCTTTTGTAGTCCCTACTTTTCCTTTTACAGCCTTTAAGAGGTGACTTGCTGATGACATAACTAATGTTTGATTAGTTGTTCTAATCGTACATCCATCCTTGCACAAGGGTCATTGAATAGCTCACCTCACAAACGTAGCGGACTATTAGATGATACAGACATACATAATACTTTGGTAAGCATTATGAACTAGAGAACAAGTCTTATGAGGAGCGGCTGAGGGAACTAGGGTTGTTTAGCCTGGAGAAGAGGAGGCTGAGGGGAGACCTTATTGCTCTCTACAGCTACCTGAAAGGAGGTCGTAGCGAGGTGGGTGTCGGTCTCTTTTCCAAAGTAACAAGTGATAGGATGAGAGGAAATGGCCTCAAGTTGCGCCAGGGGAGGTTCAGATTGGATATAAGGAAAAATTTCTTCACTGAAAGGGTTGTCAAGCATTGGAACAGGCTGCCCAGGGATGTGGCAGAGTCACCATCCCTGGAGGTATTTAATAGATGTGTTGACATGGCACTTAGGGACATGGTTTAGTGTTGGACTTGGCCATGTTGTTAGGTTTATGGTTGGACTCGATGATCTTAAGGGTTTTTTCTGATGTAAACAATTCTATGATTCTATCACTGGTACGCTAGTAAAATTGCTTTCCAGTGCAAGCAAGCTGCCATGCTTTGAAGTCAAGATTCAGCTCAAAATGAGAAGCTGCTTGTCAGTGGCTGCGCATAACTAACCCACCCTGAGAAACAGGTTATATTAGGATTCATTACCAACACATCCCCATGCTTGGCAGTTCAGAGTTGGCTTCTGGCTTTGAATACAGACAAAGCTAGTGCACATCTACTATCAAAACAATGTCAGCATACCCTACAATTTTCTTCTTAAGCAATCTGGGGTCAGAAACAGTTCTCTGAATATCTTCCACACATTGCAAGATCTTCAGAGGTACTAAGAATCAATATCTCATCAGCAGGTATCTTTAGTTGTCTCATAATCAGTGCATTTGAATTGTTCAATATTTCTGCATAAATTGTTCTTCATGAATGCACCATATAAGCTGTATGTTTTAGCTAAAATTTTTAGTAGAATTTCTTTTACATGTATAAAATTTAACTTTCATCATGTATAAACTGAGCTCACAACATTTTTGCAACCACAAAAAAAGAACTTGACAATTACGCCTGGCATTATGCTGTGAGCCTGATTGAGTAAAAATATCTTAAGTTACTTCCTTAAATAATCTTTATACCAGATAACCATGTGACAGAATCAAGAAGAGAAATAGGATCTTTATTTAATGACGGGTCATTTACACTGGGCAAAATTCTCCAGGCTTGTTTTTCTGCTTCATTTTTAATTCTTCAGAATTCATGGGTTGGGATGGTAAATGATACATTCAGAGGTATCAGAATATGAGTCAAATATATTCTGTGGCTTAGCAGAGTTCTTCTCTGCTGACAGAGTGGGCCACAATATGACACCCAAATTTAGGTGTTTGCACTTAGATGTTTAYGTGTGCAGCATGAGTTTAAGCTCCTATTTTACCTACTGGATATCATGGGCTGAGTTTCATCTGCCAAAATGTAGGCATCTGGTGTCATTTCAGGTGTTCCAGTGTACTGGAAATAACTGTGTGGCATTGGCAGATCTGACACATAACGTATAAGAGATGTTTAAGCCATATGGGCAGCTTTTGGGCATCACAAATGGGGCCAGATGGATGTTTAAGAAACTGAATTGAACCTCCATGTTTAAGCATTTGACTTAAGCCAATACAGAGCAATGAGTCTACACTGCAAATAATCTGACCAGTCATGAAGTGTCTTCTTTAGACAGCAAGTTGAATTACTCTCAAGGCTCCATTGTCTGGATTGACTAGAACTCTACTGTTCTTAGTTCTTAGGCACRATTGATTTGGGTAAGCAGACAGAAGTGTCAACTGCCATTTGATATAATACTAGAATATTGGAGTCATCTACATGTGGCTGATAACATGACATAGGGACTAGGGTGGATGTGAGCCTTTCTGAGCTGCAAACCAGAAGAAAACTCCAGGTCACCTCAAGTGGCACTAGAAGTTTTGATGAGGGTGAGTCAAGCACCCAGTGTGCCTGTTGCCACATACATGTAGACACAGGTATGTCAAGCTCAAACAGAATCTTTTCCCATTCTACATGACATTCCAAGATTGTCACTAACATGGAAATCAATGCTATAGTACCAGTTTTGTTTTTACATTTGTTATTTGTATTCTTCTTTACATAACTTCGGTAGATTCGGAGGCAATTTGCAATAACACAGGGGTTTTGACAGTTTTGAAGAATAGGTGGTGTAAATAAGAACCAAGCTGTGAAGGTACTAGTAGACACTCTCATAAGCAAACACAGAAGATCTGCCATTACACCTGAGTTCTGGGCTTGGTCAGATCATGGGTGAGGCAAGATACCTGAGACTATATATAATTGAAACAGCACATTCATCGTGAAAATTTTTGGGCTCTTTAGTTTCAAAAGAGTAGGCATTCAATAGAGGGAAAGCAAACACCTTGAAAAGACAAAGAACAAAGTGCTCTTTAGGTAGAACTTGTACAAATACACAAATGAGAAATGTCGCAACCAAGAAAATGGGTGGCAGGGTCCATTCATTGTCATTGTGCGATTTTGACTGCAGAAGCTTAGTATCAGTCACAAACAAATGCAATTATGTGGTTTCTGGTTTGTAGCTGGTTCAGATCACAAGACCAGTTCCTTATCTACCTTTAAAGAACTGTGCCATCACACACTACAATTCACTTCCTAAGCAGTTCTCAAACAGTTCTCTGAATGTCTTTAAAAAATGCATCGTATACTTATCTTGCTATTTGTGCATTCAAAGTGAAGATGACAAAATACTGCACACCACTGTAAGCCTGGCAGCTTAGAATTTGAATATTCAGAAATAGAAAATGCTGAATAACAAGAACTATGATCATTGAACCAAATAACCTCTCTGGAGATTTAGATGTGGTAACAAAGACCGACTTCACAGCAAGACTGTTAAATCTATAAAGTCATAAATTAAAAAGCAGATCCATCTAAATGGACTCAAACTTGGGATGAACACTAGAATACTATTAGCTGTAATTACAAAGGAATTTTTATTTGAACAACATAATGATGGACAGTATTGACAAAAAATAACATATTGCAGAAAAACAGCTGAAAGAAACCAAATCACAACTTTCCAAACAGTCTTGAGATGACATTAAAGTACAAAGTGTGAAATGAGCTGTGGCTTCCTCAACCCTAAAAAATCAATCAAATTTTACTATCTATGCCTGCTTCAGTCATCTGTTTTCTTCACAATGTTAACAATGTTAACAGCAAAATATTCAATAAGGTGCATTTTCTCACCATTTGTTGGGAAGTCATTAATAGACTTGGAGTTTACTGGAAAATTCAATAGACTGAAATATTCTGGATGTTATTTAGTAGTTATCTGATACAGTTTTCTGTCTCCAAAAATTAGGCTCAGCTATACAACAAGCTGTTCAGCTCCGCCAAAAGGTTCACTTCCATGTGTACACTTCGATAGTACAAGACAGTCTTGACATACATAAGGAGAAAAAACACTGAACTTCTTCATAATGGGGACAGTTGTTCAGCCTTCAACCATTTGCTCCACAGTCCAAAAAGTCCTTAATTGATCTTTTGGTGAGTAAGCAGGGCATAATCATYGTTATATCATTGTCAATGCCAGACCACAGTTCCAGGTTTGTCCTCCGGTGTTATAGGTAACAGAAAGATTTTTCCACCACTCCAGTGCTAAGAACAAAAAGGAAACCTTCCTTGCTTTCAGCCAAAACACTCCAGAACTGGGGTGGTTCAGCTTTCTGGTCTGCTGCAGTACCTAGGAAAGTCAAGATCAGATCCCATTTATTGAAAATGTCTGTACAAATTAAAAGTCCACGGAGGCCATTGCAATGATCCTGACCAGAAGACCATTGTGTATGGAGGATTTAGTGATTCACATAGCAGTTAACCTGAGTAGGTCTGTGCTGTGCCTTCAGGTTGTGTTGTGCTGCACAAATCCCTTGGCTGCAGGATAACCTCAGCTGGCACCTGTATCACAGAGGAGCCTGCGAGCAGCTCCCACTTGGTACCAGCAATTATGCCACCTCCGTAGTCTTGCCTTTATCTAAAAGTGAGGGAAGAAGCTCTCACGTGAACATCTTTTATGAATAGGGTTGTTTTCTTCTAAGAAAATTATATGATAGCTCAAAAAGGAGGAACCTCCCTCCATGGACAGGATCTGCAGTGTGCTGTGCGAAAATCCATCCAGGGTCCAGCTGATACTGCACGAAAGCAGGGTGCCCGGCATCTGAAGGGACGTAAGATTTACTTGCTTTCTATATTCTTCTTATTCTGTCTCAGTAAAGCAGTTATCTTGTTAAGCCATTTGTTGTCAGGCCTTTCTTAYTGAGATCCAGCAAGAACCCTGCACCGTCTCTCTCTCCTCACTCTCGCCCCAGTGCAGAACTGTGATATGATGCCTAATCAGTGCAGATCATGCAGGCACTAAAATTAGTAGGCATAATTTGTTTGTTTCATCAAGTTCCTTTTATTTAGGCAGCACAAGTACTACATTGAAGTATCACAATGTTTTTCAAATACTCAGAACAAGCAAATTTTGAGTAACTTTCCATCTTCTCTCCGCTCCTGGGAAACATTTCCAAGATGCAGTTTTCTTACTGTTATGTGTAGCATCTGGGAGCATTACGCAAGGATCTGTCTAAAGGTTAATGGAAGAATAAACTTACAACTCAGCAGTCAGGCTTTACAAAGTTCAACACAAGGTACTTCTTAGAATAACATAGAAAGTTTTTTCCATGGGATAATTAGACTGCTTATGTTACTCACTTTGAAGTGGCACTTAAGTAACTGTGATGACATCTGCTAAGTGCATTTTGAGACAGCCCGTTATAATTAATTACTCATTTTCATGAATCATGCATCCATCCGAAGTACACCTGTTACCAGTAAGATGATGGTAATGGAAATTTAATAACATTTTTATTTTTTTAGTGCATTGTAGGGTTGACATCTTTGGTGGACATTACATCCGAGTTATTTCAGTTAGACATCCTGACAGCCTTGATTCCCTGGGCTATATCTATACCTGCTAAATCATCGAATGTTCAGACACTGGCAACAGGTTCAAGTTGACAGGGATGCACAAGCTGCAAAGCTGTAGCAACTTCTCTTCTGGGGAAGGGATGTCTTGTGTGCAAAATCACTCCTGAGTATATGTGAAAAAGGACAAGAATTATGGTACAGTCTGCCTGTGTGTGTAGTGCTTCTRACACAGTTTCAAATATTGTATTATCTTCATAGTACAATGTGTGTATATATTTTTGTATATTTATGTTTGGTTTCTTATTTTTAATAAGAATTCCTTTTAATCCATGGATATATAAAACTTGTCTTAAAATGAATATAATGTTTGTTTTATCATGCTATAAGTATGCTCTTTTCAGATAGGAGAATGTTTTGCTAACAGAATTATTGCTAGTACGCTATCACTCCTGAGTAATAGTATTTTATGTAGAAGGTTATCATATCTAAATAAAGTCCTTAGCTACATATATCTTCAAAAAGCATTATTAGAACTTTCCTTCTAAGGGGTACCAATAGGAGAAATTTCTGGCTGTGGCTGACTGACTAATAGCTATGTTTGGTGAGGTGACACACCGCTCTTTTTCATTTGTAAGTGGTATCTAGGTCTCCCATATTTCTCTCTTATCCTCCAGCCTAATTTTTTCTAGATGTAGCCTTCCAGAGCAGCCAACTTTTAACTTTTTGCCTTGTTGGATGCGAGTGGACTAAAGGGAAAAGGTATTGTTCTGGGGTCCCTACCCCAGAATCCTTGGCTGTTGAGAAGGAATTTTTGAAAGATTATTTTCCCTTCATCATTTATAGGCAGGGTGATGTCTGAACAGCAAATTCCATAGTAGCTGGGGCTGAGACACACGTATTCTGACAAAGGCCAAGGAGCTACTTTACAAATATAAAATAAAAATCTAAGGAAGTTGCAGTTATTGCAATATAACAATGAATAAATATCTGTGCAATCGGTGGTATCTTACTGTGGTCTTTATCTACCTGACGGGAGATAGGGAGCAAAGAGGCAGGTACTTCTTGGAAGTTTGTAGCAATGTGACATTCTCTGTCCTTTTCCTTTACCATGAATAAGTTTGGCCTGTGAGTCAGCCAGTTTTCCTAAAAGCTACACAATCTGACAATTCAATTTTAACTAAAATGACTACTCTGGAAAATATGTGAATGTTATGTCATGTTTTAAAATATGTTATAGCTTTGTGAGGGCCTCACCCTGGCACTTTTACTGTGGTAAAGCTGTCAGGGCTTTAAAAGTACAGTAGAGATTATTTGTATTATTTTAATTAACATAACCTAAAGACCTCACTATAAACACCCTGTTACTCTATAATGAATAACAATATTTGTATAGATGGTAGCACAGATTTTACACTCCTGAAATCCTATTTGAAATTAAATCTAATGATCTGGAGATGTCACTCATTTTGGTGGCGTGTTGCAGAATGCAGAAGATTTAATGCCATGCCTAAGCAAGTTGTAATTGAACTGTCCAGAAATTTAATCTGGTTGCATGAAAAGGGATAGTAGACAGATTTTGCATTCCCCCTTCCTGTAATACAATTCATATTCATTCTTTTACTGTGTTGCAATTATCATCAGTAGCTAATATGAGCTTATCAGCAAATCATCAGTAACTTAATTTATACACGTATTTTTAGGATGTACAAGAATGAAAGTTTCATGGTGAATAAAATCTTAGTTAACAGGAGAGGTTGCACTGCCAACTGCTGTGCAAATTAAAGTCACTGAAGCATTGTTCAAGGCTCTTGTGGAGACCTATTCAGTGCTGCAAATATTTAGATTTTCTTATTTTTTAATTAATTAACTAGTGCTGGTTTTTGTATGATTTGTTATGTATTTCTGATATGCACCAGAATCATAAATCCTGGAACAGCTGATGATCATAGGAAGATCTCCTCTGGGACATAGTACCACTTCGGATTGAATGCAAAATAAGTGACACCTCGACAGTGATAATATTACCTTGTCCAATTACAGTGACTTAAATAACTGTACAAATATAATGAATTCACAGGAATCATGTGGGCAATAATATTTATTTGAAATCAAACTGGATAAAATCTAGCAGATAAAACAGTTTAAAAAGATGATAACTATTAAGAGTTAACTATTAACTATTTCTGTTGGTGAGCAAAGGTAAACTCAAGTGGAAAGTTTTTTCTTCTGTAGTATGGAGTAAAATCTGTGAAAGTAAGCCTTTATATGGGGAAAGACCATCGGTGAATCAGAACTCTGCACCTGGGAAAAAAAGAG
Organism: Oceanodroma leucorhoa; assembly: GCA_030449065.1. Taxonomy (NCBI): domain Eukaryota; kingdom Metazoa; phylum Chordata; class Aves; order Procellariiformes; genus Oceanodroma; species Oceanodroma leucorhoa. The sequence continues at coordinate 1,916,641 of JASVER010000058.1, read as the reverse complement.
AAACATTTTGGGATACAATGAAAATACAGAGAAGGGAAAAGATGAAGAGAATACTCATTTTTTTATAACACAAGAAGTAAGTGGCACTTAAATAAAAGGTCATGCAGTAGGTTTAAAACCTGCAATTGACATTGTGTTTGCTTGTTTGCCTGTTTTTTCAAATAGTGGATGATTAAATTGCAGAACTCCTTGCCACAGGATATCACCCAAAAGTATATATGCATTTAAAAGGGATAGGATGTTCATAGAAGATAGGACTTGGTCATGTCTCTGAAGTCTGATGGTCCTGGGCAACCTCTGGATTATGAATTCACTAAAGCACAACTTGTTTAAAGACAGGAAGGTTTATCAAGCTCTAGATTTCACATGGTTCTTAAACTCTTTCCCTAAATATCTGCTGCTGACTAGTATCTGAGGTAGGATATTGAGTTATTTGGTATGGGCGTTTGATCTACATGTGTAGATCAAAGGCTGTAGCTAGAGAATATAGCTAGAGAATGTAGCTGGAGAAAGCCTGAACCATAGAGATTTCACTTCTGTACCACAGATCCATATTTTAAATTTGTAGCTGCAGGATTCAACAAAAGCAATTATTTTTTCCCCCATTTTTCTTAAAATTGAAGAATATAGTTCTGTAAACACTGGAACCAGTGATGTTTGATTTCCTTTAGAGTTGTACCTGCTGGTTAACTTTGAACTTAGGAAAAATATTTGCCATGGTTGTGCATTATAATGCATCAGATCATTGATGTCTAACTGTCCTTCACTTACGGCAATGGTATGGTTTCTTTTCTCTATTCCATGCTAAATCTGTTCATTTTTTAGTTTTTAATTGCAATTGAGTGGCATATTAAAAAATTGAGGAAGAAATGTAGGGAAACACTTATACTTGTGCCCCATGATTGTATAAAGCTTGTTCTTTCAGGAGATGAGGCTGTGGCAGTCCCTTTATGTCCTCTGCCCTTGCTTTCCATAGTTATCTACAGCAGCTGCTYAGTGACACATTTCTAGATATTTCTTCTTCCCTTTGACTGTTCACAACCACTACCAGTTCCGGCTATGATGACCTAAGAAATTTCAAATATTCTGAAACTATTCTACCCAAATAAAATAGAAAATGCGATCTTATCAAGCTTAAGACAAAAGAACTCAATATTAAATGACAGTCGTTTAAAACAGATTTGTATGTTCCATTTCATCAACTTGAAATATGCTTTTAAATGATTCTCGACATTTAGTAATTATGCAGTTTTGATTAAATCAAACTACATACATAAACAATACTGGCAGTGAATCTGTCACCATTTGTTTTCAGAGTTAGCACACCACTGAGATGAATACAGGAGTATCCTAACTTTCAGCTATATGTTTATTCTCATCAAAGACTCAGAAACGTTCAGTTCTATTTTATGAAAATCTGAACAACATATGGGGAAAAAGAAAGTAAAAAAAATAGTCCTATTTTCAATGTGCTCCCAGGCAGATTTGGCTCACAGATTTCTATCCTGCAGGGATGTGATTTCTAACTTTTTTTCCCGCTTAAACCATGATGATTCTAGCAATTTATAAGAAGTTATACTTTATAAATGTAACTTATTTTACTCTTACATTAAAAACCAACATAGATAAGATTGAAAGACAGCAGTCTTGCTGAAATTGCTGGTTTTGGTAGCAAACTCTTCCATTTTTTCTTGCAGACAGCTCTACTTGTGAATAAATGCTCAGCTAGTTTTGTACATTCTTGACATGGACATATACGTTTGCATAGGTACACAAACATGGTCACCAGGCACTAGATGTATAAAAGACAAGAAAATATTATGAACAAAATCCTCTTTCAAAGATGATCTCCTTCAGTGTTAAATATATAATCTTTACTAGCCAATTTTCCTCAGCTATATTATGCTTTTGCTTATTCTAATTGACTCTTCATGCTCTCCTGTTGGTACAAATAAGAGCTTTCTGGATATTTGAATCATTACAGCATGGCGTTTTAGGTACTTTCCATGGTGCCAAGTAAGTTGAGTCACAAAAGCAACAGTAGAAAATGATCTTCTTTTAGCCTGGGTCCATCTAGCTCTATGTGAGGAAGAACTTGCTTAGATTTCAGACTAAGAACAAGAATTTTGCTCAGAAGGACGGTTTAATCCATATGGTTTTTAGCACCCTCTGAGTGGTTGCAGTGCAGTTGTTATACTACTAATCATTCAAGACCCATGAATCCCATCTAATGGTGGAAAAAAAAGAAATTTTTTTACAAAAAAAACTGGAATATGTATTTTGCAATTTTTTTAATTGAAATTCTAGAATTTTAAACAATTTTGCATTAAATTAGTTGTTGGGTAACTATGGTGGTCACAGTCCACCACAGAAGAGAAATGTCATAAGGTTTAAGAATCAAGTCCTTCAAGTCTGAAGCTAAATGGGTCCAAGTTCAGATTTGTTTTGTGAGTTAATTAATTCCAAAGCATGCAACTGTGTTTAACTATTATTGCAGCCCACTGACATATTTGGGAACTATTTCTTTCAGTAAGAAATAAAAACTACTTTGGCATAGTTTAGCAGGTCAGCCAGTGAATCAGCAAGCTTGTGAAAAGCCAGAACTGATGTAAGTTGCAGTGATCTTGAAAAAAAAGTCAGGTAAGTAATTTTCTGCACTTCATTCTTCCACTGAATTAATTATGTGGAAAAAGAGAAGTTGTCCCTGGCTGTCTTCAGTCCTTATCATGAAACTGGGACCAAATGTAGTGGGTGAAGCCTGTTGTGCTTTCTTACCTGTGTTCCCCATGGCATACTGCCAGCTCCTTGTCCTACAGTTTTCTCGAACGTGTTCTAAGAAGAAACTTAGATGACTGCTTTGCTTAATACAAGGTTGTTATGCAACCTGATTTGTTGTTCAGGATTTTTTATTCAGACTTCAGTTTTGCTCAATCCTACTCTTTCACAAAGCAGTGATGCAGCTAATTAATCCCTGCTTCAACTGAGGTGCTGTACTCATTTTGCTGTGTTTCTTGTCATGATGAAAAGGAGGACTCCATAAGCAATAAGATAGGAAGATATTTATTTATCTCTAAAAACTGTCACCAAAAATAAGGTATATCGGCATGTATAGCATATATTTATGGATTATATTACAGTCAGAATAAAATCAGGCTTGGTTTGAAAATGGTGACCAAAACCAGCCGTCAAACTTGCTTTTATGGAACATGAGAATGTCAGTCTTACAATGTGATATAAAATTTCATTTCAGCTTCTTCAACTGTTGTATTTGGCTTATTATACTGCAACAATTTAGAAAAATAATTGAAAAAAAACTTCCCAGGAAAAATATAGCTAAACCATAAAACCATTTTTTGCTAAAGTCATGCTAACAATCTGAATTTAATGTGGCAGCTTGACATACAACAGTGATGTGAAAAGAAATGTAAGCTAGGCAGAGAGTGGGATGGCAATAACAGTGGTCTGCAGGCAAGGAAAGGAAGGGGCAAGGCACATGGACTAGTGTGGGAGAAGTGAGGAAGCAGCACACAGAACGGGAGTCTCAGACTTGGAGGCAGAAAGATTACAAATCACTCATCAGGAATAAAGCATTCTTTTCAACTTCTATTGAGAAGTTTTCCTATTTGTTTCTACATATTTGCTGCTTTTTTTGTATTTCTGCTGCTTAAAATAAGTATTCATAGCTATTTCTTGTGTGCTTTATTTTTAGAGAACTAGCAGTAGATGGGAACCTYCTTACACCCCTATTTCTGAGTTGCTGCTTCAGGTTTAAGTGTTCAGCTGTGAGCTCTATAGTTTGAAAATTTGCAGTTTTCACATTGCTCTTTTAAAGAAAATCCCGTTACTGAAAATAGAGATGCTTCCAAAAATTAGCCAAGGGCACTAACTGAAAGGAGTTGCTGTTTAATATTTCTCTATAAATAGCATTAATCACAGTGTTTCTCTTCTTGAGAGACCAACAGTTGTGTCTGTTTAAGAAATACACACATATTAGACAAGAAGCTGAATAAATAAATCTTGCTACTTATGTGAGAAATACAAAAATGTAAAAATATATATAGGTTTATATATATGTATTTGAAATATATTAACTGATTTTGAAATGCATATATATTTCAAGTATATATATGTCCTGGTTTCGGCTGGTATAGAATTAACTTTCTTCCTAGTAGTTGGTATAGTGCTGTATTTTGGATCTAGTATGAGAAGAATGTTGATAACACAACGATGTTTTAGTTKTTGCTAGGTGGTGTTTACACTGGTCAAGGACTTTTCAGCTTCCCATGCTCTGCCAGGTGCACAAGAAGCTGGGACGGAGCACAGCCAGGACAGCTGACCCAAACTGGCCAAAGGGATATCCCATACCATATGACGTCATGCTCAACATATAAGGCTGGGGGAAGAAGAATGAAGGGGGCGACGTTCAGAGTGATGGCGTTTGTCTTCCCAAGTCACCTTTACCCGTGATGGAGCCCTGCTTTCCTGGAGATGGTTGAACACCTGCCTGCCRATGGGAAGCAGTGAATTAATTCTTTGGTTTGCTTTGCTTGCGTGCGTGGCTTTTGTTTTACCTATTAAACTGCCTTTATCTCAACCCACGAGTTTTCTCACTTTTACTCTTCTGATTCTCTCCCCCATCCTACCGGAGGGGAGTGCACGAGCGGCTGTGTGGTGCTTAGTTGCTCGCTGGGGTTAAGCCACGACAATATATCAAATATATTTGAAATATATGCATATATATAATATATATTTCAAATATATATATATTTTAAATTTGGTGTTTAAAGGATTGGACTGACATTACCACAGCAGAGGTTTTAGCCTGTCACAGGACTTATGCATGTTAGAGAGAAGCAGTTCCCTAGGAGTATTCAGAATCATTCCTCTAGGACTTCTTAGAGCTAGGGTAGTTTCAGACTAAATGCTTATTCTACAGCTGGTCTTCCAGGAGAAGCTCTACTTAACATTAGTTGCAATGGATGAATCTAAAAGTAGGAATATTTTTCTGCTGCAGGTAGAGCACTGACATTTTAGGAAGTAGGCTGACTTCAGCTGTTAGACAGACATACCCAATGAAAGTGTGATTGAAGTGGTAAAATAAGTTGTAATGTAAGTTATGTGAGCAATTCCCACAGGTTTTCCTCAGTGCTTTCCCCTACTTCCAGAACTCATTATCACTAATAATAGTGAAATGACATCAGGAATAAAAAAGGTAGTCTAAGAGCACCATTTATTTTGTTTCATAAGTAGAAGTTAGCTGTCTACGTCATTAGAAAATGTTGTATTTTACTGGAACATCCATGACTGTTTTTTTAGAAAGTGACTCAAATGCAGGGGCAGTTCTTATCTGGACAGCAGTGGGGTCCATCCCCACGGGAACTTCCTAACCCTCAATCAAATCTTACTCTGTTTTGTTTTTCCCCCTTGCTAAGCACGAATGGCACATGGCAGCACTGAGCCCAGCACCACAACATATGAGGACAAGAAGTACACACTGACAGAAGTAGATTGCACTGCCCAGTGAGAATCCCCACCAGCTAAAAACTGCTGGAGCCACAGTTTGAGTGCTATTTGCCTCATTGTGATTAGAATTATTTCACTCTTTCAATTATAATCACCATTTTTAGAGCTTTTAATACTTGCTTCTGACTTAATTCTTAGCATGTAACTACATGAGGTGTTGAAATATCTGAGCTCACACTTTCTTCTGCTAAACCAGTATCGCATGTATGCACAACTGTTGCATATAGCAGAGATTTCTGAAAGCAGATGCTATCCTGCCATCTATAGCTTCTTCAGAAAGCTTATAGCTGTCAAAGTGGCCTCCTATTAGCAAGGATCAGAGGAGTTCTGGAAAGTCATGTAAAATCTCTGAAAATACCAGATTCAGCCACAGCAAAATTTCTATGTTGCACAGCCATGCGGTAGTCCTCCTAAGCAGGAGGTYAAACAGAAACGCAGACTGATGCGAATACGTCCTCAAAGCCAGGAAAGAGCCTAACATATTTACAGTAGAATTAATTCCTGATTTGGGATTCAGAGGTCACATCTATACCAGCATCAGAAAACATTCCAGGTCACTGGATCTCTGTATAGAATCAGTAGACAACTGACTACCAGACTTTGGCATATTTTTGGTCCAGGTCATGTAACAGAAATTCATGAGTATTTGAAAGAAGAGTGCCCCCCTCATCCCCTCTCCCAATTTTGAGGCTAAACTTCTAATTATTGCTTACTAACAGCCTCAGTGCCAGAGAATGGTACTAGGCACATTTAATCTGCTGGTATAGATATAGCCAAAGGGTCTATCAAGAGTGTTGTCAGAAGTATAGCAGATTTCAGATGGCATCTGAACTACTGTGATTCTTTAAGTTTACAGGGATTGTAATACACACAGCCAATAATTAAATGTAAGAACACTTGAAATATGGCTTGAAAGCATTCTAATGATTTATTTAAAAATCTATATATGTTGATTAGAAACCAGAGGAACACAGCTCTAAAGTAAAACAAAGTAAAGCACGGTAATTCTGCAGATTTTATTTTATAGCGTTGTAAGTACATATCCCACATATCATGCTCAGATTCTTAAAGATAAGATTTTAATGGTACTTTAGCCAATGAATTATTTCCAATGCAAACATAAAGCAATAACAAAACCAGCAATAGGCTTACCAATACTTACAGCTTTAATTTTCTGGTAAAGGAATATAAGACCATTAGTGAGCTCAGAACATTGTCCCTCTGGAGTAAAATAAAATGGCTTAATATTTTTGGAGCTGCTTAAAGCATAGAACTACTGTATTTTCCCAAATTAAAGTATTTTCATTTCATTGTGCTGAAGAAATAACCCCTCAAGTATTTATAATGCACAGATATATAAAAATTGATATTTTTTGTTTAATAGTGCATAGAAAATAAGGATAATGGATATTTGAAAAGTAAGCTTCAGCAGCCTCAGGGACCTGAGGAGGCGATATATAGCCAAAGTGTTTGAATGGCCTCTTAAAATTAGTTTTCTGGTTTAGACAAGATGTAATATGCAAAGACAAGGTCCACTGATCTTATCTTTCCATTTTAAAAGCTTGCTATCTATGTTTGTAGCTTAACCATTTGTACATTACAGTCCTTTTTCATTCATAAACACCTCAAAAAACATCACTAACTGTGATGTTAGAGCAAAAGTGGAAAGGCAGAAACAGAAGAGAGCATCTGGAAATGTTGGCCCAGAAGAAAAAGCAATTACAATGTGGAAGCAATTTAAAATTCAAATACAGTACTGGGAATGCAGGTGAAATAAAGACCTGAAGAAAAACCCTACTAATCTCTTAATGGAGGTTAGAGGAGTCACAAAAATTAATAGCATAAATATATATTTTTAAAACAAATTGCTGGCTCTGAGACATTTAACTACCTTCAATTAAGTCAGAAAGAACAAGTTATCAGTCTGTGCGACAGAAGTTTGCAGATCATTGCATTCCTTACAAGAATAAAGCTTTTGAAAGATCCTACTTTCATTTCATAAAGCAGGAAAAGGTAAGAAGCATTTGAAATATTTAAAACAGATTTTTGTGTTCTTGAGTAAAACACCCAGTTTTGATGAATCTTTAGGCTCCACTTGGGATCAGATATTAATGGGCCTGGGTAGCCTAAGACTAAGAGACTGACATTAGAAGAGGTTGATGGAAGTTCACTATACCATAGTGAATTAAAAGCCAGAGCAAATCACTCAGCTCGGAGTGCATGTTCTGGCAAGGCAAAAAGGGGGAGTACGCTGCAGAACAGAAAATCAGGCTCCCACACAGCCATTTGCTCCGGTAAGCGCACAAAATACTAACAGCTTAGCCTTTTCAGCCAGAGACAATTAATACAGTAGATGTGGAATAAAACACCATTTCAGTGTCCTGCCTTTAAACAGAACTGCTGGAAGGAAGATTGTTAAAATGTTCAGAGTGGAACAGCATACAAAGAAGCAAAGCRTAAGTTTTCGGCAGAGAGGAAGCAGCACCGCCCAGAACACCAGCAGGCTGCATAAGGATGGCAGCAGCTGCAATCAAGKGAAGTTCTGCTCACCAGGAATGATTTTAGATGCATCAGCATCTGCACTTCTTCACAGAATTTGTTCGGGAAACTTTCAGGGTTGGATATCTCATGTAATTTTAGGTGTATACTTGCTACATCTCTGAGCTGGTCCCCCAAGTTACTCAGGCAGTCAGTGTCAGAGAAATAGCTAATCTTAAAAACATGATTCATTTGACTCCTTCTGAATGCCTGTTTTAAGAAGAGATGAACTCCACCTTAGAAATTACTTTCTTTCCATCTTTGCATCAACTGCAAAAGTCCGTATCAATCACTCAGACGTAGCTTAGGTAAGTTGTATAACATTAGTCAAACGTATTCTAACTCAGGCATCACAAGAGCTCATGAAGACAGAAACAAAAGACATACATAGAGAAAATGCATTTTAAGAGCACAAACTAAATGAAAGTAAATTAAATGAAAGAAGTTTAAAGCCTAAAAATGAAAGAGGCAAGACAATCCCGTAGCAACTAAGTTAGTAAGATTATGCTAAAGCCCAGGACAAAGAAGAAAAATCAGAATCTTAAACTCTGTGAAAATGCATTCAAGAAATGTCAGATCTATGCTGCAAGTTTTGCATAGGTTTATTTATGCTGAAGAAATAATTACACCCTGCTTCTGGATTATTATTCCCATTATCTCACATTAGTTTGTTTTAGGGACCTAAAAAAGCAGCTGTTGAACAAGCAGGCCAGTGTGCAATTTGATATCTCCTAGATATGGATTTCAACTTTGATAATGACAGGAAATAAATCACAATTAGATTGTTAAGAATTTAAATATTTTGCAAAAGAGAATGGTTTTAAGCATAGCACAATGGTTGTGTCCATATCAGCAAGTGGGAAGCAGACCCACAGGGAAAATTTTGGTGCTCGGGACTCTTTATTCACCCTATAACCCTTCCAAAGTGCTCTTATGTAAAAGCATTATAACTGCTACATAGATTTTGGAGAAAAAATGAGTTTGTGCCAGCTGATATAAACTATGGTTGCAGGATCACTGATCTTGCATGCTATTTGTATAATATTGACTGTGAAAGATACTGTCATACATCTAGCTGTGATCAGGCATTTGTCTTGATAATAAATAGATGGTAGTACACATATACACTGCATATATGAATAGAAAAGTGTAGGCTTCCATCTTTCTTTCATGAGAGGTATCTTTATGAYTGAGAGGTGATTTTGCATTACTAAGGCTATTTTCTGCTGTCTGCTACGGAATAACTTAACTCTGTGCTTGTGAGCAAACATCTGCGGCTGTCCTCCCTGCCGCGCACCAGCGAGTAACCGAGCGAGTGTGCGRGTGTGCCAGTGAAGTGCGTGAGTGAAGAAGTGCATGTATTGTGTGAGCAGCTGCCTGCTACTAACAAGAACAGCTTGATTTTATTAATAACAGCTTAATGACTAAAGGGGGTTCTAAGAAATTCTGGTTGTGATCTGTGTTTTCCCCCAGCTCAATCCACTACCAGAGAAGGGAGATTACAATGGTCTGTCCAACCTGCCTTCAGCTATCTCAAAGCAACTACCTAGAGTCTCTGCAAGCACCAAACATATCAACGTTTAATGAGTTTCATACCTTTGGCACTTACTGCGTCTTTTTCTCCTTTGACTATCGAGAAGGCTTAGATAGTCCTGGATTAGATACCAAGCTTTTAGATGGTTGAAGCAGGATGAAACCTTGCCACAGTGATGTCAAGATAATATCTAAAACCCTTTCAGTGAGGTTACTTTCTCTACTGTGGAGATGTGTGTATACCACACTTATAAGCATTACATCCAAAAATTACTTCTTAGGGAGGTACAYGTCTTAAAAGATTTAATATTCCCCTGTGCACTGATAAAGAACAAAGGAAGTTTTGTTAAAGTCAAGTCTTTTGTGAAACAGTTGTGAAACAGTTAATGCTGTAAAATTAGAAATCCTGAGCACCCCAAACTGCTCAGTTGTGCATAATCCTCAGCGAATGAGTCAATTTAGAGAATAACATTTCAGTTATATTTAAAAATATATGACTGCATCCCTGGATTTTAAAATCTTTTTGACTAGTAAGAGATAACATACAACCATGAGCATAGTCAAAAATATCAGGTGAAACACTCACATCGGGTTATACTCACCCTTGAATATTGAATATGCTTTGAACCTTCAAACTTTTTACACTGATGTTGAAATTTGCATCTCTTAGTAGTTCCAGTGAAACACAACATTAAAAGGTTCCAYGAAATTGCATAGTTTGACAATCTGTAAATCATGGACTATAAACCTTCACTCCATTTCTTCTCTTTTGGGTCTAATAATACACATTTGAACTAAATAGCACTTGTATTTTACTACTCAGTGCTTCTAATTTGATACTTAAAACTAACTCTGTGACAATTTTTTTCCAGGATAAGAACCAGTAAGAGATTAGAGCAAGCTGGTAGAGCAAGCTGGTGGACAGAGAAGGTAGAGAACAGCTAARCATTTTGAAAGGAACTGGCAAACAGTGCTTGTGTATTTCTTTCAAGCCTATCAAGCTTGCTGTCATGTTCAGTCTTACTGGGTTTTTTTAATAAAACTGCCTATTCATTTCTATTTACTATATCAGCTACGGCAGAAGGGAACTAAATTCAATGACTGATGCATCTGTTGCAGTCCTAAGAATAGTCATAAAAAGCAGTCACATTTAAAAATAAACAGACAAAAAATGTTAGTGTATTCTCTGATGGGTGCATTTTTTCATTGTATTTATGAGTTCTTGAGTTCCAAATATTTAAACAGATCATCTCAAAAATATTTGTCATTTCCTAATTGTGCCCAAAGTATCAGGAAAATAATTAATTTATAACCYGAGTATTCTTAAAGTCTTTACACTTCTCAGTCTGCTGTTTGTGATTTCCATTACCTGTTTTCCCCAAAGGTCACCTATGAGCCTGTCTGCTTTCATGGGATTACAAATACAGTCTGGTCACAGAGCAGCAGTAAGTACATCTCATCTTTCTTTCCTAATTCATTCTGTTTTTCTCTTCTTGGCATATTCTCTGGGGATTTCATGCTTCCTCTTGCTGCATCACCGTTATAAAACTAAAAAATGCAGTTTTTTCACAGTGCTAATCTCACTTTCCTCATTTTTTTCCCCTTATCTTAAATCTTGTAGCATTCTGAACATTATYATAGTCTCCCCAGCTCTGAGTGTCAGCCAGTGTGACCAAGAGCAATAATCTCTTGCATGGCACCTATCCCAGAGTGAGTAAAGGCATCCCGTTGCTGAGACACTGAGGTTAAAATGAATTCACATTGATAGTGCTTTATGATTACTCTTTTAGGTTATTTTTGTGATTTGTTTATTGTTTCTGCTTCTCTATTTCCTCTATTTATGATGATTATCTCTACATGAAAATGTTTCTTTACATGAAACATTGAAATATTTGATATTATAATTTTTTAAAATTAATWCTGTATTTAAATCACTCAAATTTTTATATTAGGTCCAGATCATAATATTCTCCTTATCTATTCAAATATTCTGTTACAGTAGGCTTTAGAGTTTTACAAGTTACAGACACTACTTAATCTGTTAAGAAATTATTTCGTTATCTTCCTGAYGTATGAGGAGCTGATGCCACCAAGATTAAGAGTTTCACCTTTGCCTTAAATGTGTTAGCGCTAATTTTGTAGACAGTTTCCTCTGCGATCCAGCCCTCACTATATCAGCACAGATGCCTGAAAACATTAGTGCTTGCAGTCACTTCAGTTCAATAACTGATTCATATAAATGCTATGTTATGTATGTTGAGATAGAAGAAGCGATAGTAAGAAAATGCAAACCCCTTGGATTGTTGGCTTATTCTCCAGCAGGAAAAGAATCCTGCAGAGAGCCCCAAACATTTTACTAACTGGCAGGCAGTCATCATTGTTTGGTACAGGGTTGGATTACAGGTCAGGAATATAACGGCTGCTTTTTCTATTCCCACTCCAGGTGTACAAAGCTGCCATAAACCCAGCTGAGTTTATGTTGAAGGACTATCTGGGAATAGTCTTTTAGTAGCTTCTGCACAAGATCTTTGTGACTTTTATAGGACATGTGGACAAGAAAAAGGGAGACAAGGATAGCACCCCTTTAACTTCAGCTAAAGCCATACCTATAATGTATTCAGGACAGCTGGCTTCCTGACAGTGATTTTTCAGATAATATGTGAATTATATAAATAGTTTTCCACTCAAATTATCATTTTAATGTCTGTTACAAGACTTGGGTACACTTCATAACTTTTTTTATCCCTCTGTTTAACCTTAGGGAAATTGCCACGTGTGTAATTTCCAAAAACGCATAAGCCTTTCACTATTAATGGACTTCTTATCCTAAGTCAATTAAGAGCTTATTGAAAGTTCTGTCTGCCAAGATGTTTCTTCCCAAGTCTGTCTGCCTTTTCTTTAAGTTTCAAGAGCAGCACTTTCCCTTATGATGTGTATTAAAACATCTATGTATAGGATTGGGAGCTACCATAATAGAAATAATTAAAAAAAAATCTTAATATCCAGATTGGTCAAAGTTACATTGTGGAAAGTCTGTGTACTCAGAGCTGAATAAAAGTTTGTAACTCTGATTAAAAAAGATAAAATTAAACTCCTCCTACACTTTTAATGACAAAGGTATTAATTCCCTTACWGTAAGCATTGCCCCTAATAGGACTTTCAAAACTAGAATGATGAAAGATCATTGTAGAATTTAGTAAGTATCAGCACACTGTTCAAAATTGACATACAAAAATTTTCATTGAGTATTCAGCACAGGAGTGGTCAACAGCTTCCACGTTTAAGGTCTTCCACTTATCTAATACACGTCATATATTCAAGTATGTTCGCATTTATTCCAGACCTCATTCATTAAACACTACCTGTTCTTGAAAGAGTAATAAGAGCACATCTAAAGCAGTTTGAACAAGTCACACGTTCAAACAGCTACTTGAAATTTTTGTATGTTTTTTCTGAAATATTTCAACTGTCTCACAACACCAGTTGCACACAAAAAATTAGTTCCAGTCAAGATATGTCAAAGAATAAAAAGTTTTGAAATAGAWATCTTGCCAAATAAAACTATTGAGAGGAAACCCTCATTAATGAAAAACTCTCATTAGTGCTGTCGTATCTACGTTATTTTCTGCCCCTGCCTTTGTATCAGATATCATTACAATATATTTTGAATATTGTCTAAGGGCCACACTTGGTATCACAGAAGTAGCTTTGAAGGAAGGCTATGCTTAGGCAGGGATTTCAGGTGAATTTCTTAATGTAACAGAAGAAGCATACCTGGATTCACTCTATTTATCTAAAATAGGTGCCCAGCCTTGGCTTGTGTGGGCATCCTTGCAGACAGCTGTCAAGCTGGGAGGGATCTTCAGTGATAAGCACACGCCATAAGCACAGAAACTATTCCCACTGAGCAAAGGGCCACAAGAACAGTTCTCATCCACGAGACTCCCAAATTACACAAGAGGGGAAAGGGAGCAGAACGACTGCTCTGTGAGTTTTGAGGCTTCCTGGGAAGAAGAGAAAAGGGAGCTTTTGACTCAGTTGTTGCAGACTTCACAGTCTGCATTTCAGTGGATGGATTTTCCTTGACGAATGCTACCAACAGCAGGACTCTTGCTGAAGCTTTTCCTCAGATCTGTGCACCTGCAGAATACATTTCATTATGCAGCATAGGAGATAACCTTCATATATTACAGACTTAGCAAAAATGTGCAAAGTAAGCCCATTGTACATACCCAGTATGCGATTTGTGAACTCTCACAACTTGGTCAACTCAAAGCAAATGTTTACTAGAACATGCAGAGGAATTTCAACAAACAGCAAGAGGTCTTTCCATGCCAAGTTTCAGCACTTGATACCAGCAGCAGTGAAAGTGGTTGTGTTAAAAAAACCTGCAACTGGGTTTTTTTTCATTTGTTTTGCTTTGTTTTTTAGTGTGAGAGAAACATATTTCACTCTTCCTTTTCACCGAGTTCTAAAAATTGGTTAATTTATGTTTGAAGAGAAAGAACAAGCCTGTGGGAAGAGATTAGGTCTAGGAAACTGTCCCTCAAAGTTTGGAGTTTAGGAAAGTGATGGGCAAGTGAAATATGTGCTTTGAGACGATATTGCAGTTATTGCTTTCTGCAATGAGAAAATCGATTTTCAGCAGACCTTTCTGAAACACATTACAAATTCTGAAAGTGTAAGAAAATCCATGGATTTTATTTCTTTTATTTCATTTTCAAATCATCAGAATTTATTTAAATATTTTGATCTTGATTGATTTACAGCCTATCCCTGCACTTTGAGGGATCTAAATACAAAGGGTTGGATTTTTTGGTTTATTCAGGGCACACTGGGGAATCTGGGCACAGAAGATCAGATATTACAGATGCTGTTTACTTGACCCTCTGTGTACCAAAGGGGAAAAGTAAACTCCCTGCAAATCTCACAAAAAATATATATARTTCTGCTACATGGGAGAGCAGACTGAAAGTAGAGAAAAACAGAAACAGTTTTTAGTTAGGTGACCACTTTTACAAGATTTTAACTAATTCTAAATCCCCCAAATGAGATAGATTTGAAAATTACTGAAAGTCTGCAGATAGAGAGGCCTAAAATTCTTGTCACTGACTGATACTATGTTCATCATTAAGCATCKCTACTTGTAATAACACTGAGAAAAATGTTATTATGCTGCCAAAAAGATGAAGTATTATCAGCAGCAGCAGAGGCAACATCCCATGTAAAAAGGAAAAAAAGGAAACCTAAAACCCCTGGTGTTTTCCACTTCCTCTCTCCCCTACAAAAATGACAGTGTTTTTTAAAAGGTATTCTGCCACAGTGAAAGATTGCAAGGCTCAGATTGCACATACATTCTCTTTTTAGTGCTAGTTTTACTCATAGCTAAAATTATAGTTATGATTCTACCTGCATATGTCAAGGTGCCATGCATTCCCCAATGATGGAGTCCTTGGAGGAGCTGCAATTCTCTTTGTCGACTCTCCTGGCCAGGCAATAGGAGCTAGATGGGGTAGTATCTCCATACAAAATACCTGCCCAAATAACAAATGCAATCTTGATTAGGGTGATTATTCAGCTATGCTAGCTAATATGATAACAAATCATGGTGGGGTTTTTTATAATATCCAGATTGTTTTAATCCTACATAATTTAGTGGCCTATTTGAAATTTCTGTAAGACACACTATTTTCAGTTTATTCAAATTAATACGCTATTTCAGCTGAGGCAGAATATGGAAAATGGAATAATGATGACTGGTTGTTACATTTTAAATCTAAACTGTAATTCACACTGAACTGCGATAATGTCAGCAAACGAACACAGAGGCCCAAAAGTATTTTTCAAAAATAACACTGGAATTTCAAAGGAGGAGCAATCTTTTCATACTTTTTTCACCATGAAAGGTCTATTTCAAGATAAAGAGTAGAGAAATCACAAGAAATATTAATATTAATGCAAAATGCATTACCTATAACATTATACCTATACTGGGTTTCCGAACACAGTTCCTGGAAGGTTTTTTATGACCAACATTAGCACTTACTCAAAATAGTAATAGCATAAATTAGACACAAGACTTTACAATTCAAAGCACAATTTGCAGATTCAAACAGAGATGCTATCAATGGTACACACAAAACTGGGCTTGCAAATTAGAGGCTACTTTTGAAAATTTGGCCCATTTCAAAACCTGATCATAGTGGACTAGCTTGATTAATTTTAGTAGAACGGTCTAATATTATTGGTTTCTAATATTGAAGGAAAAGATCAGCTTCCCCCAAACTTTTTCAAGTAAGGAGAGTAGCAGCYGATCATTGGCTTCAGATTTTACTTTTTACTTCTTAGTGATCTCAGTGAGGCAAAAGTTGGATCCTCTGACAAATGGGAACAACTTCAAATACAAAGAAGTGGGGTAGGGAAACAAAAACTTAACAATTTTAGTTGTAGTTTGCTTTAAAGCTCTTGGATTTAAATGAACCGAAATACAAGTGGGGCAAAACCTCAYGAACCAGGTTACCATACTATATGTGTTGGAACTAGGGTTGAGCTCTCATTCTATGTTACAATGGAGAAATATGCTTGACTAGGCTAGATGTCTTTACATTAAAGGAAAAGTGGAGKTTTTTTGGTTTTGTTTTTTTAACAAAAGCATCTGACCTTTCTATAAGAAGACTGTCTTGATGYTGTGTCTTGAACTTTCTTTAATGAAACACTGAGGCCCCTGTTATGCTATAAAGAACACACTTTTAAGATCAAAGATGTACTCAGTATTTCATAATTTTCCTTACTTTAAAACTAAACAAATGCTTTTTGAGCATATCAAATCACTTGACATAGGTTGGCATCAACTCTTTTGGGTAAAATATTTACCTAATAGATTAATTATGAAAGCACTAATTATTCTATATTTCTGTAAGGCAAACTTCCTTTCTGGAAAAGCTTCAAAATTCTGACCTAGTGAGGCATTTCTATCAGGCACTAAAAATTAACATACAAATTTACTGAACCACTAGCAAACTTTGATGTTTTAATTCTTTCTGCTATGAAATGGGAAGATCTCTTATTTCAGGAGTAATCTCTGATGTTGGCAGTTGCACAAATAAATTAGGAAAATCCCAGTGACAGGAAAAGTGTTGATTAATTACTGCATTGCACAAATAGATTCTTAAAAGTGCAGATGACTGTCTCGCTACAAATAAATGTATGGTTCGTGTAAATTCCTGATAATTTAACCTGGACAGATATGTTGCCTAATCAGTACCCTAAAGCTACTGCATAGATGTATGGAGAAGTAGTTTTACAGACATAGTTCTTTAGGAGGTGACTTATCATTTCTTCAAAGTGATGATATCTGTTTCATTCAGTGTGGTATCATATTTTTAAACTTGTATAGAACAAAACACAGGTTGCAGATAATATAGAACAGAGTACCAAGATGATTCAAAATCTTCTTCTATTGGGTGGTTAAAAGTCATAGCCCAACACATTGACCTGGCCTCCCATATTTTCATTAAATTGCCCCATATTTATAACCCCTAAGTAATAGAATCAGCCCATCTCACTCTTCCTATGAAACACTGCAAAGCTGGAGATGGCCTATGGTCACATGCTGTAAAGGTGAGAGGACAGAAGCCAGCCCCCTCCACTCTGGAATTCTCTTCCCAGTCAAGAGGAGAGCACAAATCTGGCTTCTAGGTCATCATTCAGTTTCAGACAAGCTTAGAGGTTTACAAATGTATTTTATATTTATCATCAAAGGTCTTTGCACTGAGATTGTATTGAGCATGAACTGTTAGTTCTCACTCGTGTGCTGTTCACCACACAGAGCTGTTCCTGTGGATCTTCCTTCCTACCTTAGAGGAAAGCCCTAAGCAAATTGCAAGATCTTTTGATACTTTCTCAGGAGAGAGTTGGAAGAAAAAAGATGTATCTACATTAAAGCTTTAGTTTGTATTCACTTCTGAAGTGAATCTTCGGACTTACCRTGCTTGGGTCGGCACTGTGGAGTGGTCTGAGTGCTTAAACTGCTTTTGGGTATTCATCCAGGGTGATGATGTGTTGGCTGGAAGTAAATTGAAAGGTCCTCTCCAATTGCTGGAGCATTCAGCTCAGGAGACCAGACAAAAATTACTCTCCTTGAAAAATGTATTGTGTAGGCATAAGGTCCTCACACCTGTTCTCTATTTCTGCACCATATTTTTGGACCATGCTAATTACATTATTGCTTGTGTAATCATAACTGGTAAATTCAAGGAGTGATGGAATATTAGGGGGTATTTTGGGTTGGCTGGTTGTTTTTTATTTACAGCATTTCAAATCTTCCGTTTCCTAGGACACGCTCAAATAATTTGTCTCAAGTTTCAATTTATGAGGGATTTACTAGCAATACTGGCTTTGGAGATTCTCTGTTCTACCTGCTCCCCTAGCAGCTCATTCCCCTTTACTAGGTAATTTTTAATGTTGATTTGTTCAGGGATGTGGTCTACAGCAATACAAGCAAAATTGCTTTGGCACAAGCCAAGGGGTAGCACAGACAGGATGGATGTGGAAGTTTCTTAATGAAGTTATCACCAAATTGCTTTCATTGTGGAACGATGGACTCATATCACGGCTATTAAAACTAAAAAGGCTTTCTCACCTTGCAAAACTTTCCTTTTCAGATTAGGTACATATATAGGATACACACCCAAAATAAATAGATTGCTCCTTCGCTTTTGAATGAATCATATGACTTCACTCAGTAATTCATCCTATTTAACATTATTTTGTTAATCCTAAATTTTAAACAGCCTACGCTAATGTCTTTTCTCTTTACATAATCTATTATTGATTTCTTTTCCCTTTACATAATCTATTATTGATTTCTTTTCCTATTCTTCTACAAATGTAAAGTCACAGGCACTGCCTCAGAGCACATTAATTTCTGTACTAGTTAATGTAATTCCATTAACTATGTCCTGAAGTTAGTTTTATTCCTTAAAATTCCTAGTTTATTTATCCTAATAACAGTCCCCTAMTAAAAAATAAGCCTAATTGTACAGAGGGAAAATAGGAAAATAGAGATAAGTGGTTTGCCCACTGAGACTTAAGAAGTCAATGACACTTTTCTAAGTGAGAAGATTTCTTCATTATTCTTCTGTAGCTCTCCTTTTGCAATGTTATTATTTCCTCAACCCTTCCTTGGAATTTTAGAATCACGTTTAAATATGTCATCATAGMTTAAATCAGAAACTTTGTTGTGACTCCATTTAACAAAAAAAAGAAAAAGAAGCTGGGGGTTTTTTTATCATGTATTGAGTATTCTTTTTTYCATAGGGGAATTTTGCTGTAACTGACTGCTGTCTATGAGTGACAAATGACACACACTGAAGTCTTATACATGACAGCCAAAAAATTTCAGTTCCAAATCAAATTTGATTACTCTTTTATTACTATGTATTACTAACTGAATTGGAGCCTCTTTTCTTGTTCTTCTTTGTAGGAGCATAGAACTGAACTTCATTTTGTTTGGCACTTTGAAAAAGTCCAAACTATACATGATTGGAGTCTCTGGGTAGATCTTCTTGAAGTATTTAGTAACACAGAYTGTTTCCAAAGTTCTACAGTTCCTCAAAAATAATATTATCATATTATTTTTAATTCWGATTCCTCTTTCTTGATGCTGTTTTCCTCTGGGCATAATTAATAGTTGTATCTTTGGGGCCAAAACCACATTTGAGCTTTTGAAAAACACTTTTCTTTCTATTTCCATCACAATGATAATGCATGTAAACATATTACTGCATTCTTTTTTAAATATTGCARTAGAAGACTATCRCAGTTCCTTAATTTATAGAACCTAAAATAGAATAGTTCACTTTSAAAGGAGAAGAAACAAAATTAAATAGAATGAAGAATGCTAGAAGCAAGTAAACAAACACACAAAAAAATGCTGTCAACATTTTTGCAGCATTATTTTCTCTGCTTACTATACAAAAAACAATCCATACAATCCCCTTTCATTCTTCAGTAGATAAATTCTAAGTTAAAAAGAACCTTATTTATATTAAATACCTTTTACCCAAATGATCCTCTTGCATAAAACATCAACAATGGCTTTTGTAATATATCCTTGGTGAGTGGAGAATTCTTCAGCTCTCTGAGTTCCTGTTTACAGTGTATGGCCTATTCATATATATCGAATTGGATTGAATTTCAGACCCACCTAAAAACATAAATTCCAATTGGTATCAAAAGTAGAAGGAGGCTAACAATTGGTAAGAGACCACAAAAGTAAATGATGATTACAAGAAGAATTAGAAGAATTCAAGGTCATGAGTGATCAATTAAAGTACATATAAAACATCAGATAATAATTATATGCAGGTTATTTTAACTAAATGATTGTCTCTTGCTTAATAAAAACTACATCTGAGTGTATGAAGAAGAGACTACTGACTTGATCAGAATAGTAACAGCATTTTTACATGAAGTATGACATTTACAGCTGGATCTTCATTTACAGCTGGATGGCTACAAGCTCTTCAGAAKGGAYAGGYGAGGAAGGAGAGGCGGTGGGGTGGCTCTGTATGTCAGGGAGTGTTTCGACTGCATGGAGCTCGACGTTTGTGATGATCGGGTTGAGTGCTTATGGGTTAGGATGAGGGGGAAGGCCAGCRAGGCAGATATCCTGCTGGGAGTCTGTTATAGACCACCCAACCAGGATGAAGAGGTCGATGAAGCATTCTACAAGCGGTTGGCAGAAGTCTCGCGATCGCTAGCCCTTGTCCTCGGGRGACTTCAACTTGCCCGACGTCTGCTGGAAATACAACACGGCAGAGAGGAAACAGTCGAGGAGGTTCCTGGAGTGTGTGGAAGACAACTTCCTGAYGCAGCTGGTGAGTGAGCCTACCAGGGGAGGTGCCTCACTCGACCTGCTGTTTACCAACAGAGAAGGACTGGTGGGAGATGTGGTGGTCGGAGGCCGTCTGGGGCTCAGCGACCATGACATGATAGAATTTTTGATTCTCGGGGAAGTAAGGAGAGGGGTCAGCAAGACCGCTACCATGGATTTCYGGAGGGCAGACTTTGGCCTGTTCAGGACACTGGTTCAGAGAGTCCCTTGGGAAGCGGTCCTGAAGGGCAAAGGGGCCCAGAAAGGCTGGAAGTTCTTCAAGGAGGAAGTCTTAAAGGCGCAGGAGTGGGCTGTCCTCGTGTGCCGTAAGAGGAGCTGGYRGAGAAGACGACCGGCCTGGCTGAACAAGGAGCTTTTGCTGGGACTCAGGGAAAAAAGGAGAGTCTATCGCTGTTGGAAGGAAGGGTGGGCGACTCAGGAAGAGTACAGGGATCTCGTCAGGTC
>JASVER010000058.1:1760550-1894901 GCA_030449065.1 Oceanodroma leucorhoa | reverse complement strand
CACTGTCTCCCACAGCATTCTCCTGGAGAAGCTGGTGGCTCATGGCTTAGACGGGTGTACTCTTTGCTGGGTAAAAAACTGGCTGGATGGCTGAGCCCAGAGAGTTGTGATGAATGGAGTCAAATCCAGTTGGCRGCCGGTCACGAGCGGTGTTCCCCAGGGCTCAGTTTTGGGGACCGTCTTGTTTAACATCTTTATCAATGATCTGGACGARGGGTAAGKTCGCAGTAAGTTCGCAGACGACACCAAGYTGGGCGGCAGTGTTGATCTGCCTGAGGGTAGGAAGGCTCTGCAGAGGGATCTGGACAGGCTGGATCAATGGGCCGAGGCCAATTGCATGAGGTTCAACAAGACCAAGTGCCGGGTCCTGCACTCGGGTTGCAACAACCCCAGGCAACGCTGCAGGCTTGGGGAAGAGTGGCTGGAAAGCTGCCCCGCGGAAAAGGACCTGGGGGTGCTGGTCAACGGCCGGCTGAACATGAGCCAGCAGTGTGCCCAGGTGGCCAAGAAGGCCAATAGCATCCTGGCCTGTATCAGAATAGTGTGGCCAGTAGGCAGAGGGAGGTGATCGTGGCCCTGTACTCGACACTGGTGAGGCCACACCTCGAATACCGTGTTCAGTTTTGGGCCCCTCACTACAAGAAGGACATTGAGGTGCTGGARCGTGYCCAGAGAAGGGCGACAAGGCTGGTGAAGGGTCTGGAGAACAGGTCTTATGAGGAGCGGCTGAGGGAACTGGGGTTGTTTAGCCTGGMGAAAAGGAGGCTGAGGGGAGACCTTAGCGCTCTCCACAACTACCTGAAAGGAGGCTGTAGAGAGGTGGGTGTTGGTCTCTTCTCCCAAGTAACAAGCGATAGGAYGAGAGGAAATGGCCTCAAGTTGCRCCAGGGGAGGTTTAGATTGGATATTAGGAAAAATTTCTTCACCGAAAGGGTAGTCAGGCATTGGAACAGGCTGCCCAGGGAAGTGGTGGAGTCACCATCASTGGAGGTGTTCAAAAAATGTGTGGATGTGGTGCTTCAGGACATGGTTTAGTGGGCATGGGTGCTGGATTGATGGTTGGACTCGATGATCTTAGAGGTCTTTTCCAACCTTAATGATTCTATGATTCTATGATTCATCTCATTGAAGGTCACTGCAAACTCCCTYGGACATAAATGTTAATAAGAATTCAGAGTAAACAGCTCACCTCTGACAAAAGGGTACCAATTGAATCAGTGGCTAGTTTTATATATTGTCTTTCAGTGCATTAAAACAAAATTGCTAAAAAAATCTGAAGGAACTGAATGGAACAAATCTGTTATTGAATATGCCAGTTTCGTAAAGGAAATAACAGAAAGGTGGGGGAAAAAAGGCAAGTAACAGGATTACAGACACGGTTCTTTATATTGACTGAATTTAGAACTTCTGCTGTGATATGCACTCAAAATTGTATCTAAGCCCTGCCTCTACTATTTAAATCCCACCTGGGATCTAGAAAACGTATATGGTTTTACATTCCTCATACAGGATATCTGTGTAGTTGCAGCATATTGGATACAGGTCTCACACTCGAAATGGTAAAATTCTGAGAACATCATCTCATATAAAATACTCTGCATTTGAGAGGGCTCTTTCTTCCCCTGACACTCTATTGAAGTTATTTCTACTTTATATAGTTTTGGTTGAATAACTACCTTCACTGGGGACTAGGATAATTTGGGCCATACTGGGCCATACACTATTTTTAATGCAACTAAACCAGATGCCATCTTGCTTGCACGCAAATTTATTTTGGTAGCTCCACACATGTGTCCCCAATTACTATTAGTACAAGACATTTTGGTGTCTTCAGTTGGCACCCAGCTTTTTGGTCTCTACCTTTAGAGAAAAAGCCTGTTCTCCAGAACAAAAGGCTCCCCCACCCCCTAAATCAGGACTGAACTGGGTCATCTGTGTGTGCACGTGTGAGTGTGTGTATGAGACAGAGTGAATCTCCTAGAAGCTTCTTCAGAAATGTTGATCTAGCAGGGTTTTATTTCCTCTTCTGTACAGTGGAGAAGCTGGTTATCCCTGTGAGCTTTATTCCCCCTTTGTASATTTTATCCTCTCTATAGAGCTATAGGGTTTCATTTCTTATCTCTTTGAGCTTTGTTGACTCCTCTATAAATTCAGAGCTCCTCTCCTCTAGGGAAGAAGCAGAAGATTCTGCTCCTTGGCCAAGGAYATTTAAAAGGGTTTCTTCTGATTACTCCTCCTCACCAGTGAAAAAGAGACTTCCCACAGCTCGCTCTCTGCTCTCTCTCCCTCTCAAAATTTCAGCAAGTCCTTAAAGGTTTGCCTACATGGCCTTCATACTCCACCACTTTGTTGCATTAAACCACAAGCAATTTATTTTGGCTTAACAGAACACTCGTCATATGCAGAGCCATGAATTTATTAGTAGTCTAATTAGTGTCTTGGCAGCCTAATACAACAAAGACATATATTAATCCAGTTACAGTGATACTAACACATGTATTCCAAATTATCCAGTTATTGCTAATCCCCATTAATTTTATTCTTTCAGTTATATGTTGACTTTCTGCAATCTAACCCTATCTCCTAGTGTTACGCTTACTCCTCCCATGACCTTCAGGATCCTAAAATTAACACTGCCAGCCTCACTTGAGAAGACGAAGGGTTTGCACTGAGTCACCAGCAACCTGAGTTCTCTGCTGGGAAGAGTCTGCTCTTGCTTTTCTCTCTGCTCTTGGGTCTGCTTAGGGTTATTTTTATGCAGGTCTGTTTGACCGCCCTGACTCTTCTTATTTCCCTCAGGTTAGTTATGCAACAACCACTTATTTTTTTCATTGCTATACTTAGACCATACAATTGCAGAGTCAGTGTTAAGCTAAAGCAAAAACAATCTGGGCAATAGCCTCCTAACTCTTAGGCAATTTTGCTATTACAGACCCATAATTGCCCAAGACAACTGCTGAAAAGTCCTGAAGTTAGTCGTTAGGTTTATTAGAAAGCCTATGGTCAGCTGCTCGAAGTACTAAGGTGTACAAAAATACTGGTTGCTTTTGTTTAGCTTCACTTAATCTTTGCATTTAATTCCTGTGTAATGACATGAAATAAGCTTAATCAACACTTTATTTGTCCATTTTATGAGTATGACTGAATAATGCAGAAAATTACAAATAATTTGGTAAAGGTAGCTAAGTGTCTCTGGAAAAGTCATTTGGTATGAATATTTGAACATTTTTTCCTATATSTTAGAACACAAGTATGACTGTAAACCTTAGAGCTTAGAAGGTAGAGAAAAATTGGATTAAAAAAAAAAAAAGTATTTTGTGGTGCCAGAGCACATATAGCAAATTTTTGCACTGTTGTAGAAAGATGATCAGAAAAGGGATATTACCACTGCAGTGAACATTTTTTTTTAATTCCTATTCTATTTTGCATGGAGACTATTAAAGATAGACTCTCCTAGCATTTTTCAGGCAATAAAATCAGCAGTAAAATTCTTACTTTCTTCTAATTGTCTGTCCACTTCTACTTTTTTTTTTTAACAAAGCATGTTTGTCTCAAATGAAGCTGCAGCCACTTCTCTTTGAAAATGAGCTGAGAATTGATTCAAAAGTTACAGTATAGTACAGTATAGTATAGTACGGTAATGCAGCTACTTGAACAATTCAAGAAATGTATTGCACCCTTGATTCTGCTCATGAATTACCCACAAAGGAATCAACAAGTCCATAAAAATCATGTCCATCAGTACTGAAATTATTCAACATACAAGGCTATGGAATTTTTGGCAGAAGTAGGCCATGAATTATGTAGTCGTAAGTTTCTATTTGATTTATTTATTGGTCACCCAAACCACATAACATTGCCTCTGTTCATTGATTATAACTTACYAGTGCTTTGACTTACAATCATCAACTTTACTTTCTTTGTGAAACATTTTCTTTCTTAATTAAATGAGTCTTGGCTACTTGCGTACATTCACATGATTGCATAGATTTTGGTCAAATACTGTTGAAACATAAATAATGAATCTAAGCAAACAAACTATGTGATATGACAAACAGCTCGCAATTAGGCTTATACATTGGCTACCAAATGTAATGAGCAGAAACCAGAGTGAAAAGGAAAGCTGAAAGGAGCGCCACACGCTATTGCAGTAACACAGGCACTTCCCAAGAAGGAGGGTTTTCTATATYCTCGTTCCTGTTCTCAGAATTGGTAATTATTTTGGTGCCAAGCAATTGTTGGATAAAACTGAGTAGTGGCAGTAGGTTTCCAGAACTCAGCTCTTCCCCTCTCATAAGCTGAGCACTTGTYTGTGCTTTCTTTGGCCACAAAATACTGTATTCCCTCTTGCATATTGGCATAGSTTCTTCAGAACATCTTGGCACGCTGCTGTCTGTAGAGAACCAGCACACACAAAATACTACAGTTTGCAGAACATCAGCTCCTCCGTTTGGTAATACAAGGCAGATTTCAAGGACAGGCAAGTAAAAAAAAAAAGTGCTTAAGAACGAGTATTTTATCAGCAGCTTCAAGAAACAGTACTAAAATCCTGCTTGGATCCACAGAGCCGTTTAGCCACTCGCTTGCCACTTACTACTTGCTTCTTTTCCTCAGTCAGTGATGAGCAATGGAAGTCTACATTGATGTTTTCAGTGTTACAAAAATTGTCTGACTTYGAAGTAAGAATACATACTGATCAGTCCAATATCCCTCTATAAACACCCACTGGGAATACATCTTTCAGACATCCAGTTGTTCAGATCCCCATTTCTGTTAGTCTTTCATAATRACCTGCTCAGGGCAGCAATGACGAATTGCTCTCTTGAATAGCCTGGGACGTTGAACTCCTGATTGATGTGGTCAATACTCATTCCTGCAATAGTGACAGCCAAAATAACACAGGTTTGCCCTAGTCAGTCCTTGACTTTGGCAGAGGGGTGCCATGGTAAGGTGTATCTGTGCCTGAAAAAGGGGTCAGGAGCTGGGAGTGATGGTTTGGCAAACTTTCTTACTGTCTCTCCCATCCGTTGCTCAAGCCACCTACCGTAAAATCATGAGTTGCTTATTTCAATCACCCTTCCTCAGTGAACAGTTGTTCAAGGAAAGTTTTTGTTTGTTTGAAGTACAGCAGCCTCTTGCCTTCATTTGATGTTACGGATAATTTTACTGTCKCTTTCCATTTTGCTACTGCAGTTTGTACAGCTACAGTTTCTCGCCCTATGCAAGGAACTGAGGAAATTTCTGGGACAGCAAGTTACAGGGTATTTGATGCACATTATAGATTCGTGAGAGCAAGGAAGTGTTTGTCTTTTGAAGCAAAATAACATGCCTGTGAAATTTTAGTGATTTGTCATTCTATATTTTAAGCAGTCTCTGGCACATTACTGTGCTCTGATGGGTGTTGTTACTCCCTGTAATTTGCCCCTTACTCAAGAGCTTAATACACAATAAAAAAACATGGCAAGTGAAGAGTAGATTGAGATAGGGGTCTAGTGCTGATTGTCAGTGTAGTAGTGTCTTCCTTACTCCTTCTCCTAAATTGAGGGATGGCTAAATAGCAGCATCCTCATCAAGACAGGCATCAGTTTCCTTGGGACATGTGGCATTTTTACCTTGCCTTACAAYTCAGAAACTTCTGAGTTTCCAACTCAGAAACTTCTAACTTGTATTCATTAGAAAAGTAYGCTCTACTTCCCCATAGCTTTGATTTCTTCCCACAACACTAAATTAAATGAAGGAGCATTTATTTTGTTAGTAAATTATTAAGTATAATGAAGTTCACAAAGCAATTAAGTTTTACAAAAGGGCCTTTTTCCTGATGAATACAGCAAATACCAATGTATAAAAACTAAAAATGGAACATCTGCAAATTTTGGAGTTTATATTAAGACAACAATCTGACTTCAATAGCTGTATGAATGTTTTTTTATAGACAGGGAAATGTTTGTACTGTCTGCATAACACATACCTACATTTCCTGGAAAATCTAATCATACTCTTTCATCCACTTCTCTTTAAAAAGCCTTTAACGTTGACATCTACTTGGCTTAGTAAAATAAATTATTTATTGKTTTAGTGGTAATAGTCTTCTGTTTCCATTCTCTAAGCCAAGTATCATCTCTGGGTGTGTGTTTGTATGTACGAATGCAAGCATATGTATGAAAACAGAAGGAAATAAAGACAGGTCTGTAATATGATATCTTCCAAATTCAGCAGTTCACATCTGTTTTCACRAATACTGATTTTATTCAAGTCTTTTGCACAATTTGCAATTTTCCTATTGTCAGCTAAGTCTGATCTTCATGAAACCTTTTGGGCATTATCTAACGTAACACCCCAAAATCATGAGTTTGACTTTAAATCATGGTGYATTATTGAAAACATTCAGCATTCTCATGACTTACTGTCTCTTTGTATAATTACTTTCTTGATATTTTGTAGATTTTTATGAAATCTCAAGGGCTAGAAATTTTCAAATAGTTGCCTTATTCCAAATTATAGGATTTAATGTAATCCAGAAAAATAAAAAATGTCATCACTAAAATAGCTACTTGACAGCTAGCTTCCATTTGTTATATTTCAGGAATGGCAAAAGCAAAGCCTTTTGCAGGATCAGGGATGCAGTGAAACTGAAAAATTACTAACAGAGGAAAGGGAAAAATGCTTTTCACTAGTAACAAACTGAACAAGACATCGACTCTTAAAAAGCTCATAGGTTTCTTAAGCTATTAAACCTGTGTCCCTTGAAAATAAAGACATTTATTAGATGAGACTATCACAAATTGGCTTAGCTCAAATTGCATACAAAATAATGAATTTATTTTTTCCTAATCCTCCCCCATATGTATGTACCCACTTACTTCCAGTACAGCAGTACCATAGGAGAATATAATTTTGTGAAGTGTACTCATTAAATCCAAAAAGAACTAAGCATTAGTAGTTCCTTAGCTGTCTGATGTTATCCAGTTTTCAGTGAATTCCATAAATCATTTACGTAACTGTCAATGTTAGGATAAGCTTCTCAGGAAGTTATATATTGTGTGCAAGGCTTATTATATCCAATTGACAAAGATTTTTAAGTTTAAAAAGTACAGCTTGTAGAAAAATAGAAACATTCTGAAAAGTAAGGACTTTCTATTSTAGTTATCTCTGTAAGTAATTTCCCATATATGTTCCCATTATCATACTGCTGTGCCATTTATTTTGTATTTACACTAACTTACATCTCCACTTTTTAACCCCCACTTACACACCATGTTTATGAAAGAAGAGCATGAAGAAGAACCATAAGAAGATCATGAAGAAGAACCATAAGAAAAGCTGGATGTGATAAGTTTGTAATCACAGCTAGACTATTATCCATAGTAGCAAATATCCGTCAGGACAGCTGCTGTTATTTGCTGGTTCCTGGCAACTCCCAGCCCTTGGAGCCTGGGGCAATCCGTCTCCAAACAGGCTGCAGCTCATCTGTGTGGCTTTGCTTTCCTTGATTGTCTTTAACCTTAAGCAGAAAGACACGTGCACATAAGTTTGTATGGTCATGTTAGGCTGTGGCCCAGACTTATCTCCTCTAACATTTCACACTGCCAGCRTGTTGCCACACACTTTTCTACAGGCATGGAGTGAGATAAATGGMTTTTTTAGGCACAGGATGGACTGGGGCAGATTGGCTTGAGTGTGAGCTCCGCCTCTTTAGGGGAATGGCACTGACTCCTTGCTGCATGGCAAACTCCAAGCCCCCGGGCATGGCAAAGAAAACAACAGATGGAGGGCCCTGAGCACCCCTTGAGAACRACTGAAACCCCATAACCTCGCAGAGCAAACTGCCCCCTTGTCCACCTCTCACCATCTTCTGTGGGGCTCTGGTATGTGCAAACGTGAATCAGTAGACAGAGGTGGCAAGCAGCATTTGCTTGTGGCAAGATGTGGTTTTAYGGAGAAGTCAGGTATTTTTGGACAGGGAGACCTGGGGAGAGAGGAGTTCATACTAGGGTAAAATATAGCAGTGGCAGGCAGTGTTTTGTATAGAGTTACCTCCAAGTAGATGATGCACGTTTCTTTCCTGCTTAACTCTTGTGCCACTTTTACAAAAGCTTTTGAAAAAAAAAAAAAAAAAAAAAAAAAAATTAGTAAAATTAGGTAGAGAAAATCTTTTAAAATTAACTTTAGAAAAAGTCTGGCCAGCTCCACTCACCCTTTTTTCTTGTTATATATTTGTGTGTGGTAGCTTCTCATCCTTGCATGACAAAGCAGAGACTTCAAAAGGGAATAGAGGTGTCTTTTCAAATTACACTTACAAAAGAAAACTGAAGGGTATGTGCGTGAAACACTGATGTTCTTAAATAAACTGATGGGAAAAGTTAAGAGCATTCCCCTCTCTCCCCTCAGAGAAGTAAAATATGTCTACTAATAGAGTAGTATGTCAAGGACCAGGTTGAACCTCTTCTCYTTAGGATCAGCCTCAGCACTGCCACCACAGACCTACAAGAAGTTCCCCCAAAACTGATGGCCTAGGCCATGGGCTGTGATTAGGAACTTGGATGAAGGCCAAAGATCAACCAAAGAGCAAAATCTGATGGCTAATGGTCAGGGGTGGGGACTTTTCCCGYGGAAAGACAGATTGCCCTGTGTTATCCAATATCAAGGGTACCACRAATACTCGAGGGATTTCAAATCACTCTTGGTTTTGATGTGGAGATCAATGAAGACCGCGCAGCGGAGGCTGTGTGTGGCCGTGGCTTATGACYCCGACGCCAGGCGCAATTGCCCGGTATGGCCTGCAGGCAAGGCGGGGCGGGGGGGCCAGCCGCTTGGTGTGGCWGTAAAGCCCGCACCACCCTCCCACGGCCTTAACTTCTCCTGCCCGACGGCCTTCCCCGGGGGAAAGGTGTGGGAAGCCGGAGCTCAAACCCGCCCTTGCCTCGGGCCGCCGCCCCGCGGGGAAGCGGCGCCGGTCGGGAGCCCCGCGGGGCGGCGCGGGTGGGCCGAGCCCGAGCCGTACCGTACCGTACCGTACCGTGCAGTGCAGTGCCGTACCGGGGAGGAGCGCGTCAGCGCTCGTGGCAGCACCCAGAGCCCGGCTGTCGGGATGCGGCCGCAGAGGGGAGGGGAGCAAGAGCGGCGGCGCCTTCCCCCCGGAGAAGAGCGAAGTTAAATAGCCAGCRCGACTCCGCCGCCTTCCTCTCTCCTCCTGCCTCCGAGCCTCCGGCGAGCCCCCCCACATCCCAGCCTCCGCCCGCCCTGCCGGTGCCTCCGCCCAACCCGGGCCGCGGGCAGAGCGCGGAGCGGTGCGAGCCTGCCCCACGGAGCCGGGACGCCGGCGCTGCCGGTAGGGGCGGGCGTTTGGGAGTCGGTGCCTGAGGCGCCGCGTCCCGCCGAGCCGCACGTCTGAGAGGACTACGCCAGCTGCATGGGAGGAGATGAGCGTGGCGGGGAAACAGCCTCCTCCAGCACCGCTCGAGCGCCCCGGCAGCCTCCTCGTCCCCACCTGGGCAAGTACCCGCTTTGCCCTCAGCCCGTCCCGGTACCAACTCCCGCGGCGGGGCGGGGGTGGGGAGGGTCCCGCCGGCGGCGCTGCCCGGAGGGCAGGAGGGAGGCGCCTGTGTGAGGGAAGCGGGGCGGCCCGGCCTGCCAGCCCCGCACGACGCCAAGGGGTTCTCGGGGGGACGAGGCGACAGCTACCGAGGCTCAGCGCGGCTCCCTCAGGTGGGGCGCCCGCCTTCCCACGCCTCTCCCCCTCAGCCCGACACCGGCCGCGGGGGTGAGGAGCCGGGCGGGCACTGGCGGTCCGAGCGCGGTCCGGGTGGGATTTGTCCCCCGYGCTGTGGGCGTTGTAACTGCCGTGGTCGCGATTTTCAACCCGCCGTGACAGGTTGTAGCGTGAGGGTCGAGTTTCTTGGGGACAGCGTTGAATCGCTCGGTTTGTAACCCAGCTGCAAGCCTGTCCTGACAAAAAAAATTAGCTACTTCGGCGTATTTAGCACCTCACGCACTTTTAAGAGAAGCCCGTGAGGGAGTTGGCAAATAACTTGCTACTTCACGGCAGCGAATTTGGAAAATAATTTATGAATGATGCCCTCTGATGGCGGTTCTCAGCTGTCCCTGATTTATATAAAATGTAGTAGGTATGCCCTGCGTACCTTTTAAAATCATTACAGATTYTGTGGTTTAATGTGCTGCTCTTTTTGGCATGTAAAGTTGTTCTGTTGAAGTGTAATCGCAGTGTTTTTCAGTCACCATCTAAAAAGTTATTCATTGCATTTATACAAAATAGTTTACCGGTGCTAAAATAGACAGCCCTTTAATTTTTTTTTYTTCTGTCCTGTCGTTCGAGCTATTTATGTGACCACAGCCTTGCGTTTTTTAAAGGAAAACTATGTTATCTTCCTCATATTTTATCCAGAGTTGTTTAGAAGGCGTCTCCTTAGCTGCATGAAGGATGACTTAAAGATGTGTTCCCCCTCACAGTGAATTCGTAACTGCTTTGAGCCTCTGTAATCGTAAGACTGAGAGTAAATATTTGGAAGATGCAAGTGTAGGAGCAAAGGGTAGAGGATACCTGACATCATAATCATGTACGAGAACTGCACGGAAATCTGTGGGAACAAACTGTTGTCTTGTCCTAGCTGGCTTTTGCACTGTRTGCACTGTATATTTGCATCTCTCTCTCGACTGTGTGAAGAGATGCAAACATTTAACCTTTGGGTTTTTAGAGTTTCTATAACTCAAAAGGAAGTAATCGAATTAAATCTACTGTAGAATCCTCTGTCTTAAAGCTGTTCCATAGCTCTTAATTTGTAAGACCTGTTCCTGAACTGCAAAAATAATCTGTGCAGCAATTACCTAAAATGTTAACATCTGAGTAGGTTGTATGGCAGTTCGGAATATTTCAGCATTAAAGGTGGGGGATAATCACTATCATTAGGTGAAATTTGTGACTGGTATTCTTGTGGTTGTGTTAAATGCGTATGTTTAAGGCCAATAGGACATGGTSTTCCTGCTGATATTCATGGGACTTCTGCCTGGGGCCGAAGCAGACGCTGAATGAATGGTGAACTCACCGTTTGGACAAGAGTGGTAGGAACTAAAGGCTTGTGGCTATATAATTTCCCTGGACTTTAAATGGGAAATAGTGCCATGAATCTAAAACTTTGGCAAGCTGGCTGTTTCCAATAAACACAGAACAACTTAGCCTCATTTTCCAGAGTATTTTAAATAGAGGTGTACGATTGAAAGAAGGCGCGTATATATAGTCTTAAAAAAAAAAAAAAAAAGCCATATAGACTTTAAGTTCAACAGGGACATCTTATGGCAGATATTTATTTAGGTGAGTTCGTAACTGCCTGGCTCCCCAGAGRTGCCACGTACTCAACCTCTGCAGAGAAGTATGCTCAAAACGTCTTAAAAATAGGGACTTGTTTTATAATTAACAGTGTGATAAGTGTTTGACTTGCATCTTCTTGAGTTATTTAACAGTATTGGAGTCTTGATCTGTTTACCTTACTAAAAGAAAAATGTATATTTTAATATCAGTGTATTGACTGTGTCTGTACACATTTTTCTCAGAAATAAGATATAATAACACTAGTTACCATTTAACTACTAAATATTGCATGCTGAGTCCAATGCATTGTTTGGGATTGTGGTAGCTAGACAGTCTTAATACTTAAAGGTACATGTATTTATTGCTTTTTCTCTTCAGAAGGATGACAATTAAATACTACTCCTTGGAAAGTAACTCAGCATACTTATAAATTAAAGACAGCATGCTAGATTTGAAATACAATACTAATGTATTTTTTATGCTTGTATTTTTAACACTAACAAGCTCTTCTAAGAATGTTTCTTGCAATATATTTATAAACATATTGAAGTGCAGTTGTTTGTGTTCTGTTCTATAGAACTGAAGTTTCAGTCAGACCTTGTCTCTAATGTTTTGCCAGTCTCTTCTTARGGTAATTTCTGATACTTGTTTCATTCAGAATCATACACATATTCTTATTGAGCTGATTTCAGAAAGCAGTGTATGTTTCCTCTATCTGTAGTGAACTTTTTGTTCTGATTTCTCATATAATTCTTTCCCGTCTTTGCCCTTAGAAATACTCAAGAGGTCAAATCCCTTAGGAATTGTTACTCACTATGTCAGTGTGCCTGTGCCATGATTTTATGTGGATTTTATGGTCTCATTGATMTAGTATGCATTAGATACTGTGGTTTTCATTGTGTTGCTAGAAGCATGAGAGGGAATGATGGCCTTACAGTCACTCGTATTGTTGATATGCCAGGATTTTAAATGAAGAAATAAAAGTGTATAGCTCATTGCTATGTATAAATAAACCTTGTCACTAGTGTTATTGGTTTTGTTTTTTTTTTTTTTTTTAGAATAGGGACTATTCTCTTAAACTTCTGTTGTGCATGTTGTATGTCGTAGACCCAGTTTTCTAATAACTTAAATACACAACCACAAAAAAGCTATTAGTAGACTTTTTTTCTTTTTAGCAGAAAAGAAAAAGAYGATATGGAACTTTCTTGGATAGTGCTCTTTTCTGGAGTTACCCAAATTGTGAACTCAATAAGAGGAGGAAATGTAGCACGTGCATTTCTGTTCCTTTCCTCCTCTTTTTTTTCCACTATGTCTGTGTAATTTAGATACTTGGATAGAGATGCTAATATTAAGATTTAACTTATTTTTTTCGAAAGCAAGTCCTGGGGCATTGAATGTTTTTTCAAAATTTGGCACCCACCAATATAGAAGCTCCCTGAAAGTGAACACTAGGTGTCATGTTACCACATACATCGGTGTTTTGCCTTTTCCCTATCTATCTTTTCAGGGTCAACGTTTAATCTTGCCGTTTTCCTAAAATAGATGACCACCATTAATATTCCACGCCAGTATTCTGGTAGGCTTGGACTGCATTCAGTCATACTGTATGTGACTGTAAGAAGCTTCAACTTCCCTATGTTTTTTATTAAAAGTTATTYCGGCACTAAGGTGGCATGGATTTCAAGATAGTTTCCAAAATCTGTCTATGCCATAAWACAAATCAATAGGATATACTTCTTAATTGAAGCTTTTCCTCCCACACACTCATTTGCTATTAAAATCCCTTGCTGGGCAAAAGACGATTTCAGAAACTTTTGTCGTGAAGTGAACAGAATTTGTCTCCTGATTTGGGGATGGAAAACACAGGAAAACAGGTGTTGGAGCTTCATGACAGGGAGGGCATGTCCATGTATTCCATTGTGTGAAGCCTAATAATTACTTTCCAGTGTAAATTTTGTTGACTTCCCACTAATTTGGGAAGATGTTTTTTCCCCTAAAAATCTGTGAAATTAATAGTTTCAAGATCCTATTGAAGAAATTTACCAAGCACTTACTAAATACCAGAGTATTCAAATGTTTCATGTTTCTTCACTTGGCTTCTCTATCATCACAAACCAAATCTGAATCCTGCTTCTGCCTGTACATATCTCCATGAAAACATTTATCAAACTGATAAAAATCATATTCAAGCTTATGGCTTTAACATCTTAATGGAAGTAAGACTTGTGTCCACCTGCTGCTCTGAAAAACAATGTCTGATCTCAGAAGGAGAACAGGTATTCTTTTTACACCTCAGATCTGCGTTTCATATTGTGAGCAATTTTTTTCTGATGTTTTAAACATTTTATGAGATGAATATAAAAAGAATCATTTTCAATTGGGAGTGCAGAGACTGCCAAGAATAGAAATGGTAGCAGAGCTCAGCAGAAGGAACAGGGCATGACTGTGTTCCTACAACACTGACACCTAATATTGCTTGTCAGTGGCATCACGGTAATAGAGTCAGCAAACACAAATCAGACTCATTCAGGTTGAAAGGGACCTTGGGAGGTCTGCAAGCCTAACCTTCCCCTGAAAGCAGGGACCGGGTTGAATTCAGACTGAGTTGCTCAGGTCTTTTCCTATTGCATCTTTAAAACCTCCAAGGATGGAGACTGCACAACCTCTCTGGGCAACCTGCTCCCTGCGGGGTTGTTTTCACAGTGAAGCGAGGGGCTGCTGTTAGCTTGCCCCCCAAAGCTACTTCTTCTTTAGGTACAAGCAAGCCCAGCTCACTCAGCCTCTCCTCACAGGAGAAGTGCTYCAGCCCCCTGACCATTTTGGTGGCCATCGATTGGACTCGCTCCTGTTTGTCMATGTCTTTCTTGTAAAGCGGGGCCCAAAACTGGATGCAGTCCAATGAGTGCCAAGTAGAGGGAAATGGTTACATGGATCGCGTCTCTGTTGTTGCTGATGCTGTTAGCCTTCGTGGCTGGCAGTGTGCACTGGCGACTGTACAGCCTTATGTCCACCAGGACCACCCTGGTCCTTTTCAGTATTRCTCTCTTTCCCCTGCTCACCAATGTCTCAGAGAGAAATCCTAAGCAATGAAAGTTTTTAAAAAGCAGATGGCTAGTAAAAGTCCCTCTTTTTTTCCTCCATTAGTTAAGAATGAACGTGTAACTYGAGGGGAATTTAGCAGATTATTGTATTTGCTTTTTTGTTTGCTGTTTCATGTACTTTTTTTTTTCCTCACCAAAAGCAGGGAAAGGATGATGCTGACTTTCATCTGAAGTTAAGAGTCATTTACTATAAAAACTGCATGTTGAAGTAAAGTACTTGGAACAATTTAGTGGATTTGCTCATATTTCATACTGTTGCCCCTCAAGCAGGGTTTGTTACCCGGTGTGCGATAAGACAGTCCCACAGACAGAGCCGAGGTATTTGTTTATTCTGTGTCTGCACAGAGGTGGGTGCTAGGTGGTAACTCCACAAAGCTAGCACACTTCAGTTAATACACAGTAAGMATTTTATACATTCAGAGCAACTGTTAACAGTACTTTTTACATTTACATTTAGTCACCCTTACTTCTACTTGGCGTTCAAAAAACATGTAGATGTGGCCCTTCGGGACATGGTTTAGTGGGCATGGTGGTGTTGGGTCGACGGTTGGACTTGATGATCTTRGAGGTCTTTTCCAACCTTAATGATTCTATGATTCTATTGGTTCTTTCAATGCCTCGTCTTCACTTAATGTCACAGTGTCCTTTCTTTTTACTGCGCATATTCAGTGGGGAAGGGGCTTTGTTGGGTAGGGGGTTTTCCTGCCCGGGGATAGGTTTTTTACTATGCTAATTAGGATAGGTCACCCGTAGTTCAAGTAGTTGTTTCTTTTTCTATTCTTTTAGTGCTTATCTTGGTACTCCCTTATTTGGCCGACTTATGGTGTCATCATGTTTCTTCCCCCAAGGCCATGTCCAGTTAACTCCCTACAGAGGTTGAATAATGTCTTTTGTTTCATTTCTCACGAGAGCCTTCCTAGGATTCACCATCCTTGGTGCATCTCATCCCTCAGATAAAYAATGTCAATGTAACCTAAAAGCTAACTTTTTAATTAGACTRCAATATTACTGATGAAGCTGACAGTTAAAGCCAACGGAGGCCCAAGATTGTGCTTCACTCCAGACACCCTTTGTCAGTAACATTCATTTAATACAGATATGATCTAAATTTTATTTGGTCTGTTTTCTTTGAAAAAGGCAGGCTGATTCTACTACCATTTTGAACTCCTCTGTACCTGCTTGTCTGAACTTTCTGTCTGAAGAACAGTGTGACTCCAGCGAGAGCTGTCATGCTGGAACCCTTCTGCCACTCTTTATTTATGTATATCAGCAGGCAAATTTCTGTAATGAGATTTTAAAACTCTCTAAAGGATATAACCTTGAAGAGCTGGAACCCTTTAGCACAATCTAAACAGTATTATCTCATTTATCATCTCCTTGTGAAGTTCAGATTGTAGTAGGGACAAAATGCATTTGTAGTATTTAGAGAAGTTCTGGGCAGGAAAATCAGTGCAAAACCTCAGTTGTTTTGTACTGTATTTAAAGAGGCATAGTACATGCTCATACTGTATGATACCGTAAAACCATTAGCCTTATAATGCTTCCCTCCACCATGCCAAACTTCCATGACTGTTTTATGACTGTTGTTCTGCGATTTTTACCTTTGCACGGTTTATATTAGACTTCTAAGTCACCAGATGAATAAAAACTGAGGAGAAACTTTTCCCCTGAAAAAGCAACTTCTGTGTAATGCRATCTGCTATGCAAACTGCTTTTTTCGTAGGAGTAGCTTTTTTCATGGGCTTTTATCATCCGCACTATAAACATACTTCCCAGAGTCTGAGCAACCGAGTCTCATAGCACTTCCTTGATCTAAAGCAGTACTGACCTCCGTGCTTTATTTAAGGAGATGTGTAGCAGAGAGGGGTTAATTGATTTGTTGAGAACCACAGAAGCAGCCTTATCCAGACAGAGATGGAATCAAAGCCTTTCGGTGTCAAATCTTTATCGTCAGCTCTTGATGATTCTTCCTTGCCACAAAATGGAAGTTTGGTGGCTGAACATTTTGATGGGAATTCTCCTTTTATGCCCAGTTTTGCGGGAGACCTAACAACAAATGGAAAGAGTTCAAATGGGACTCCGTGTAGCTCAGCCTGTGTTTTGTGATGGGCTATTTTCACATAGCCAGCGGAAAAACATTGCATTGGCTGCCCTATGCATGCTGGTGAACAGAGCTTGCACAGTGCTATTATTGTGGTTCATACTACTAACAGTTGTTAACATCTGCCTGTACATTGCATAAACTGTAAATAGTAGTATACTAAGTTTCAGAGTACACTGTGAAGTGGGTAAGCACTATTGTTCCTACTTTACCAGTGGAGAAGCTAAAGAAAAGAGGTTTTAGTTAAGGTTTTGAGTTGGGTTTTTTTTTGTAAATTTGGGTTGACTAAATTGTCTTTCAGTACTTTACGTTTTCTGAATACATGATGAAAATTCCCTAAACATTATGTGGAGAATGTTTTTCAGTTTTAAAGTTCTCTTCCATATCTCAATTAGATTTTGTTGGGGGTTTTTTTGTTTGGTTTTTTTTTTTTTTTTTTTTCTTCAGTAAATCATGCACTATCCTGTGCCATCCAATAATGGATGCGGACTTCTTTGGAGAATGCTCATTGATTTAACTTATGAGCACAAACATACTTGCTTCTGTTGTTCATGTAACTAAGGAGTAGTTTAGCGTCACCATGAATATGGTTATATTATATTATGTAGCTTATATAATAGCTAATGTGTAACATGAAAAATACAGAAGAACAAGCACGCACATTCAAAACAGTGCTGAATGATATGGGACATGATAGTAATGAATATTTATTTTGTTTTCTTTATAGAAGCTGTCTTTTTCCTCTAGGTGTATGTAAAACTATTATTATTAGAGGAAATTGTCAGAAGGATTGATCTCATATTGGCTATCACGAGGACGCRTGCATATTTGAAAACTGTTCGTCACAAGCATGTGTTGCCATCTTCCTCTCCAGCAAAGGCTGTTCAATCAACAGGCAAAAAGAGAGAGATTTTTCATTTGTTTCACTGGCTGCAGCTGAGATGTAGATACTGCAAGGAAATTCATAGGCACATATCTTTCCATACAAATCCTGTCTAACAGTATTAAGTCATGTTTTTAGAAAGGCTTAAGGAATTACTCATAGGTGRTGTTGTGTAAATAAAATGCAAGTTTCTTCTACACTAATAAAATATTCTACCCTCTTCAAGCAGGCTTTACAATCTAATTTTATATCATGTGTCTTTTCCTCTATTTTTTTCAACATATCCTGCTGTCTTACGCAGCATTTTTGTAAATGTAGCATTTAGATGTTCTTCTGCCACCCTTCACGAGCCCTGATGGAATGGCAATATAAGGATATACAGTAATCTGTGCTGTGTGCTCATTTTCAGAATACAGTTGAAGCATAAGTAAGTATATGTTGCCAGTTTAGTCTGACAGTCTTGTTTTGTGATGTAGCTATTGTTTTTTATAAAATCTTCTCCTTTTCTAGTTTTCAATTGTCAGTGTAGTTATCAGTTGCATCAACACACTGTTTTATGCAAGTATTTATTRTACTTTTCATTTAAAAGAGG
The DNA here is from genome assembly GCA_030449065.1 of Oceanodroma leucorhoa. Lineage (NCBI taxonomy): Eukaryota > Metazoa > Chordata > Aves > Procellariiformes > Oceanodroma > Oceanodroma leucorhoa. The sequence continues at coordinate 1,876,901 of JASVER010000058.1, read as the reverse complement.
AATTAATTACTAAGGCATCTGGTGCATCATATGGTGCATATGCTGGATGTGCTAAACAGAATAGTCTTTTTAAATAATAAGAGAAAAAGGACATTACATAAAAGGATTAGACTTTTTAGCATGCTTTGAAGAGCAACTTTACTAATATCTCCAAGTCTGTTATTCAGGATTTTCTGATCATTAAAGGAATCTTTGATTCTACTGGAACAARTGTACATACCTGTATGTGTCTATACTCGTAATATGTGCAAAATAGAGGGGAAAAAAAGACACTATTCTCTGACAAGAACTTTATTATACATGGGCTAGTTATATGACACTTCTTCCAAGTGATAATCACAGAATAGGTTATGGTTAGTACCATTTACAATTCATAAGGCAAGAAATTTTTATTCTTACTGTGTATAGAAATTATATATCCTCCAAGGTTATCAAACACTAAATGAAGACCTTCTCAGTCTTCAGATAACCTGTAGGTAGTAGACACACTTCAACCCACTGTATCTAACTCCACACAAACCTCCAGTTTCCTTGGTATACGTAAGACAAACTTCACACTAATTTTACATTAGAAAATTACTGAAATCTGCGTAGCCAAAAGTACCAGCTGACACCAGTGAAAGGTTGAATTACTAATTTTTTACATAGTGTCATCTCCAAGGGAAGGATGGCAGAAATTAGATATGGGCCAATTTATTCACTGTTTACAGTTATACATCTTTGCTCCCAATCAAGTGAAATTGGATATGTATCACCCTTTTTACTTATAAAGTTTCAGATGAGACTTAAATCTATCCAGTGTACCTTCCATTTTCAAAAAATTAATTTCCAAATTGAAATTAGACTTCCAGAAGTTTTAACAGTTGTGGTTTTTTTGTTAAATGGCACATTAACAAAAGCATGGCACTGTCACAACTCAGTTTAAGCAATCAAGGTTGGAGATGTAGCAGGATGCATTGGTYTCAAAGGACTTTCAAAAGCAACGTGATCTTCTCAGAAAACATRCTGAATCCAACAAGAAAGCAGTCTGCTTTAAGCATATCTAACTTAGGAATATGTGGGTATTCCTAAAGGTAGATGGTCCAGGAAGCAAGTCTGAAGTCTGAATTGTCAAAATGCTACCACAGCAAACTGCTGCTGAGAATTAATGAACTAAAATTGTTTAGATCTGATTTGTATACACAACCTCAGAGAGCTTTCTGTTGTTTATGACAGTCAGACAATATAAATTGTAGCTTGGAAGAATGCTTCCTTCTCTTGACTTTTACTACCTGTAATTGAACTCTTAGAGTAAGAAAACAAAAATTAGATTTGTAATTCTTACCAAGGGCAAACTTGTAGCAGTTGGAACCATCTTAATACTTAATTATCTTGAGTGACTTAATGCCCTCAAGAATATTTCTTTCACATGTCAGGRAAGAGGAAAGAATGGGTAATCTTTTACTGAATCCAAGTCAGGAGAAAACCCAAACCAACCACAATTAACAATCTGACTCGATTTGTTTTTTGTCACCTCTTCATTTTTTAGTTTATTGTGYGACTAATTGCGCTTATGTGCTATTGTGCTTATGTACCCCTCTACTTCTGTACTGCATTGTTTCTGCTCCTCCTTTATAATCCTTGCTTTACCCCTAAAACAAAAAAAAAAGATTTTCAGGCTTTCTCATTAGCTGAACATGTACTCTTTGTAGATGCTCCATTTCACAGTTTATCACACCAGTTGACAAGAAGTAAATAAAAATGAAGACAGGAGAATTTTTTTTTTTTTGAAGAACAGAAACATTATAGGGTAGTTATTAAAGGGAATAGATGTGAGAGGAGTGAGTAGGCAGACAGGTGTTATCTAGACCTCAGGGAGCACTGGGTTGTTTTTTCTGGGTGACTTGTACCTGTGTGTAGTAGGGAAAGTCCATACTAGTCTCTGCTATCTCTGTTTCTTCTTTTCAGCTTTCAGCAGTTTGAGTAAGGTTAACTTAGTGTCTATTGGCTATAGTTTTGATAGCTAAATATAATTCAATGTAGTAAACCTGCTTGAGTTGACACTAATTCTCATAATTCTAGTGTYGTTTTAATCTGACCAGGGTCAGTCTAATTATGTTCCACAAAAACATCTTGCTTCATCAATTTATAGCATAAAACGAAGACTTCATCCTTTAAAATTTATAAAATTTCCCCTCTATTAGACCAATATGTGATTCATTGCCAAGTGCCACAAAAAAACAGTGACGAAGAGTGCTTCATCTATATTTTTTAAGCAATTAGTGTTAGGGCTATCTGCTCTCTCTCTCTAAATATATATATTTTTACATTTTGAAAATTAGCTCCAGACTATGCTGCCTTGCAAAAGTTATGACGTAGCCCAGCATATCTAGCAGGAGTAAGATAAATAAAGTAAAACAAACCTACCAACCTATTGCCATGGTTTATGGCACTGAGGTGTGAGATGAAYATCATGCATTTCTATAAATTCCTTTTGGATGGAATTTATAAATGGTAAAAAATAGATTGTTTTGTAGAGCATCATTATTTTTCAAGTATTTCTGTGACACTTTGRCAAACAGACGCCAGTCGAGAGTATTATCAATATAAATTGAAAAACTCTTGTCATAGGGAGAAGGGATCTTTTCCATTTAAATTAAGTTATCAAAACATTCTCCAAAATGAAAGATGAGGGAATGTTATTTAGGGCTCAGGACAGTGTTTCTCTGTAACTGACTTGTCTGACTATGAGCTCTGCTTTTATTTATGGTGTTGATGTTTCATTAGGAGAGCTTCTGCTCACCGAGAGCTAATTCTCTGTCTTAAATTTAATTGGATGTGACTTAAAAAAACAATCCAAGAAGTAGTCTGTGTTCTTTATATATAATCTGCAAGAAATACTAAAAAGTATTTTCTTTCTTAAATATAATGGAAAATTGTCGTCTTGAACATTATTGCACAGAATAAGAATTTAGAAATGCTAATTGTAAATTGCAATCTAAATAGTCTCTCATCAGCTTGCTTGATATTTACAGATCAAATATCTTGTGGAACTAATTTCATGTTCTTCTGTGAAATTAATGTGCTTTTACTAATGAGCTCTACAGGTACTTTTTATGACTGTTTCAGTTAACTGGAATGTAACAACGTGTCTTAGTTTTTCAAGACTTAAAAGTCTTCCAGTCTCTCCACTGGTGGTACAGGGTAACCTATGATTTAGAGGTACAGCCATACCTCAAGGTCTGGGAGTTTCGTTGGATGTGGTCAAGTAACTGCTGTAGAAGCAGAATAATACTCCATTCAGATCGTACCGTTCTGAAGATAGGTTTTGGTATCTTTTACCTTCTGTAGGTGGGAATTACTGGCTACCGACTACACTAAGGCGGTCATGGCATAGCTCCAAGCACTAAAATGCATTTGATCATACTGTTAAACTGTTAGCATTTTCCTTAGCATAATTTTGTCCTAGGCTAATTAGCAGTCTTCCAGACAATATCCAGACTGTGACTTTGGACCATTCCCGTGGGCAACACRATTGTGGTTCATGTCTTCAGGGAGGGCAAAAGTGCATAGATTCAGCTGTGCCAGCTGACTTCCAGGCCCTCAACTGCTTTATTTGCTAGTATAAATGCTACCRCTTAGACTTTTCCTCTTCGCTATAGCTGTCCTGTTTGTCAGTTATACTAACCTGATGTGCTCAGAAGTGTTTTGAGACTTGCTGACCCTTTTATTCAGGGGAATTTATCACCACTGAGCTGAGTAAAGGACTTGTTTTTTTCAAAACAAACAAATATTTATGTACTCTGTGGCTTGCAGAACAAAGCATAAAATGGTGATGGAAAATACTCCATTCCAAAGAGTCTTTATTTCATCCTAGGACATGTGCATTAATATTTTACTTTGGAATAGGGACATRGTTTTCAGGTGAATCTCGTTATCATCCGTATTTATTGTCATGTAGTCTGTGTTGTAAAGTGGTTTGGAGTGCATCAAAGGTACATCCTATGTTGGTGAGTAAGTAGTGCATCTGAATACGAGTAGATTTGTGAAGTAAAACAGAAGGACTGAACATTCATGCTATATGAATGTCTGGTTTTTTATTTCAGATGAGCTCTAGCCTGATCCTGTGGACTGAACGCCCATTAGTGGTTGGGCCCTCTAGATATGCCCTAGGTTTTTCCAGCTCATGTGCTCTGAGACCACACTACAATGCAGACCACAGCATGAGAAGTGGGAACTAAAATGCTGTTACAGAAGCATCCAAGCTGAATGTCTTTCAGATGGAACTAAACTGAAAGGTGTTTCATAGATGTACCTGATGAATTGAAGCCACTAATGAGAGTTCAGGCCAAAGTAAAACCTCCCCAAAATGCGCACGGTAGGAGTGTTGCATCCTTGAGAAAAGCAGTTTTGCTCTGCAGATCTACTTCTCTTGTAATGCATTACTAGTCTGTCTGGATATAGGCTCAATAAATTTGATTCTATGTTTCTATATTCCAAATGTGATTAAAAGATGCAGCCTTCTCTCTTCTCTCCAGTAGTGTGCAAATGAGGAGAGTACCTGTCTCTTTCTTGCCTTCCCCCGCTAAACCCCCCCCTTTCCTTAGAATATTTAGGCTCTAGTGTAATGCATAGCGCTGTAGATCAGGCTGAAAGAATAAATGTTGACAGCTCTTTCTCTTCCTCCTTCTTACTACTTCTTCCCAATTTTCTTACATTTGAGAGGGTGTGATTTGAAGTATTATTCTCAGATGTGCTATGAGAAGTAAGATGGAAAATATTCCTTCAATTTGCAAATTCCCTTAGTTGCACAAACTGAGGAACTCTGTAGAGAAAAGAACTTTGCTGCTTGTTTGYTCTTCTTTTTCATGGACTGCAGAGTACTCATCATTACTTGGTTCTTTTAAGAAGTGAGGCAGAGCAGATTAGTGAAGAATATTCCAGGCAGTAGACATGGGTAATTTTTGAGGCATGCAAAACACCTTCTTTTTTGCTAGGGGAAATTATTCTTCCTATTAATTCATCAGGAGAAGTTAGGAAATAAACTAAAGATTGGGGGGAGATTAGAGTTAAAAAAACTCTCTTGAAAAGAATATTTCAGGCGCTTCAATTCTGGTTTAAAGCATCCTTGAACAAGAGGTAACACCCATAACCTAGCAGTAATGCAGGGCTTTTTCTGCCTACAAAAAGCAATATATAAATGTGACTACAGTTCACAGTGCCCTAATCACTTAATTCCTGCKTATTCTGAGTTCCTGTTGCAGGTTGCCAGGTCTTGCTAGTATCTTGACTGTTAGTCTGCCAACAATTTGATTATAGTGGTAGTGAAGAGAAGTGAGTATACGACACAAAGTTTTCTCATTATGGATCAACTGAATGGCAGGAGAATGAACTTTTCTGATTTGATCAAGTTTAAGGAGAATATATGTCTCTTCTTCATGCGTTACCTGTGTCTGTTTACAAACATTCCTCGCTATTTTGTCAGGTTTGATATTGTACTTTGGCTGGCACTTTGTTCTCCTTCTCTTGTTCGCATACTGTGGGACCRCACTCCTGGTGGGTAAGGACACTGCCCCTGCCTGCCTCACAACCGCCCTGAGCTCCCTCCTTACCTTCCCTGGTGGAGCAGCCCACTCTTGCTGCTCCCTGGCTCCTGGAGACCCAAGCTGATCAGGATCAGACTGAGTTGATTAATCTGCATTTCTTCACTCCTTTGGCTTTACTCCTGTTTTTTGCTTCAGTTGAAGTCTGCTGTTATTTCGTTTGGTCTTTGCAGTAGGATAGTACTCTTTGCAGCATCTTTCTGTGTATCTGAAGACTGTCAATATATCTTCTATAGTATAAGCAGCATCAATCCCCTGACTCTTTGAACCGTGCATTTTCTTTGCTATCAACTTTTTTCAGTTGGCCCATATCTGTAAAAATTGTTTATGGGACTCCAACTGTGGCCTGGTCAATATGCTGAATTGAGCAGGATTGCTCTGACGTTTCTCATGAAGTACTCATAATTACACATCCTGGAGCATGAAATAGATAATTGACTTATGTTCAGCTTGTGATTTTCCCTAATCCTCTAATTTCTTTTATGAAAAAAAAAAAAAAAGATTCCAATGTTTTTGTAGTTGTTTCTTTCTGTTAAAATGATTTTGTGTGCTTGACTCTTGTTTAGCATCCAGATTTACAGCCTTTTTGATAGCAGAATCCCTTTATATGATTGCRAAGTGAATAATCACCATATTCTGGGTATTATTAACAGATTCACAACTGAACTGATCATGATGAGCATTGCATGGTTGTGTGGGAATGGTGTCAGGACATTCAAAGGTCAGCTGGAGTTAAGACTTGCAAGGGACACTGGGGGCAACAGGAAGAGCTTCTATCACTATATTAGTAATAAAAGGCTGAACAAGGGAAATGTGGGACTGTTGCTGAATGGGGCAGGTGAAAGTGGACACAAAGCTGAGGTACTTTGGGATGAGAGGAATAGGCCTCAAGTTAGGGCGAGTTGTGCCAGGGGAGGTTTAGATTGGATATTAGGAACAATTTCTTCACCARAAGGGTTATTAAGCGTTGGAACAGGCTTCTCAGGGAAGTGGCTGAATCACCATCCCTGGAGGTATTTAAAAGATGTGTAGAGATGGCGCTTAGGGACATGGTTTAGTGGTGGATTTGGCAGTGTTAGGTTWACGGTTGGGCTCAATGATCTTAAGGGTCTTTTCCAACCTAAATGATTCTGTGATTCTACTTGATGCCTTCTTTGCCTGAGTCTTCAGCTATCAGGTGTTCCAGGCCTCTGCTTTTTAGGATAGTCTAAGGAGGAGAACTACCAGTAGTGGGTGAAGGTCAAGGCAGAGTTTCCGTGCAAGAACTCCAGGGGGCCCAATCRGCTGCATCCAAGGGTGCCGAGAGCACTGGCTGATGTCCTTGCAAGGCCACTCTCTATCATCTTTGAAAGATCATAGACATCAGGGGAGCTTCCGGATGAGTGGAGAAAGGCAGTTGTTGCACCCATCTTAAAAACAGGCCTATAGGGTGATACGGGAAAATACAGGCTGGCAACTTCACTTTGGGCCTTTGCAACATCGTGTCCCCTTGGAACGTGTGAAGGACATTTCATGGGTGCATGAAGGAGAAGGTGGTGGTTGTGAACAGTCAGTGTGGACTTGGCAAGAGTAGATCATGCCTGACCAACCTGATTGCCTTCTATGACAAAATGATAGGATTTGTGTACAAGGGGAGAGCAGCAGATGTTGTTTACCTGTACTTTAGTAAGGCTTTTGAAACTGTCTTCCACAATATTCTTGTATCAAGGATGCAGGTACATTATGGTCTGWACGGGTGAACAACCATGTGCGTGAGAAACAAACTGAATGGCTGGACTCTGGGGATAGTGGCTATAGGTCAAACTCTACCTGTCATAGCTGACCCTGCTTCGAGCAGGAGGCTACACTAGAGACCTCCAGAGGGTCCCTTACACCCTCAATCATACTGTGATTCAATGAGTCCCTATGGTGCTTCCAAGAAGTGAAATATAAGTAAGATAACCTSGATGGAATTACAGAATTAGTATCCAGTACTTTCTTTTCAGGTAATGTACTAATTATGTATATGTAATAATGTTTGATTTTTGTCAGTGAAAAAAAATAATCGTCAGGTTACGTTAAGGCTCTTGCTCCTTTGAAGATGCTGGAAATAAAATGARTTAGGACAGAAGGAGGTCTAATCCYCAGTCAAAACATGGGAAAGCTACACAATAAAATGGCCATTAGTCCAGAAGTACCACATCAGATGGACACTGTGTTATTAAACGACAACTAGGAATATTTTATTTTCTAATATAAAGATATAACTTTATGGATATATATCAATGGGATGGAGAAAGTATTTTCTAGGAGACTTTTGAAAGCTAATGTTTTAATTTCTTTTTTCTATAATGTGAAATATATGATGCTCTTCTGAAGCAATTCATTTATTAAAACTTTGAAAATGCCAGCATTCAGTAATGAATTTTTATTTTCATATTAGCAATTTAAAGTAGGTAAAATTTATTAAAGATGTATTATGGGGGACAGACAGAACTACTTTTCAAATTCAAACCCAGCTTTGCTGTTACAGTTTTTAATTACTTAGTATCTGATCTTTTAAAATAGCAGATGTCCTGGTTTCAGCTGGGATAGAGTTAATTTTCTTCATAGTAGCTGGTGTAGTGCTGGGTTTTGGATTTAGTAYGAGAATAATGTTGATAACACACTGATGTTTTAGTTGTTACTAAGTAGTGTTTACACTAATCAAGGATTTTTCAGCTTCTCATGCTCTGCCAGGTGCACAAGAAGTTGSGAGGGAGCATAGCCAGGACAGCTGACCCAACTGGYCAATGGGGTATTCCATACCATRTGACGTCATGCTTAGCGTATAAAGCTGGGGGAAGAAGAAGGAAAGGGGGGACATTCAGAGTGATGGCGTTTGCCTTCCTAAGTCACCGTTACGCGTGATGGAGCCCTGCTTTCCTGGAGATGGCTGAACACCTGCCTGCCGATGGGAAGCAGTGAATGAATCCCTTGTTTTGCTTTGCTTGTGCGCGTGGCTTTTGCTTTCCCTATTAAACTGTCTTTTATCTCAACCCACGAGTTTTCTCACTTTTACTCTTCTGATTCTCTCTCCCATCCCACTGGGGGGCAGTGAGCAAGTGGCTGTGTAGTGCTTAGTTGCTGGCTGGGGTTAAACCACGACAGTAGCTGAGAAGGTGATACAAATGTGTTGTGCTGTTCAAGATTTTCATTATAATAGAAGTGCTCAAATCATGAACCAGCTGAATAGAACTTGGAAACTCAAGTTTTCTTTTTTTTTTTTTTTTTTTTTTTTTTTTGGTCAAACCAGTATGGAAAAACAACAAACCTGGTTTGTAACCATGGAGAAAAATTTTATGTATATAAAAAGATTAAAAGCTAACTAACTAAAACATGCAGAGATATAAAAAGAAAGAAGTGGATTGAGCAAAATGCAGAGGGGAAATAGCAAAACTTTTTTTTTCTTCTGCAGCTGTGGTTGTCTCCATTTTCTAGATATAACTGAAATATTTTGTTTATCTCAAGCAGTAAAACACTAAGCAGATCTCTTTTCTATATGAACTGCTGTGTTGAAATCCGAGTAAATAACATCTGCAGTTATTTCACAACTTCCATTAACAGCTAAAGCTTAATTATTTCTTTTTTCATCACTCTGCATGGATTGTTAACACTTTTGTGACAGTGCCTTTAGATCCACTGGATCTCATTACTTTCTGTGGGATGCATTAACTTCAGTGAGAGTGCACAGTATATAAATCTGTGTTTGTAACTAAATTGTCAAAGTTAGGCCTGAGTCTTACTTTCCCTTGTGCATGAGTGTGCATAAGCATAGTTTGTTTCTTTCCTGCCTGCCTCAYCCCTCAGTAGTTCTGGAGTTTTACAGAGCCAGATTGTGCTTTGCATTTATGAAGAATTTTAGAAAACATGCTTTCATGTTCCATGAAGCATAGATTTCATTTGTGATGCATATGAAGGCTGAATGGAAATACCTTAAAGAAATGTATAGGAACAGTTTATTTTCTGTGCTATTTAATCCAGAGCATAGAAGTAAACAACACCCAACAAATTCTGAAAAGTTATTTTTTCAAAAAATGTGCAATCCAGATTTTTGCCTGAAATTACTCRTCATTTCAAAAAGGAAAAGAAATACATTTGTTTCTGTTGCAAATGATGATAATTAATGCCTAGCGTGTTTGGAAGTTTTCTTTTATTGGATACAGATTTTACAAAACTCATTAGTTCCATATAGTGAAATATATAGTGAAAAGTTATTTGTGTGATCATTATATTCCGTTCATTTGTTAACAAAATAAATAAAACCCCCATTCTTCCTGTTTCACAGGACGTTTTAGATGTTCTACAAAGTATTTCTCTGTAAATCCTGGCTGAGAAGGAAATTGTGGATGGTCTTAACTTTTTTAGGATTATTTTAGTATGTTTTTCTGTACCATGAGGAAAGATAGTGCTGAGTAGATTTGGATGGGAACACTGCGTTTTAGAGGTTCTAAYTGTAGATGTGAGCCATCAGATCATGGGTCCCGACTGGCTGAGGACAGCAATGACAGCAGGTTTACATCAGTGACCTGTTCGTTTGAACGTTGCATCCTCATAACCTGAGCTGTAAAACTGAGCATATATACAAATGTTGTTTCTTTCTACTTGGCATTCCTCCAACTTTGCATAACAGCTACTGATTTTTCTAAACTCACTGTTTATGAGGCGGTCTCATACTCTGTTAGTAGATTCATTATCTAGTTTTGTGKTTTTTTATTATAATTTGCATTTTTAAATTTGATTGAATGGGTTTGGAAAATGAAACAATTGTTGATTTACTCTCCCTCCTTCATCCACCCTTTCAGTCAAACGTTTTGCGCTCTTGTACTCTTAAGGTTATATCATCTTTTCTCCCATAACATGTGTGGTTTTGTCTTTGATCCCTGATCTGACACTGAAATGCCAGATTTTTTTCATACATTTGGGCTAGACTCTAGCCAAAATAAACTATTSCTTGTGTTTATAAACATAAGATAAATATTTATTAGTGTTCAAAAGCTCTGAACTGCAAACAGATTTTGAACCAGTGGAGGTAGTCAGTGACCACCAGTGTTTGTCTTTGTTAAATATCCCTTCCTCTGGGAACMTTTTACTTGCTGGGAATTGGCATGCAAAGCTTGACTCTCAGTGGCTCCATACTCTTGAGTGTTAGATGAAGTCCTTCGGTGTTGGGCACCAGAAAATGGTGCTTTACACAAATGAGTATGTTGTTCCTGCGTTCTAGGAAGTTTGTCTGGCAAGCATCGAAGAATGCCTATTTATGGATTTAACTACATTAAAAATGGATTTTAGCATTACATTCTAGATTCAATATACATTTTGACTCTTGCATTTGAAGATGGTAACTGTATATATGTCCTATTCTGCAGCAAGTCAAACACTTTCAGATATACATACTGTGGGCTGTCAAAGCAAGTTTTGTTTTTTTCAGTTTGTTTTAACTAATAAGTTTCTTTTGGTCCATCAATGTTGTACAGACAATGTCACATCTTTTCTATTTTGGCTATTGCATGGACCTACTTCTGCAATGTAATTTATAATAATTGGATTATTGAATGACTATAATAGTTATCAAGAATTGAGGTAATAGATATAGGCAGAGTAATTTCATGCTTTTCAGATGAGATTATATTACATTTAGGATAGGTCACAAATGACTCCRTGACTTCACCATCTTTAATTAACTTTAATATCTAAGAAGAAGAAAGAACCTTGCTAAATTGTCARTCCTTGTAATTTTGGTTGTTATGTTACACCTAGCAGTTTTCTATGCAAAAGATTTTATCTTTTAATTTTTTTGACATATTTCCTTTTCATGGTCTTTTCAAAATGTTATTCTGGGCTGTCCTTGAAACTGAAGCGGGTGATCTCCTGGACCGAGATCGATTATTTGCCAACCTGCCAATCACTTTTCTGTTTGGGAGAGGACTGGCATTGAAGCTTTGATGCATGTATTCTGGTGTTTTGTCTGTGAAAGCCATTTAATGTGCAGCCTGAGATACCTGTAATAAAATTGATGAGTTTTAGGGTTAAATACCAGGCCTCATATTCCCTCTCCTAAACCATGGAGACTTGTTCAAAGGCAGTGCTTGTCACTGCTGTAGTGCTAGTTACTGCCCTTGCTAATTTCTTTCCCTCTCAGTTAACGTATGCATGCCATTAAATTTAATATTTTCACAGCTCTAACTTTGTTTCTTCTAGACTTCTGTGTCATTTATTTAAATCGCTAAAGTATGCAGGAAACCTCCTCCCAGCATGGCAGAAGTCTGCAGAGATGCTCATTTTAAGCACGGCTCGGCTCTGTACTGTAATGGCTGTGCCATGCTGACAAAGGTTAGCCCTGTTGTACTGAAATAGTTTAATTTTCACAATTAGCAGCCCATTGTAAATACAACTTACTTTAAGGCTGAAAGAAAGAGCAGAATGTAAAATCTAAGTTACAGGATGGCATTTCACAAAGCCCTTGTGCCTTCGAAACCAGAAGCAATGCATTTTGATGGTGGGATTCGAGCCTCTGAACCCTGACGGCACCACCGGGCTGCAATGTCCCTGCCCAAGTCCCAGGAGCCCCGTTTGAGCCCGGCCTGGCACCCTCCGYCCCCACCTGAGCCACGCTGGCACCSGCTGGCGCCAGCTTTCCTCCCGACTTATTGTTTGTGTTTCGTGGCTTGGCCTTGGCTTGCACCTTTGCCTGATGCTGGGTGATCTGTTGCCAGGACCACCCTTGCTGCCGGCTTGCCTCCCCCTTGGGAGCACCCCTTCCTTCTGCTGCTGCCCGACACCGAGTGCCCGCCGTGCAGGAGCTGGCTGTGGCAGCTGGCCGGCCGCCATTGCTTCAGTGGTTGCCCGAGGCTGCGTTCAGTCCTGTGCCAGCCAGTGTTCCTCAGATAATGTATAGAGTGAGATAAATGGCAAGCAAGTGGTATTGATTTTGTTTACATGTATAGAAAATATATGCAAAAAATACAACGGAAATGATGTTATTTTCTGCCCCAAATAGCRTTATATTCTCCAAAGTTATGAATTTCAAAACAATAACAGAAGAAGTGAAGGTTTATAACGAAAAGCTTTAGTAAATACGCTGTTGAGTGATCCTTCAGGAGGCTGTTTGCTATAGCACTTCTCATGTTCATTATTACTGACTAAACAAAATAATGCGGATTGTAATAGCAAGTAATTTTTGTAATCTAATCAAGCCATTTCAATTTTGGTATGTGTTTCTTCTGGAATTTATGGACAACCCATTACCATTTTGGCAAGAGAGATTTATTATTTCTGGCTCCTCTGATAGATGTCATGTTTCAAATGATAATGAGTCTGTAACTTCWCTTGGCAGTTTGTTTAATGATCTGGTGACTGTAATTTTTTCCTCTGGTAGGGATGCTAATGTACCCTACTGCAGCTTGAAGTATTGCCTCTTGTTCTGTCATTAAGAACAAATGAAATTAATTGATTCTGATTTTCCTTCAAATCTGTAACAGTATGTTATAAAATAGTTGTCAACTCTRCCCTCAGAATTTTCTTTCTAAGGTGTCTGTGCTGTCCAGTAAAGGATCTGATAAAATCACACTGGTAGTTGGAGAGAAGGAGTCAGATGAGGAATATTTCATCTTTGAGTTTCCATAGAGAAGCGATATTTCTGATTGCAAATCTCCTGTAATCTGGAGGAAGCTTGACCAAAACCTAGGAGAAAGCAACCTGTATGTTTTTTTCCTCCCTCACTTAAATAATGGAAATTGGTATTCATTGAAATTTGSAAATAATACAGCATATCTGTTTTGATCATTTCAAGTTGTTTCTCTATACAATATCACTTCGAATTGAAAATTCACAAGTTCATATAGTAGGTTGGGAGATGGCAAATGCGGATCAGAAAGGTTAGGGCAAATATAGGGTAGTGTTTGGTTTTCACAGGAGCCCAAAGTTAGCATCGCAACTGAGGACAGTGCTATCGTGTAATCTTACTATTTTTAGCAGGAAATTAATTCTGAAACCTAGTAATGTCAGTGACAATGTTGTATTACTAACTCCCATTGAGATAAACAGTGACTACAGTACATGCTTGTATGTTCTTTTCAGACTTCTTTTTTAAGTCTGTCTCGTGATTCAAAGAGCATCCACATTTGCACGGGACTGACAGATGTTCCTTACCACTAACAGATGTAGTGTGGAAATCTTGAATCTGAGGCCACAACTATTCCATGTGCAGTGCTGTCAGCTAGCAGTGTAGAGGTCCCAAAAAAGTCTCACTGGATAGTAAAATAGTTATTTTATTCTGTGTGGAGGAGCTGTACAGTCCTCATTTTAAAGTTAATTAATATTTTGAAATCAGATATGTGTAAGTATGAATAATGTTTCCTGTAATTGATAATACAACTTTATTTTATGCTGAGCCTGCAAGTGTTTTTCATAACCTCCTGGGGTGAATGAAACTTGAATACTCAACCGAAGTATTTTTCTATCTTCCTCTTGTCAGGATCATAAGGCTTTAATATTAAAATAAAAAGAAGAAAGTAGGAAACAAGCTACAATAGGGGAAAACTTGAAGCTACTCCTCAGGACTCTTGCAAGAAGTGATAAATTATATCTCATTTTTGAAGGATACACATTATATTAGCATGACTCTGCAGTCATGGTGTGATTAAAAGCTAAAGACTACAGCCAGTGCTGAGCATGTAAGGCATCTGTAGCACAAATAAGTGTCGACTGGTGGCTCTGTGATGACACTAAATTGAGGATTTCAGGATTACTGTCCCACATGCTGCATGTAAAAAAGACTACACAGCAAGGAATATGTTTAAGTATGTGCAGGTATATTAGATGCATCTGAGAGAAGTCCTGCAATACTCCTCCAGCGAAGGTGATTAAAGACTGAGAAAGCATTCCGAGCTGGGTGTTTGTGTAGACCCCTATCCTCCTTTCTTCCAAACTATTTACTTTTTTTATAGCATTGTAGGACCCTGCTATCTGTATTAAGATTCAAATCAGATGAATGCTTTACTYGACACTGGTGAGACCGCACCTTGAATACTGTGTTCAGTTTTGGGCCCCTCACTACAAGAAGGACATTGAGGTGCTGGAACATGTCCAGAGAAGGGCAACGAAGCTGGTGAAGGGTCTGGAGAACAAGTCTTATGAGGAGCGGCTGAGGGAGCTGGGGTTGTTTCGCCTGGAGAAGAGGAGGCTGAGGGGAGACCTTATCGCTCTCTACAACTACCTGAAAGGAGGTTGTAACGAGCTGGGTGTTGGACTCTTCTCCCAAGTAACTAGCGATAGGACAAGAGGAAATGGCCTCAARTTGCGCCAGGGGAGGTTTAGATTGGACATTAGGAAAAAATTCTTCACCAAAAGGGTAGTCAGGCATTGGAACAGGCTGCCCAGGGAAGTGGTAGAGTCACCATTCCTGGAGGTATTTAAAAGACGTGTAGTTGTGGCGCTTCGGGACATGGTTTAGTGGGCATGGTGGTGTTGGGTTGATGGTTGGACTTGATGATCTTAGAGGTCCTTTCCACTATGATTCTATGATCATTTTCCTGTTGTTCAGTATAAGGCAGTAGATGTGGTCTCCTCATTTGATTGAAGAGAGAGGCTTTTCTCTAGTTCCTGACTCTGGGAGAGGGCCAGCAGCTCTGCAGTTTCAGCTGAGCTTGTGCGTGCTGTGTATCCACCCATCCTCTTGAATAGACCTTGTTCCTCAATGTTTCACTTGCTGCTTTTAGCCATATCATATGGTCAGTTTGCAGCTGCCTGGCAAAGTCTAACTTACTTGTCTCCTTCTTCCACTGATGAGAGGTAGTTGAGTCCCCAAGATTCAAGAGTTGAGTCATGACAGGACACTGTTAGGCTCACCTTTCTTGTGTTAAGGTTGTTTGCAGATTTAACCAGTCTCTTTGTAAATCCAGGTATCTGTGTGTGCTTTCTTTGAGCCTACCAGGCATATGTTTAAATAGATTAGCACATCTGTTGTAAGTGTATTGTCCTTTTGAAGCAAGAGTATTATGTGATGTTACTGAAATATCAAGAATCATTGTATTAGTGTCCTTTTCATCTTTTTTCAAACCTAGATGTGGCTGGTTTAATCATTCATAAAAGGTGTGTGTGGGGGGGTGTGTGTGCTGGGGGTGGTGCTGGGACATAATTATGGAAGTGGAAGAGGAAAGAGGTGAAGGAACCTCTTTCCTTTTGGAAATAATGTGGAGAAAATCAAACTACCATTACGTAAAGAAAAGAAAGATCACTTAGTCATATTTTACTTTTCAGTTATAGTGGAATTTTCGACATTGATGTGAAATGCACTGGTGCAATTTTGCAATACTGCYTTCTTTAGCTGTGTTCTAAGAGCAAAG
Source organism: Oceanodroma leucorhoa (assembly GCA_030449065.1). Classification (NCBI taxonomy): domain Eukaryota; kingdom Metazoa; phylum Chordata; class Aves; order Procellariiformes; genus Oceanodroma; species Oceanodroma leucorhoa. The sequence goes on along the minus strand of JASVER010000058.1, from coordinate 1,860,955 downwards.
CTGAAGTTGTTAAGTTCTTCTGTCATGTGAATAGTTGAATACTTTATAGTGTCTATTGACTCCAAGAAGAATTGAAATTGCATCCCTTTGAGTGTGTTACAGAATGAGGTCTTTATATCAGAATSTTACCAAAAAAAATTTACAGCATAAATGTTTCTTAGGATTTATTTGTCTTTAAGAATGACTTATTTTGGGGACTAATCAGTTAGCCAGTGTCATTTTAAAATGCCTGATTCATTTGAAATGTGACTCAGTGCCTCATTTTGAGTCTTAATTCAGATTAACTGCAGGTTTGAGGATATACACTTGAGTCTCTCATTTAAACTTTTAAAGATCAAAGAGTTGCTGTCTAGCTTCAAAGCGTGTTACTAAAACYCTACATAAACAATTAAAGCTGACTCAGTGTCTTTGGAGCGAGACTTCTTAACATATGTACAACATAGTAGTTAACACAAAATTAGAAATCTTACAGTATGGTTGCAGTGTTTGTGTTTTGTACTTATTTGCAGAATAGATGCAAGTTTTACTAACACAATTGGGTAACAACTACTGAAGGAGACAAAGTAAAGGTTGATAAGTAAAAATAATTTCTTAGGAGTACAGTCAGGCAACTGAAGCAAGATTTAACCTTTTTCTGTTTGTTTTCTATCCCTAGTGAGTTGCTGGGTAATTGCATATGCTGTAGGCTATCTGAAAGAAGTAGGGCATTTTTTAAGCTGTGTTTCCCAGGAGCTGTTTTTATTTCATAATACACTTAGCTGAGTTCGACTTGATTAAATTGAGTAAATGTATATCCATAGATTAACATTATTATTCATGTCATGGAATAGGAATGGGTTGATACTCACATAGTCATTTGGGAACTGTACTCTTGGGGTGGGGTTTAAGACAAAGAAAAGAATAATTTTTAGGAAAATGATAACATCTGTTAAAGCAACATTTATTTAAGCCCTACACGTACTTTCTATTTAAATGTCTTGAGACACAATTATGACACTTTATTCCTTTCTGTCTCAGTCATATAATCCTAATTTCAACAAAATTATATCTGACTTAAGGTGATATGCAGTGGGCTGCTTCTATTTCACTCTCAGATATTCCTCTATTACCAGTGCTTCTTGAAAACTTCCCCGGCCAGCTATTTCCTCCTGTCCTTGCAGGACTCCTCATGTGCTATCAGGACTGTCCTCACTGTTTTTTCTCTTTTTGACCATGTACGGCTGCAGATTTTTCACCTGTTGTTTAAGAAATGTCCTGTAGACTGTGATTGCATTAGGTGCCTGAGGATGCTTCTGTGAGATACAGAGGTTCGCTGCCACCATCACAGGGAGGTCCTGTTCATGGCYGTGTGAACAGCCTGTGTTCTCCTGGTCTTCTTGTTATACATAGACAGTAAGAAGCAACAAGGGCATAAGATATAGATGTCTCCAGAAGTCTTTATTTGTCTGAAACTCTGAAATAACTGTTAATTCACATCAATTCACATTACTTTGAGAAAACATTGTGAATACTGGTATAGTGATAATTTGTATTAATGCTATGAAAAACATAATTTTTGTGATACTGTGACGCTGTGAAATGACCCAAATTCAGAAATGTATGGGGTGGATGCCAGGAACTGTTTTGTTTAGTGCAACTTGTGTGTCATGAAATGGCCTGCCACCGACATGTATGCAGCRTGTTTAAGGCAGTATCACTTAGGTATGGTTTTCTTACTAGCACAGAGTTGGTGCAGCAGAGTGCTGGGCTTGCTGRGCTTCAGCCTGTGTACTGCAGAGGCAGTGAAAGTGAGCAGCTGCACAAGAAGCCCAGCATTACGGCCAGGCCAGACGATGTTTTTTTCCTGACTCACTGCCAGGAACATGTACACTTTCTGTAATGGGAGAGGCTTATAAAATGATGCATTTTGGTGTTGCATTTTTCTTGCATCTTTCACTGAAGCACTGATTAGTAGGCGTGGGCTATACTGAGATATGCACTGTTACATTCATATGCACTGGTAGCTCGTGAGTTCAGATGGTATTTAGTTTGATTTCACAGGAGCAGACTGATAGTTGCTTGAAGTTCAAGAAGGAAAAAACAGAATGGTAGGAAAGTTCAATGTCTCTCTTCTCCTACTGTGAGACAGCGCAAAAAAGGTTGTTACAGCTTTGGAGAGAATATTTATTTTCTTCAGCCTCTTACATGATCACTGTTACAGAATTGTGTTCCTCACTAAAAGTACAAATGCAATTAATGCTGAGTTAATAAGCATTTAAGCAGTTAGTTGTGAAAGTAAATAGTTGATGAAACTTTTTTAATTTAATTTTTATTGCATCAACAGTAAGTTGCTTTTTCAGCCACTGTACATGTTCGGAAACAGGATATCCACTGTATGAGGATTACAGACTAAGAGATGGTCAACGAGAAAATTTTGATAGCTAAAGCTCTTACATGTAAAATACCATGCAGCCAGCTTTAAATGAAGCTTCAAACAGGTAGGAGCGTCACAATTCTGTGCACACTAACTCATGCCAATGCCTTCTGAAGAGAAACTCATACATATTTTTTTTTCAGGTCATCCTGTTTCTAAATCAATTAGCTACACCACTGAATTCTCACATCCTCTCTTCGGCTGTCTCAGTTGCCCTTGTTTGGATATACTGCAGATTTGGAAGATTTCTGCAGTGCTTCAGGTAACTGTGCAGATCAGACAACCACCTGTAAGGCTGTGCTATTGCAAGAATGCTCAGCAGAAAATGACATCTCTTCCATCTCCATTAAAATATGTAAAATTTTCACTTCATGTCTCTGGGATTGGAAAAGCAGTTGGCAATGGAAACACCATGTCCTAGGTACCACTGTTACATTGGAAAAGAGAGTTGATTAAGGAAAGATAAGAACTTTTACTTGTGTGTCTAAGACCATGGAATGTATTAAGAAACAAAATCAGCACTCTTTTTTTAGTCTTAAAAATATCAGTAAGCAGGTGTCTGAATCAAAGAAATATACTGCTTAAGACAAAATGTTATGTAAGGAAAAACCCATGTTTGAAATGTTTAAGAAAGCCATATTTACCATGTTCAAGTGCTATAATTTACTAAATATATTTGGCTAGTTTAACTGTTATTTGGACATCAGTTTCGTTTTAAGGTTGTACGGTGTGGATATCTGATATTTTATACAACTGCTGTTGGTGAATAAATAAGACAAACAAGCTTACCGTAGCTGAATTCCTTTCTTAATTTCAGGTAAGCTGCAGTACCCTTATGATCAAACACCATATTGCAGGTGGGGATTTACTTGTCCTTATCTCCCATACTTTTTCTGGAAAGCTGCTGTATCATTTTTTGATTAGAAATATTAGTATTTTTAGGCTATTTTATGCCTATTAGTTTTGTACTGATAATTTTAGGAGAAATAAAAGTCACCAGACATGGAGCAGATCTTTCACGTTTATTTGTGGAGAATGTCCAATATACTTGTTTTTCATTTCCTAGGCTAGAAAGCCAAGTCTTTTCAGATTTGTGTGAAATACTCCATTCCTCTAATCTTCCTCCTACCGAACTTCTGTATCTGTTCTAATCTGACTTCATTTTTCTTTAATATAGCCAAAATTTTGACATGCAGATGACATTTTACCAGTGTTTACTCATCTGGCTTTCATCCTTGTCTGATATTACAGAATTATATTTGGGTTTTATAACTTCCACTCTCATGATGTTAGTTTCTTGTCCAATGAGTAAACTTAGAGTAGAAATCCTTTGTTCGTCCCTGCTATATGGCCCTGCACTGTATCTTAACGAATTGTGTAGCCTACCTTTTATACCAGTCCCCAAGGCTGTTTGCTAGCATCTCCCTGGTTGGCCCTAACTGCTCGTAGTCATAGACTTTACATCATCACTAGGTTCTATTAGTGCTTTTAGCATTTCTGCTGTCATCTTACTCCTCTTTCCTTTCTGGTTCCAGAGATGATTGTGTGCAGACAGCTGCTTGTTTGGAGAAAAAAAAAAAAAAAAGAAAGAAAAAAAGAAGTGAGTGAAAATAGGGATTTGGAATAAAAATGTCTCACACGTTAGGATTAGCCTCTCTACAGTGATATTAACATGAAAGATGGTAAAAGAATTTTTTTTCCAAAGCAAATTGAAGACAGGATAAACATTAAACATTGTATCTTTTACTTAAGAAATCCCTACTTGTAAAATTGGATTTATAGCCCTCTGGAACTTGTGGTCAAGGTTGATATGGAGAATAAATTTTTAGCTGCCATTACAGACATCAAAAAAAGATTTGTATGGTTAACCATTGGTGCCCTCCTCTCAAGGATTTTGTATGTCTTATCAGAACATGTGACTGAGATACAGTAGCCATGAGTATCTGATTAAAAGAGATGAGCAGTGGGAAAAGTTTATGCACAATCTGTGCAATCTTGATTTAAGTGGAATTGAGTGAACTGATTTTTATAAAAGGAGAATCAAAGCATGCAAGTCAGTGTCTCTTGTACAATTGAAAATTCCAGTATTCCTTGCATATAATTTCTGTCAAATTATTTGGGATAATGTACATCCAGTTTCTCACACTGAACAGTTATATCAGTCAGCTGCATACCAATCATGTGTCTGAAAATCATGCAAAACAGATTTAAAAATCAAATCTGATAATAGTTGTACGAGATTCATGAGTTTTTCCACTTATAAGGAGGTGAGACTGCTGTCTCCTTGGTGAAGGTATAGCCTGGGTACTTCAGAGAACTGTGAGTTGTAATTATTCAGCACAGTTTTTTTTTCTTAACAAAGGTAAACTTTAATGTAGAGCTGTGTTAGTGCTTGCGGTGAAACCACGGTTATTTTGAAATTTGGGAACGGCTCTGAGGTTAACTACATCTGTACCTTTTCGTGCTTGGACCTTGCTTGTGGTAGGTCCTTCTGGAGCAAGGCAGAGAAAGCTCACGTCTGACTGCTCGGTAGCCGGCAGTCATACCCATCCTTTCCTCCTTGGCTAGGTATCTACACAGCCAGCAAACAGCGCTCTGCCTCACAAGCCTATTGTGTGTAATGCTTTCCAGACTGTGAAACAATTAGATGTTGTGTGAAAGGGGTTTATAAAGTACCTTACATGAGGGATTGCTGACGTGTAATGCATTTGTACTTTCTTCACATATTCAGGAAGGCAGTATCTATCTTACTGACTTTTCTCTTTTGTCCTTTTAATCAGAAATTTTTTTGATTAGTGAACTGTCCTTCTGATTTTACATAGACAGAAAAATAACGAGTGTTCCGGGTACGAGTCTTAATCAGCTTAAAATAGAAAAATTTAAATTAATTTTTGATGGGTCAGTCTTACTTTTCCAAGAAGATGAAAAATATGAATGTTTCAATTTCTGTAATGCTATATTATTGTGGCTGTCACTCAGGCTTTTCTTGCTAATCCAGTGAAAGACTAATGTGTTATGATTAAGTACAATACTTCTGGCAATCCTTTAAGGCCATATTATGAGTAAAAGTAAATTAGTTATGAAAATATTCTGTTTTATTTTAATAAAAAAGCATTTTGTTTCATTTAGAAACAAATACCAAAATCTCTGTAGTGAAGAATGCTTTAAAGATACTTTCTTTTATATTTAAATTAGTTTTTGAAAGAGAACATCACAATACTTTTTGGGAGAAAAGAGCAATAAAATCTTAGTGAAACTTGTTGTTTAGTTAATATGCATCTCAAAGGCTTATGAGTTGTACTCTGGATGCTTGTAATAAACAGCATTTTTCTATTGTTTAATAGTGATAAAATAGGAAAATGCACATTTTATAGAAGAAAAGATCTATTCATACTATTAATGTTTTTCATAAATATTTTGGGATAGTTTGATAACAATTTGCTTTTGACAAAATAGGCTGTTAAAAAGATGCATAGCCTAATTCATTGCTCTTCTAGTTTTCCATCAACACAGTTCTTACAGAGATGGAAGAAAGGCAGAGTGTATGAAATCATTCTTGGTTCCTAATTGACAGAGGTGCTGGATGGCTACTCAAGAGCTAAAAAGGGAAAAAAATACATGTAGAGTTAACATGTTACAAAGAAAAACTGATAGATCTGTGAGTTGCTACCTTGGAGAGATCTTAGTTTCACTGGGATTAGTAATGTTCCTCCTAATGATGGTAAGTTCTGTTCATCCCTGTTAGCACACCAGTGGGGATGATCCAGCAGAATTAGTGCAGATACTCCCACTTTCTCATAATCACTGTCAAGGGTTGGATTTGTGGTCTTTCAAGTTTGTAAATGGAGGTATTCAGCATGAGTCAAAAAGCTATTATCAAGTCCTGTATTTTATTCCAGCTGTTGGCTGTTTGCCAGAGAATTTCCTCAATTAATGCACACCAAAATACTGCCTTACAACGTGTTCTGAATGTCAGGAATAACTTCTCATGATATTTTTGGTGTAGAAACCAGTGCTTTTGTATTTCTTTCACATGTTTTCTGTTTCTAAACCTACTTCAGTTCATGCCAGCAAGTAGGTTTTGAATTTTTTTGCAAGCTTTTAAAAACTAAGCTTACTCTCAAAAAAAACCCCAACTTCTTTTTTTCAGTCCAGCTCTGTTAGGAGAGTGACATGACAAACAACTGTGTTCTGTCACTTCTTGTCAGTTTTGTTCCTTTTTCTTCCTAGAAAGGAAAACCTTTGTCAGTTTAGGGAGGGCTGTTGTCAATTTTTCTTTCTTTAATGGTGAATTAAAATTAGCCAAGGTAGCTCCTGTACTGTCACATGAAACTTCATGAAAATATTAAACTTTGAGCTAGAAGAGAAGGTGTGGAGGGATTTTTGTTTGTCCTGTTCTGTGTGACTGATGTATAACTTTGACAACTCAATGTCTCTAATGAAAAGAAATTTCAGGAGTATCTTTCTTCGCATGAGGCAGTTTTTTGGGTTGGTTTTCTTTCAGCTTGGACAACTCCAAAAGCACTTACGTTAAATGGTGTCTAAAGAGGAGAGTTTAGTTTTATTTATGTAGTTTCTATTAAGCTTTTATTTTTATAGAAGAAGGGGAAAGCATGTTTAGCAACATTCTGCAACTTAAATACTTCCATTTTTTTAAGACTACAGTTTTATGAGAAAAACAATTTTTGCTAAGGTGCTCACAAACACCACTGAATTTGATTTCAGAGTGGCAGTTTGGATGTGCTGAGTTGTACTTTAAAAAAAATTGAAACATGCAAAATGCTTTTTCTTGATGAATGTGGGATGAATATTCAGTCTGTTTTAAAAGAAAATGCTCCTTTTAAATTCATTTTAAGTCCATTAAAACATAGCATTGATGCACATTCTGCTCTGCCTTTTGTAGATTTAGATTAAATCTTTGAAAAATTTTACATTTCTACCTGGCAACTTAAAAGAATGAATATTACCAAAGTTAGCATTTTCTTCTTTTCTTTTTTTTCCCCAGACATGTAATATATGGTTATTATTTTGCTTGCTTCCTATTGACCAGTGGTCCTCTTACTACATCATGAGCTACAAAGGAAGGAACAAGATGGAACACCAAACGTTCTAATTTTCACAAATCATTGTGTTTAACATTAGAATTAGATATCTGAAACTGCTGATGCTTAACAAACGACATTGCAGATTTGGTCTAAAGCCGGCATAACATCAGTATAAATCTTCCTGTTGACTCCAATAACCATTGAATTTTGATTTTCAGAAAGCATAGGTATATACAGACATTCTCAGAATGGTTTCTGACTTGGTGAAAAGGGAGGAACGTTGGCCATCTAGCTAGACATGGAGGTTTCAGGTAGGAAACTTGGCTACTCTGAATGTGCATTGGATCCACTGGAGCATTAAATATTTCAATGCATTTTTGTGTATCAAATGTCAGGAAGAATTCATTGATGTATACTGCTATGAAATCTCCAGAGGCCTCTATAAAACCATTAATATATCATTACACATTACATGTAAAGACCCTTGTGACTTTATCAAATTCTGTAATTATAATTGTTTGGGATTTTTTTCCAGATTATACTGAAGTGATAGGCTCAATATGCAATTGAGCAACTGATGTGCTCGAATTTTATTTGTAGTTTTACTTTTTACAATGCCAGTTTAGCATGTCTGAAATTCAGCAAGAAATAAAATGCAACCAGGAAAACACTCTCTCTTCAGTGYTGGGGAAAGAGCATGTGGTCTCTGTTTAGTTTGTTAAATGATGAAAATATATGCATGCAGCAGAAACTTGCTAATTTGCATTTGTCATGTGCCCACTCTATAATTCAGACACAAAATTCAACATCATCATTCTTTCTAAGAAAAGATTTCACAACAGTGCTCTGCTTTTAGGTCTTCTGTTACTGACTTTTCAACATTTTGTAAGATAGATCATCACGTATATGCGACTGCAGAATACAATCTTAGGTAATTAAAACCAAGAAGTAAATTCTCACAGATTACTCTCTGATTTTTCAGAGTTTTTAAGTCAATCTGCAGCTATTTTAGATTGCATTGGGAGATTTAAACTATGAGTTATTGAAATGTAAATTGTTCCAAAAATGAAAGTAGGCCGGATTTCTGGAAACTCCACGCTTAAGTCTGAGTTAGAGTGACTTCTGATTAAAAGACTTTTTGCATCGAGATACATAATGAATGCTTATTCCTAGCTATTTATTTGCTTGTATTACTTGAGTTATACAGTAACATCTTCATGTTGCTTGTTCAACACTTTTTTTGTTTAAATTTTGTAGTTTTTTTACAAGAAAAATTTACTTTTAAAATTTTTTACATGCATTTCTTTATATGCAAAACAAATAAACATCCGATCTTCACTATGAAATGATACATTCACAGATTAGAACTTAAATTCTAGTATGGAAAAGAAAATTGCTGGTAATATAATCATGGAAGTAGTTCTTTTTTAATCTTAGTGGCCCATAAATGAAACCTTTTAAGAAGACAAAGGAGAAAAGGATGGTGTAAAGTCTAAGCAATTAGAAGTGTTGTAGAAAGAAGWAAGAGGTGTTTCGGGAGTTCATCATAGGCATTTGAACTGAAGTCCATTGGAGCCAATGGGGAGACATCCCAGTGAGGTCTTTGAGGCAGGCTGTGGTTGAGGTTGTGTCAGTTCTTAGAGTCACAGAACCACTGGTGTGGGAAGGCACTTCTGGAGATCCTCTAGTCCAACCCCTTGTTCAGAGCAGACTCAGCTGGAGGAGGTTGCTCAGGGCCATGTCCAGTCAGGTCTTGAATATCTGCAAGGCTGGACACTCCACAGCTTCTCTGGTTAACCTCTTCCAGTGCTTGACCACCCTCACAGTAGACCTCTTGATGGTACATATCAGTGTGACCAAAAGTAAGACCAGAGCAATTTATGACTGTACTTGCTACTTACCTTATACACAGTAAGCCTTTTCCTCACTTACTATATTCAGTTGTAATTTAAGTAAAGGGCTGAGGTGTGGTTTGTCACACTGCTGCATGCTTTTTTTCTTTTCCCCAAAACAGAATGATGGTTTCTCCTCCATGTGTCATTAGAATCGCTTGGCCTTATTGCAGTGGTCCTTTTAAATCCTTCTGGGGATGACAGTGGTTTAGATTAGCTCAGGGTCTCATGCGTTATTTCATGTCCACAAAGTGATTTCAGTAATGTAAAACTAGTCAAATATTCTTGGTCATCAACAGAGGAGAGCAGCTGTGCTCAGACAGACTTTCTTGTACACTGTGAATAGTATAGGAAAATGTATGGAGACTGCTTTGTGCTGTTGGACACAAACAGTGTCTTGTTACTGATGCTCTTGTTGCTGGCAGAGCAGATCAGAGAGGGAGGCTGCACAGAAGTCTCAGTGGCTAAGTTTGTGGAGGAAAAAAAATTAGGACTGTAAAGAATAAGGACAAAATGTTTATACTTCTCCAATGAAAAAGGAGTTTGGAAAGCTTTAATATTACTTGGAAGCCAGAATGAAAGGAAAACAAGAACCTTTAAATAGAGTGTTTCTAACATGCTTGGGGGAAGGAATTTGGGTGCCAAGAACCTCAAAAAGAAAGAGGGCTGCAATAATCATACTATATAATTATCGTGGTTCAGATAGAAGAGGAAAAGACAGAAACTTGCATGCTATTTTTGTATGTTTTCAAGTATTGTTCGTATCCCTGGGGCCTCCTATAAAATCTCACCCTTCTCTGCAAGAAGGGTAATGGAAAGTGTTTGACAGGATGGTAGTTCTTTATATTTTATTTCACAACTTTCACACTGTAAGGAACCTTCCAAAAATACCAGTTTTCAAAGTGCCGTTTTTTTTAAAGAGCAGCTAATCACAAAGGCAAGTGGTATAAGAAAGAGCATACCTGTTATGTACCTACTTGTAAGCCTGCTGCCTGAACAGACAGGAAGTTGAAATACAGGTTAGGGTGAAATTCAGCTAACCTAACTCATACAGATATTCTGTGTATGTTCAGAGTTTCAGGTATACAGGGTATTTTTTGAAAACCAGAATAAGAAAACCACTTTTTTTTTTTTTTTTCCTTTCAGCATGGGAAAACCTTTGTGTTAAGAAGGTTGCAGTGGAGGTAGGCAAACCTGTATGTTGCCTTTTAACTTTCAGCGTCATATGGGACAGTTGTAAATGTATGTAGTATTGAAGTAACTGAGAGAGCAACCTCAAAGTGACACTGAACATGACCACAAGGAAAATACGTTCTTGATCTGTTCTTGGGATTTGAATCTGAATCTCTGAGGATTGTCTGTCTGTGTTTAAAATGTAATTTCAGTGTGACTTTGAAAGAATGAGGTGATTGAAATTTAGAATTTTTTTGTGTCAGTTGTTGAATGATATTGCCCAAAGTAATTACAGTGTTTTTGATTGACATAGTTTTTAGCTTTTTATGTAAAATAAGTTCTCAGTAAGAAAGTCTGTTTGGTATTTTCTCCCACCACTTTTATCCCGGGTGAAAATTTCATTGTATGCCTAAGCTTGGGACTCTTATTCTGTGTCCAGTCTTTTCAAGCAAGCCTAATGAAAAAAGTCTTATTTAATATATAAATTTTGTTTTCATTTGCATTTCTTTTCTGAAAACTCTCTTCTGCAGAGAGAAGAGCAAAATTAGTCTATTAATAGTCTAGGATTTCTAAATGTAATAAACTGAATGCGATACAGCAGTGTGCTATTCCTTCAACTATTCTTGGCTGCAAAATAAGGCTGAGAGTACGTAATGGGGTATGTTTAACACTGTATTGTAGTACCTAAAAGGAAGCTGTGGCTAGTAAGAGGGAGAGAATGTACAGAGAATAATAGTGTAGATATAAATACGTAGAGAGAATAAGCAGAATGTTATGGAAAAAGGTGTTAAGCTCTTATACTGTACTTTTCCTTTGCAAACAAAGAATTTTTTATTCTCTTCCATTGCATAGATCCATTATTTATATATATAAAGAACGTTGAAGAACATATGCAAGAAGAATAATATGCATTTAAAAATAAATTCTAAATGGGAACTTAAATATGCGAAAGTATCAAATTATATACCACACAAAATCAATAGAATGGTGAATACTGATTCTCAGAATTCTCAAAAATAAGCTCAGTTATATATAAAATCAGAAATGAAGAGGATGACTGCACCATGAACAGGTGCATCATTTCATAATGACTGGATGAAGTCCTTATTCAGCATGGCAGTTCTAAACAAGTACAAAATTTGCATGGTTTTGTATGACATGGTTGGGAGTGGATATGATAATGAAATTAGTGATTTCAGGACATGTTTCTTTCTATTTGGAATACTTTACGATAGATTAGTCCTAATAAAGTAGCTGAACTATATTTGGGTACACCTGATTTGAGCCAACTGTAGTAAGTGAAAATATTTTTGCTAGTTTGAATTGGTTTGATTGAACAAATGATTAAAAATACACTGCAAAGTTGGTTATAAACGCACTCTACATGCAGAAGAAGGATAGAGAAAATCTAGTCAGTAAGCGAAAAGTCAGTAATTCAGTGGATAAGATTGTTATCACTGATTTTGAGGAAAGTGGTTATTTGAATTTTTGTCTGGATGTCTGATAAAAATATGAAGATGAGCATGGTGGAGAGAAAGAAAAATGATAGGGAAAAGTAGATAAGAGAAGTGACTGGGGAGAGATAGAGCTATCACTTGTTAAGTAGAAAAATGTGTACCATTTGTATGATGATGGCTTCCAGGTGAAAAATTGTTTTATCTAAATACTTCTTAGTCTGAATCTGTGTAAGCATATCTTGCACATCCATGTATTTAAGGTTAAGATTCTTATTTCAACCAATTCAGAACTGTGTGTTCAATATGTTACAGACCGAAGGCTTTCTTCTGTTTTCTTTTGGGATCAAAAGACTCAGTGCACTTGAGGGTAGAAAAGGAATTATGAAGGCTGAAAATGATCAGGCTTTAGGGTTGGAATAGTCTTTCACATTTATTTGTAAATGTAAAAACACCAACATTTTCCAGCGTCTTGGTGTAGCTGAGGAAAGCTGGTCTGGACTCCACTTCTGAAGAATTTTTGATGGAAGGGAAGGCATTTTGCTGAAGAGATACCTGTTCTAGCTGAATCAGGTATTTTAGCCCCCAAAGCAATACAGATGCATTAGTGTTCTTCAGCCAATTATCCTTATTGAGAAATGTAATACTTCAGCCGTTTTGGAGCCACTCTAATATTATGCTGCTTCTCAGAGCCAAGCTAGCTCAGATACCTCTCTCCTATTCCACTGAGAGCCTAAGCATTGACTTCTGCTCATTCCAAGGCACGATTTTTGGCTAGAATACCAAATACCTGTTTTTAAGGGGCCTACATTCAAAATCAGGCCTTGGATTTTAAAAATGTGTATTTTGGAAATGTTTTCTCAGTTACGCACTAATGTTACTCTCCATAATTATGAAATTAAATTGATTCCCTGGGATATATTCCAACAGAGCAGTCATTAAAGTCAAACAAATCCTGCTTAACTGGCATATAGAGTTTTAACTGTTTTCTGATCTTTATTACGATACTCGGCAGAGTTTGCTTACAAGCAAGTTTGCAGTAATACCTTATCCTGCAGAGCTTTAAGTGGGCTTTGCTGTGTCACTGAAGCTCAGTGAATTTTTTTGTATATATATAGCAGGATTAGATACAAAGTGTTTTTCTGAGTTGATTTCAAACTGAAAAAAATAAGAAAAACAAAATGCAAAGAAAAACCGAGAGATTTATTGAAGTATTTAATTTGCCTTTTGCTCCTTACATCCCAACACAACTGTGAGCTGGTTCGTTGTTTTCATGTAGACATCCAAATACCTTGTCTGTGTCAGATGGACGCATTGTTTATTGAGTTTGCACATTGGTATGATATACTGATGGTTTTAAAAGGGATGAACAATGCACATCTGCTTGGGTGTTGATGAAGGTATGGCCAAAGTTGCTTTCATGATACGTTTTTGTCTGTAGAATGTGTCAGTATGTAAGACTGTCATTAGATGTATATTTTCTTTTATACTAGTGTTTTGTTTTTTTAAAATTACTAGTCACCATGATTTTGGTCTTTAAAAAAATACTCTGTAATAATGACTACAACTTTTTTATTATTTCTAGCTAAAATATGAATAAGTTATTCTTTATGATATTTTGGAATTGTTCCCCAGTTTTGTTTATTCCAAACCAATGCAAATCATTCAAGATCATCAAACCATTTCTGTCTGTACTTGCGACAGTATCCCTGCCTGGCGTGCTGAAAGAACTCTTAGCTCAAAAACAGATTGTGACGCATTTTACGACAACATCTAAGATCCTGAACTGAGATCAGGTGTTTGCACAAATGCATGTGGAAAACATCATCAGTGGAACAATTTCTACTTGCAGTAAGACAAAATTAAATATGAAGAAGGGAACAAATTTTAACTGAGTATGGTACAGAATAAGCCGTTGTTACTTATAGCTTGATTGTGCTAGAAAGTCATACACCCCCTGTAATAGAAACATATATTCTCTGTCTCTCTTAATTCACATAGTTTCAGGAAAAAAATCTAATGTCCCAGGAAGAATTGAACTGTTTTGTAACATCATTGCTGTTGTCTTCTTAAAACTTGATTTTCTTCGTTATGTAACATTTTTAGGAAAAGAGATGCAGATGGTATTTCAGCTGTTACCAAATAATTTTGTCTGAAATTCATTAAAAAATAAAAAATTGAAAAGTATATTTAAAATCAGATTTAAGTTATGTTAGATTTTTATTTGCAAGTTTGTTTTTATTACTAAAGACAGGATTTGTTGTTACATCATGGTTTAACTTTTCTGTTTTGAACTTTGATTTCTATTGCCTGTTTGCCAAAAATATTTTTTTCATGTGTACCTTTGAGATTTGGTATTTATTACTGTCTTGAAAAAATTCTAACACATTGGAAGATCTGCCTGGCTGCTTAATTCAACAACTCTGTTTTCATGTAGGGACTATATTTCCAAATTAAAATTTTCCAATACTGCAACTAATTACTGTTCTGCACAAAACACAAACAAAGTTTATATTTCCAAAATATATGAGGTTGGTTGCTGCTGTGAGACTCAGCTCTGTGGATGTAACGTGAAATTATGGCCACTCTTTGGATAAATATAAGCTGTCTTGGTCTTGCACTCTCAATTTGAGATAGACTGAATATTTAGTCTGAAATGTAGTTTTGTCTTCCCACTCATTCAGTGTACCTACTTGGTTTTTTTATACTGATTGTCCGTGTGACTCTAAGATTTAAGTAGAAAAGCAAATATATGTTCCGTAATTCTTTAAAACTAAAGTTAGTTCTGCGAAACTCTTGTTAGTGTGCAAGCCAGGACTGAATTACAGAAAAGATTAAAAAAAAAAAAAAATGCCAACTAAACACATTTTAGGAAAAAGGATTTTCACAGATGAATGTATTGTTTGTATTTGAGATTTATTAAAGATAGGGTGGTGAAACCAGGTGCTTCTCAACCCTGCAGTTCATGGTGAAGTTCTCAGTGATGCTGTTATATTAGGCGTAAGACTGGAGATTACACAGCACAGACATTTGGGGGCTGAGGGGAGGACACCTTAGCAACTCCGGAGCAGGCCAGGACCCAGGGACGACACTCCCTGAAAGTCCAGAGCTGGAGTTAGGAGCAAGTCACTTCTTTTTGGATTCATTTGATACTGTATTTTAAGTGCTCCTGTGCACGGAGCTTCGCACGCAGGAAGAATAGGACAAGCTCATGGGATTACTTAGGCTGCATATCTGCACTGGTGTCAGTTTCCATCTAAACCAGTGCTTGGAGCACCCTGGTGCCACAGCCGGACTGGTAAACTCTCCCTTCCCCAGCTGCCTCCTGGGAATGGTCCGTGATCAATGTTCACCCATTACGTTGTCCAGGGACTGGCCACTGCCAAGACCGACTCTGTGAAGTTTGTTAGACCCTGGCTGTAATGGTGATTCCAGGTTAACCTGGACAAGTGGGGCAGTAATCACCTGAATGCTAAATGACGGTAAGCACAGCTAAAACAAGCTCAAATAAGCTCAGGCCAAGACAAATCCAAACCCTTAGAAGTGCGGAGACTCAGCATCATCAGGTCAGTGCAGACTCTGTGACCTTTTAAAAGAAAGACAAAAGCCTATTTCCTGAGCTGTCCCCGAAAACCCCAGCATTTTGTCATCTGGATGCTTTCTAGATGCAGGAGACTGAAGGCTGCTTGATGGGTCTCACACGTGGGTGGACTCTGGTGCCACATCCATGGCACAGTGAGGGTCTTGTGTCGTCCTTCTACAGCTTATGAGCTCTCAGTGCAGCGGGTTGGGGCGAGAGAACAAAGTTGTTCAGCTAGTGATGCCACCATACCTGAATGTGGAATAT
The DNA here is from genome assembly GCA_030449065.1 of Oceanodroma leucorhoa. Taxonomy (NCBI): domain Eukaryota; kingdom Metazoa; phylum Chordata; class Aves; order Procellariiformes; genus Oceanodroma; species Oceanodroma leucorhoa. The sequence continues at coordinate 1,845,131 of JASVER010000058.1, read as the reverse complement.
CCTTCTTTCCAAAGCCCTATGTGTTTCAAGCCTTATATATGGCCTTGAAAAGTGCTGCCTTCTTAGGTATTTTATTTTTAACACTGACTCAGTAATAAAGGTGCCATAACAAAAGTACCAATCGGAATGACAGTCAAGGGTAAAACTGTAAGTTAGCAACTTTTTCAAGTAAGGTCCATTTAGGTTTTTGCTTTGTTTAGTATAATAGCGTATGCAGAGGCAGCGTCTTGAAATCTTGCCAAATCATACACGCCATTCTCCTTGCTTGGGTACAAAGGTACAGCATCTTGCTATAGTGATAAATATTCCAGGGCATTGCACCTTGATAGTCCGCACTGGGATGTTGTCAGCATGAAGCCTAGCAGTGTTTGACCCAAACCAACTAGCGCTGACCCAAACCCTCCTCAGGCAGAGTCACAGGTTAGCAAGAGCCGGAGGAGTTTGGGTGATGCCCCTGTGACTGGGACAGAGAGCGAGAGCTTAATAGTAAGGACACAGGCTGTGTCAGCAGGGCTCCAGGCCAGAGAACAGTCCTGGCACATTTAATTCATGAGTCTAGACATAGATTTTGGACTGAAGCCATACTCAAAGCAGCAGCCAGCAGAGTAGTTAAGGAATGCACATACCACAGGCTTCTGCAATGTCACTTCTGCTTTGAAAGAGAGCTGACTATGGTCATCTTCACCTTGCAAAGTATTTTGCTGTGGAAATGGAGCAAGTGAACTCCTGCTTTCTGAACAGACAGAACATGAGCGCCGGGCAGTGGTGCGCAGCAGTCAGCCAGCTGGGAAGCCAAACTTTTTGACACAGTAAATTTCTCTGTAAAATGTCCTGGGGGTGTGCTCATCACTGGTTAAAAACTCTTGCTTCCTCCCAGGACAGGGGTAGAGACGCTCAGGCACCTTTCTAATGCCATAATCCTGCCCAGCTCTCCTCTCTTTGATGGCATGTCCATGAAGAGACAGGATGGCTGACAGTGTGAGCTGCTATTTTAATGTCAGCTGTTGCTCATTCCAGCTAAGGGAGGAAAAAGGTTGGGCAAGATAAATATATAAGGTCTAAATAGGGAAGGGCTATTTTTTTCAGCTGTAGGTAGTAGACTGGATTTTCTTGCAGGTTGAGGGGCTCAGGCCTTCTTGTGAGAAGATATAGCAGCTGCTGGCGATGCAGGGAAGTGGGGATGGATGATGGAGCAAACTGAAGCTGGGACCAGAACAGACTCGGAGGAGAGCCTGGAAAGGATGGCATGGCTCCAAGGTGATCAGCTCTGGCTTTGTTTGATCATTCTCCTTGGTCCCTTGCCCCAGCCTGGCCAGCCACCCAAGACAGGTGTAAGTGTGCCTGAGGGAGTGTTTTCCCTTGAGGTCTGCATATTTCTCTTGTACTTTAGTCAGCTGCTCACAATAAAACACATTTGAGTGTAGCTTGTTTCTTGACTAATTACTTCTTTGGGTAACACACTCTTTTCTTTAAGATCATGTAGACTAAAGGTGTTTGTAGGATATTCTTAGAAATCCTTATGAATGTGCTTGCAAATTATTTTCTGAGGCTGGTACTAGGAACAAAAATAACATGTTTCATAATCCGTGCAGCAATATAATAAGGCTTTTCTATCTTCTGGACTTACAGTGAAGGTTTAAGATATTAGGTCTTTAAAGTGCCATTCTCTTTGCAGAGCTGAAAATTAAGGAAGAAATAGCAGATGATAATGGGAAAGGGAGGAGTCCTATAGAATCAGATAACAGCCTATAGTTAGGTGGTATAATATAGTGATGGGAGAATGATATGTTAGAATTGCAACTCTTTCCAGGCATCTGTAAGATACATAAACAAATGTGGTGCTAGTTAGGAGTGGCATTACAGTAAATGAAAAAGTTTGCATATATCTTGTTTTAATAGATGCTTTATTATATTCATTGGTTTTCAGCAGGCATCATCTGTTTCATTAATTTTCTTTGATCTTGAAAACATAATGCCTGTGCCATATGTTGTGCTGTCTTGCTCAAATAGTATGTAGACAAGGAAGACTTCTATATTTTGGCTCAGATTGCAAATTCTGCTATAATTTTATTTATGTTTTTTTCTTAATAATTCGAAGGGTCTCTTTTGGAAGTCTAAGACTGATGGGGGAATTTGTAATGTATTTTGTGGTGTTCAGGGTACAGGAATGGAATCCTTAGTTCCTTTGAACTAAACAACTCTAAAAGAAATGTATGGGCTTAATTAAAAGATGTTAATAAATATTTTGTAAGGACTGCCTGAAAACGTCCACAGAGTCAGACTAAAGGATGACAGAATCTAGGTCTTAATTGACAAAGGGACACTGCGGATAAACTTTTGCACAGCTATTTGGCAAGCTGAATTCCTTTCTTGTCAAAATACGCCCATCTCACTTTCTTTGAGAACTAAAAAATAATCCTTGCTTACAAACTGCTCTATAAACGAAATGGAAAATAGGGGTTGGAGTTGTCCTCAATAAAACATTAGTTGCAAATGAAGCCAATGTATGCCAATGCATTCTTCTAGCTTGGTTCTTAGTTGCAGTTTTGAGGAATGCATTTGCTAATTGAGTATGTAAAATGTTTAGCAGTCCAGATCCATAGTGACTTTAGAACATTTGGCATATATTAATTAATAGGGACTGGGTTTTTGAAGAAAACTTAGGGAGCCATTAAAAATGCAAGTGGATTCTGTTTTGACTAGAATTCTGTGTTTGTTTTGTTTGTTTTTTTTAGCTTTAGGTTCTGCTATGTCTCTTCAGGCTAAATTGTTCATGCTGATATTTTAAAATTGTTTGATAAAAGCATTATGTTAATTTTTATAAGGTTTAAGCATGATATAGTCTTTTAATATATTGCAGTGAGATTTTATGTTCTCTGATGTGATTGTTGTCTAACAAGGCCTTTTTATAAATAAGGAGCATAACATTTGTTAACATTTAATGTAAATGCTAAAATATAAATATTTAGTGAGCTGTACACCGTACTAGAGATTATAATTCCAATTTACTTCTATTACTGCCTCATAGAAGGGCAGTGTTCCTAGTACTTCATAGTTGTTTTTTTTTTTTTTCTTTTTTGAAATAGCAGTTATTTCATAAAAATTTGGGGGAAAGGGTAAATATCTCTGCAAATTATTAAATGGTTACTGCACACTTTTAACTTAAAATTTCTATTAAAAATCAAAGATAGTACGTTTAATATTTCCTGTGTCATACTTGGGGTTGATGCAACAGTGTGGCTGAATTTTCTAGGGTTATGAGGTGCAAGTGAGACTAAGTATCGACCAAAAAAAGCAGGGAGGAAGGGGTGGAGAGTGAATGCTGTGAGGATGCTGCCCAAGGACAAGTGACAGCTGACTTTAAAGCAACTGGTTTGTTTTCTGCCCCACACATACTGTCCGTTAGACACAGTCTTTCGTCAGTGCTGTCTCCTGACCTGTGCTGGGGCATTTGCTGAGGAATGCTAGTCAGCACAGGCCAAACTACCAAGGAGTAAGCTGACATTTAATTAGTATGGATGATTTCTGTCCGTGTCCTGGTCCTGGTTCATTTGTTAGAATGGATATGCTTTGGGAAGAGTCATAGATTTTTCTTAGAATTTGTCATCCCTTTTAGCATGTAGCTGACTCAGATTTTTTCAGCCTCTCGTCCTTGTTTGATACTAAAGCTTGTCCATTAAAATAACAGGCTTTCTGTAACATACTGAATTTTTGTCACTTTAGACATGCTTGCTGTTATTAGATTGCATGCTAAGAACATACATTTTCTTGAATTCCAACCAAATCTGTAAGAATTGTTTGGGGAGGGGTTTGCTGTGGGCTTGTTCTTTGCAACTCAGATTATGGATCTCTAATAGTGTACAAGGTAAATACTGTTCAACATGAGAAAGATCTGATAGCTACAAACAACAGGGAAGTAACTAGAGTAGTGATGCCTGATAAATTTATGAACTAGACATTTATTCATTTCCTTGGTTTATAGATCTATGTCCTTATTGTTTCCAACAGATTTGAATTTAAAAATGCTTATATGCAAAAGAGCAAACTCCCCCTGCAGATATAACACACTAAGATCTTTTAAGGTCAATATAACAGAGGATTTCAAAAGCAGTAACTGTGGAGTTCATTTCTGGCATCATGATTTTTTAAGAAAGGCTTAGATTGCAAGTCCCAGCAAAATATTTTAAATGAATAATTTATAACACCTACATAATGACTAGGATCACAGAACTGTTCAGGTTGGAAGGGGCCTCTGAAGATCATCTAGTTGAACCCCACTGCTTAAAACAGGATCAACTGCAACAGATTGTTCAGAGCTGTGTCTGGATGGGTTTTGAGTATCTCCCACTCTGGAGACTCCACAGCCTGCCAGGGCAATCTGTTCCAGTGTTCAACCACCCTGTCGGTAAAATAAGTTCTTTGATGTTTAAATGCAGTTTTCTGTATCTCAATTTGTGCTCATTGACTCTTGTCTGCTCTGGATCTGTCTGGGTCAGTCTTGCTTACTGTCTCCTTCAGGTATTCATACACATTGATAAGATCTCCCCAGGCTTTCTATTCTCTGGGCTGGATAGTCCCAGCTGTCTGTGTCTCCTTGTGCAGTTCCCTGCACTTGCTCCAGTATGTTGATGTTATACTTGTATGGGGAGCACTACACTAGAGCCAGCACTCCAGATGTCTCACCAGTGCTGAGGAGAGGGAAAGCATCACCTCTCTTGACCTGCTGGGGACAATCTTCCTCATGCAGGCCAGGCTGCTGCCAGCCTTTACCACGATGGCATGTTGCTGGCTCATGGTCCTTGATCATGCTCAACATGGTGTCCACCAGGACCCCCAGATCTTTTTCTGCAAAATTGCTTTCCAGCACCAATTGCCCTAAGCCTGCATTGGTGCATGACGTTATTCCTTCCCAAGTGCAGGACTTTGCACTTTCCTTTGGATTTCATGAAATTCCCATTGACCTATTTGTCTAGCCTCTCAAGGTTCATCTGAATGGTACACAAACATCTTGTGTGTCACCCTTCCTGCTTGTTTTATGTAGTCTGCAAACTTGCTGAGGGTGTGCTCTGTCCCGTTGCCAGGTCATAAATTACAATGTTAAACAGTACAGGTCCCAGTACCTACCTCCTGGTATTCCAGTAGAGATTGGTGTCCAGCTGGACATCATGCTGCTCAGCAGTTCAGCTGTTTTTTCAGTCCACTTTGCAGTTCACTTGTCTAATCAGTGTTCTTGCCTGATCTTCCTTTTGCTGCTGATATTTCAGTATTTCAACTTGTGCTCCTTGCCTCTTGTCTGTTCTGGATCTCTCTGGGTCTGTCTTCCTTACTGCCCCCATCAGTATTTATATATGTTGATAAGGTTTCCCTGAGCCTTTTCTTTCTGGGCTGGACAGTCCCAGTTCTCTCAGCATCTCGTAATGTCAGGAGCCTTGTAGAAGCCCTTCTTGTTGCTCTTCACACTCCTCACCAGATTCAGCTTCAAATAGGCTTTGGCTTTCCTAACCCCATCTTGGCACACTTGGACAGTGTCTCTCTTCCTCCTAGATCACCTGTCCCTGCTTCCACCTCCTGGATGCTTCCTTTTCCTGTCTCAGTCCAGTCAGGAGCACCTTGTTCACCATGCAGGCATCTTGCCACCTTTGTTTGCCTTCTTGCTTGTCAGGATTGACCGTTCATAAAATCATTAAGGTTGGAAAAGACCTTTAAGATCATCGAGTCCAACTGTCAACCCAGTACCCATGCCCACTAAACCATGTCCCAAAGCGCCACATCCACATGTTTTTTGAACGCCTCCAGTGTTGGTGACTCCACCACTTCCCTGGGCAGCCTGTTCCAATGCTTGACAACCCTTTTGGTGAAGAAATTCTTCCTAATGTCCAATCTAAACCTCCCCTGACGCAACTTGAGGCCATTTCCTCTTGTCCTATTGCTTGTTACTTGGGAGAAGCGTCCAACACCCACCTCTCTACAGCCTCCTTTCAGGTAGAGAGCAATAAGGTCTCCCTCAGTCTCCTCTTCTCCAGGCTAAACAACCCCAGTTCCCTCAGCCGATCCTCATAAGACCTGTTCTCCAGACCCTTCTCCAGCTTCGTTGCTCTTCTCTGGACACGCTCCAGCACCTCAATGTCCTTCTTGTAGTGAGGGCCCCAAAACTGTACATTCTTGAGGTTGGAGGAGGTAATCCTTGAAAATCAATCAGCTGTCCTGGACTTCCCTTGCCAGGACTGTATCTCATGGGATTCTTCCAAGCTGATCCCTGAACAGGCCCAAGTCTTCTTGCCTGAAGCCCAGTGTTAGCACCCTGCTTTTTGCTTTCTTCCCTCTTTCGAGATCATGAACTCTACCACCTCATGGTCACTGCAACGAAGGCTGCCTGTAGCCTGCACATGCCCAACCAGAGCATGTTTTTTACAGGGAAGTTATGAATAGAGCTATAAAAGGAGTCTGTTTGAGCTAAAGCTTACTAAAAGTCAATAAAAAGAAAAAAACTCTAGAGTCTGTGTGGCATACTCTGATCTAATCATAAATTGCGTATCTCTGTAGAGATTTTACTTAGTTGTATTTCATTTGTTTTAGATTTTTTTTTAAATTGATTTAATCTATTGTGCCAGACACTGGTAAAAATAATATCATTTTTGACAAACAGTTATTTAATTTGTTAAATGTCTGATATATATTATGAACTCTCTCATTTTGATAGCACAAATGCACTTCACAGGTAGCTGTCCTGTCACAAATTGTTTTGACACTGAAGAAGAGAAAGTATGCCTTATAGAAGAGAAGAGTCTTTCCTTCACTTCACATATTTATATGTTTCTTAATAACCAGTTAGTGCAGTGACCACTAGTGTAAGATGGACAGCAGGTTCCTTTCATTACATGACAGCAACTTCTGGTTTTGGGGAAAAAGTTGAAAGTCCTGGAGCTTTTGAATCCTGCTGAAAATTAAGTTCTGCTCTTACTGCTACCAATTACAATGAAAAATTATGGAAGATGTTATTGCATGCTATTAATGTTCTGTGTTCCACACACTGTATTTTTAAACTAATTGGAATTCAATTTTTTCAAGTATGTTTTGGTTTACTCTTCCTTAAGGTAATGGTATTATTGTAGCCTTTTCCTTTGTGACATTTTTGGTGCCTCTTGAAGAAATGTGTGTTTCTGTATGCACCTTTTATTGAAGGGAAAAAGGAACATGTAAAAGTGTACTGCCTTCTCTGCTGATGTCTCATACAACCTGAAAAATGAAAAGTAGTTTCAGTCTCTTTTTTTCTTACCATTTTTTGTTTAGATACAGAGACTACTTACAAGCATTAGAAGTACAGATAAGGCAGAGGTCATTTAATGGGATTGAAGAGCATGTGGTAGGTGCTCTGTAACACATTATGATAGAAGATCTTCTGTGACACTATGTCATGCAGTTCAATGTTAATGTGTGGTTCTTTTACCCTGTAATATCTTGTGTATGAGCATATCAAAACATACAAAATGTGAGATGTGGAAAACTAGATCTCTGTAGAAATTAGTTGCTGAACGTTTTTCTATTGCATGTTTTGTGAGTAAAATTGTGAAGACAGCACCCTAGGACTTCACTTGGCCTTTGAGATCTTACAGTCAGTAGATTGAGGAACATGGATGAAAATAGTGCCAAGCCATATTTGTTCCTTTGAAAGAATGGGTGCAAAAAGACTCAGTGTTGTTTTATCAAAAGTGTCTCAAGTAATGAACATGATCTAACAGGTTTCAATATATGGAAGTAAGCAGTCCTAAATTCTTTGAGAGTTGCACTTGGTAATCAAAGAGAATTTATAAAAAAAGATATTATGATTTCTTGTGTACTGCAAGAGGAGTTCCACGTTAATTTTCTGTTACTACTGGCAAAGATTATTTCTTATTACAAGCTTGGGACTCAGGATCTGCATGGCAAATTTCAATTCTTTTCAGCTAATATCATTGCTTGTAATTCTGCACAGCTAATTCTTTTCATTATTTCCCCTGACCAGACCAGTTTGGGCCTTATACCTTACATTTTAAAAGATAATGGAAATACATAGACTCAGGGAACAATAAATTATTCTAAAGGCAGTGAAGCTCTATCCAGTGATCTCCACTGCAGCATTTTTAGTAGGCAATGGTCTATATGGATTGTCTCGTCTTAAATTTTCTTGCATCTTCCTCTGAAATTTTGGTTAATTTTAAGAGTAAGGATGCTAGTGGAGATAGTGTGTGGATCTGACTTAGTATGAGACATAGACACATAGTGGATTAGCATTGTTTCTGGCTTGAAAAAATTTTGTATGGGCATCTAAATTTTCTGAGCTAGGTTTTTATGTGTTGCTAAAATTATCAAAACTAGACAGTGAAATTTCTCAAATGAAGCCTGACTTTTTTAGTTGAATGACAACACCTTTTTGAGTCAGTTTCTCAGAAGAGGATTGTATTCTTTTAGGTCAGTTAAATGCTACTTCCTTCTTACAAAGGTTTGTCTGATTTAGCTTATGGCTCTACAATACTGGTGATGCTCAGACATTGATCACAGATTTTGTGAAGTAGGAACATCCTTATTTAATTCCTAATGCTGTCAGGTGTCTCACCTAGCACATGCTGATGCTACATTTTGATATCTGGCATCATCTAATTGGTGTCTTAACTGTGAGGAGCTTGAGGCAACCACTGAACTCATTCCAAAGTGAGGTCAGTGTATCTAAATGTCTTCATAAAATCTTTTCTTGCCTCAAATGTACTTTTGAAACATATGCGTCTACAAAATCAGATGTTGTAAGATCTGTTTTAGAAAACCCTAGTTCATTTCCAAGGAGAGATGTAGCAATTTTTTGAAAGATCAGATTTCAGTGTTTATCTCAAATGTTTTAGTACTCAAATTTGGTTATGAAAGTATGAAAACAATTTGAAGTACCCTGGAAATACAGGTAAAGTTCTTCTAACACCTGGCATGTTTTCTAAACAGCTTTCCTCTAGACAGATTAAAACATTGAGCAATTTCCACCCAAAAGGTAATAGATTCAGAATGTTCTGAAAGTTTGTTTATAATAAAAATTCCGAAGCTTTGAGTCTTAATCTAGATCTCTTGGAGATGTTAACGTCTTTATTTTTAGTTTGGAGATTTGTATGCATGTATATGTGTGTATGGTTATGAAAATTGACCTAAATGCAGATGTACATTTTACTAATGTCCCATATTTGCATCACTGCTTATCAATACAATAGTGCAGTCACAGTCTACATTATACCAGTAAATTAAACAGCCTGGAGACAATTCCAGGTTTAGGAGTTGGCATTGGCCAAATGCTCTCTACACTTGGCAGTTTGGGTGTGCCTCTTCCTTTTTGGAGACTGAGAGGTTTTGGAGAAACAGCTGTTGCCACACCATGCCCTTTGGTGTCCTGGTCAGAGAAAGGCCTTTGGGAAGGTTTAGTTTACTACTGTAGAGGTAACCTAACCTTTGGTTTGCATTCCTTAAGGAATCATAGCTCTTGCTGGGAAAATATGAATGTTTTGGTGATTTATTAAGGTAAAGGATAACATGTAGATTTTAGCAAGATGGGAAGGCCTAGGGTTTAAGAGGAGCGATCCTGCAGAGGGCTGGAAAAGCAACTAAGCAGGAACTAAAGACTGAACTCGTGCAATAGAGTTTGTTGCATTTCTGTCAGTGAAGTCAAATAGGAATAAATGAGAACCTTTTGGCATGTTTTTGTGGGGAATGGCACTTGCTCGTAGGCAGCTGGCTTAGATTAACATTTGGGATTTTCTTTGACAAAGGAAGAGTTTTTGCATGTGATGGGGAAAGTCAAAGTTTGAGAGGACTTCTATTTAATTAAGGGATAGCCCTAGTCTCAGTATTTGCTTTGATCTTCCCCAGCATCTGTCTAATGCCAAAGTCTAATGCAGTTAGAGTGGAACTGTGGATGGAAAACGCCTTCTAATATTTCCAAGTGAAAAAAGGTAAAGAAACAAACATAGAAAAATAGGAGCGTATATGATTTAATTTTGACTGAGCTCATCTTCTATGGAGGAAGGTGTTTTACTGCTGAATGATGGGTATGGAAATACAAAGAGGTCTTGCACTAGGAGTTCAGAACACAGACTGGTCTCAATAGTGTCAGTGCTTTTCTGTTTCCAGTTGAAGAAAGGAGAAAGAGACCAGGAGAGGACAAAAAGAAGAGCCGTATTAGAGAGGGCTGACTTATTTTTCCAGATTTGATAGGAGATATTATAAATCTTAGAGTCATAGAATAGTTTGGGTTGGAAGGGACCTTTAAAGGTCATCTAGTCCGACCCCCCTGCCATGGGCAGGGACATCTTTAACTAGATCAGGTTGCTCAGGCCCCATCCAACCTGACCTTGAATGTTTCCAGGGATGGGGCATCTACCACCTCTCTGGGCAACCTGTGCCAGTATTTCACCACCCTCATTGTAAAAAATTTCTTCCTTATATCTAGTCTAAATCTACCCTCTTTTAGTTTAAAACTATTCCGCCTTGTCCTATCGCAACAGGCCCTGCTAAAAAGTTTGTCCCCGTCTTTCTTATAAGCCCCCTTTATGTACTGAAAGGCCACAACAAGGTGTCCCTGAAGCCTTCTCCTCTCCAGGCTGAACAACCCCAACTCTCTCTGCCTTTCTTCATAGAAGAGGCGTTCCATCCCTCTGATCATTTTTGTGGCCCTCCTCTGGACCCCCTCCACCAGGTCCATGTCTTTCTTGTGCTGAGGGCTCCAGAGCTGGACGCAGTACTGCAGGTGGAGTCTCATAAGAGCAGAGTAGAGGGGCAAAATCACCTCCCTCGACCTGCTGGGCATACTTCTTTTGATGCAGCCCAGGATACGGTTGGCTTTCTGGGCTGTGAGCGCACATTGTTGGCTTGTGTCCAGCTTTTCGTCCACCAGTACCCCCAAGTCCTTCTCGGCAGGGCTACTCTCAATCCCTTCATCCCCCAGCCTGTATTGATACTGGGAGTTGTCCCGATCCAGGTGCACGACCCTACACTTGGCCTTGTTGAACCTCATGAGGTTCAGGCCCACTTCTTGAGCTTGTCCAGGTCCCTCTGGATGGCATCCCGTCCCTCGGGTGTGTCAACCATACCACTCAGCTTGGTGTCATCTCCAAACTTGCTGAGGGTGCACTTGATACCACTGTCTATGTCATTGATGAAGATATTAAACAGTACTGGTCCCAATACAGACCCCTGCAGGACACCACTTGTCACTGATCTCCATCTGGACATTGAGCCATTGACCACTAGCCTCTAGATGTGTCCATCCAACCAATTCCTCACCCACCGGACAGTCCACCCATCAAATCCGTACCTCTCCAATTTGGAGAGAAGGATGTTGCGGGGGACCGTGTCAAAGGCCTTACAGAGGTCCAGATAGATGACGTCTGTAGCTCTCCCCTTGTCCACTGATGTTTGGATGTTTTCTGTATCATGTGCTTTCATATCAGAATACATGATTATTGACATCTCTTTGTGTTCCTCTTCTTACTACATACCATGACATTTTTGTGAATGCACTTGATGAACTTGAGGCAGAACATACACATATGCATTTGATTTTGTCTTTATTCCTCTAGTCTTTTATCTTTAGTTTTAATGGTTTGAAGGTTATTGAATTGGCCTTACAGATTAATTATAGGTGTTGAGGTCACTTAGGAAGACTTACTTGGTAAACAGAAGCAAATATTTAACTTCTCAAAACTTCTTATAGTTGAGATTGGGGGTTAAAAACTGTAAATGAAATTAAGACTTTTTAGTTATTAACATTATAGTTTTGAAGTTTTTTTAAAGCTGAAGAAAAGCGGGAAAAGCAGAAAATTTTATGCTGGGGAAGGGCTAAAAATTAAAATTTCTAAGGATTTTGAGCTAAAAGCTTTTTTGCATAAATTCTAATTTTGAAGAATTTCTGCAAAGGGAAAGAAAAAAAAATCTCACCGTTCTATATCTTATTACTATAGTAAGATCAAGGTATGATTTCCTTTGACTGTTGTGGTTTAACCAGTCAGGCAGCTAAACACCACACAGCTGCTTGCTCACATCTACCCCCGCAGCGGGATGGGGGAGAGAATCAGGGGAAAAAAAAAGCCCTAAAATTCATGGGTTGAAATAAAGACAGTTTAATAGGACAGAAAAGGAAGGGGAAATAATAATAATAATGATAAAAGAATATGCAAAATAAGTGATGCACAATGCAATTGCTCACCACCTGCTGGTCGATGCCCAGGCAGTTCCTGAGTAGCGGTGTTGTCCCCTCCCTGGCCCCGGCCAACTCCCCCCAGTTCATATACTGAGCATGATGTCATGTGGCATGGAATATGTCTTTGGCCAATTTGGGTCAGCTGTCCTGGCTGTGCCCCCTCCCAGCTTCTCGCTGGCAGGGCATGAGAAGCTGAAAAGTCTTAGACTAGTGTAAGCACTGCTGGGCAACAACTAAAACATCAGTGTGCTATCAACATTATTCTCATACTAAATCCAAAACACAGCACTATACCAGCTACTAGGAAGAAAATTAACTTCATCCCAGCTGAAACCAGGACTATTGGGATATACACAAAACTAAACTAGCCGTACTTTTAAGATACCCTTCCTCAGGAGTTGCATTTGGGTTATATGATATGGTAGAAGAGATATGGATTGACAAATAGAAAGCAAGCTATTACTGTGGTAAAAGAAAACCGTTGTAAATAATCAAGTTGTTGAAACAGCCAACCAAAGTGCTTGAATGCCGTGCTGTTTCTGCCAACGTGTCACCTCCCCGCTCCGTTGATGACATCTACTGTAGGAAGGTGAGCTGGCCCACGGTATGCTTCTGGGCAGACAGGTCAGCCCTCTGCTCTCACGGGTTGCTGGAGGGGTCTCAGGCTTGGTTTTGGTGTGGGCCACACAGCTTTCTCCATCTATCATCCTGCGCATGGGGCGGGAGTTCACTGGGACGGGGGCCGTTCCCAATAGGCCACAAGTATGTTTTCCCCCTCTTCTGGGAGGGTAAAATAGGTCGGCAGGCTGGCCCTGAGCTGTTCCCTGCCATTTGGCCTCAGTGATAGAGGTCGATCGTGGCTCCATTGAATTCGTTCGGGTTTTATCCCATTGTGTCTGTTAGCTTTCTGTGGGAATAGTGGGGAGATCCCTGACAGCTTTTACTCTTATGTCATATATATATATTTAACCTGTTTTATGGTTTGTATGATACCCCCGATGAGTATAACAAATCTTAACAGTATAATAGAAATAGAATTTTCCCATCGTTACATTGTTTGTGTTCCTGAACAGAAGAGTTGTGATATGAGAGGGTATGTGTGAGCAATACAAATTCACATTATTGGCTTCTGACAACTGTTGTATCCAACTGAAAAATTTGGTTACACTGTGTCGTGGTTTAAGCCCAGCTGGCAACTAAGCACCACACAGCCGCTCGCTCACTCTCCCCGGGGTGGGACGGGGGAGAGAATCGGAAGGGTAAAAGTGAGAAAACTCGTGGGTTGAGATAAAGACAGTTTAATAGGGAAAGCAAAAGCCACGCACGCAAGCAAAGCAAAACAAGGAATTCATTCACTACTTCCCATGGGCAGGCAGGTGTTGAGCCATCCCCAGGAAAGCAGGGCTCCATCACGCGTAACGGTTACTTGGGAAGACAAGCGCCATCACCCCGAACGTCCCCCTCTTCCTTCTTCTTCCCCCAGCCTTATATGCTGAGCATGACATCACATGGTATGGAATACCCCATTGTACTGGCCTAGCTGTCCTGGCTATGCTCCCTCCCAGCTTCTTGTGCACCTCACAGAGCATGTGAGCTGAAAAGTCCTTGGGACGGAGACTACCTAGCAACAACTAAAAACATTAGTGTGTTATCAACATTCTTCTTATACTAAATCCAAAACATAGCACTATACCAACTACTAGAAAGAAAATTAACTCTATCCCAGCCAAAACCAGGACACACTGTTAAAATATTTATTTTCCCAGTAGGTTCTGAACTGATCTATAGTCATATTGTGTATTGAAAATATTTGCAGACTGTTAAAGGCCTATTTTTGTGCTAAGCAGACTTTTGTTGATACGCAAGGGTGATGTGTTTCTGATCACATTAAAATTCTCAATTTAATAGCCAGAAATCTAAGAAACCAGTTTGAACTGCTGACACATTTGTTTTCAGAAGAAAACAATGATCAAAAAGTTGTAACCCACCCTGAGCATGCTGCTGGGTACTTGACACCAGCCTATCTCTCCGAGACAGTTTAATTGTCCAAAAAGTTTAGACAATTACATTTTCTGGTAGAGGATTATTGGGTTCAAACAGAAAATATTTGCATGCTTTATTTTACTCCAATCTTAATCTGCACCGTGGCATCCCCCAGCAGTAGGGGAAAAAATGCTTGCCCCTTTTATCTTGGTTTGACACTGTAGAGGCACTTACTTTGTGCTCATAGGGGGTTCTGCATTCATGCCAGGGTGCCTTGGTCTTGGGGTTACCTAATTTTTCTGGAGAAGCAGTAATGTCTCTTGGACTTGAGTTAATTCTTTGCTTCCACCAAGCATACAGTGTAATAGCATAATTCTCTTATGATTTCTATTTAGGAAATAGTAGTATTGGAATCTCATCTATCCTTAACTCAATATAAACAACTCATATTCTGAATTCCATAGATGGCTGAATGCATTTAAGAATCTAAAATAGCTAAACTCAAGTACCCAGAACATGCTGGTTATGCATTTTTGCAATCTTAAGGAAAAGTTATGTTTGGTTAGAGAGATTCTGACTGAATAACTGTATCAGTTAATTACCATGATTAATGCAGTAATTGGTGGTGTTGATCTATGTAGACTTTATGTCAATCTTTGTAGTAAATTAGAAAATACAAAACAAAACCTTGAAATAGTTCTTCCTAGAGGGGAAGTGTAGCACATCTCCTCTATGGCAATTCTTCTGCCTATACAGTTTAACGTTTCAGATGTAAACAGTATGGGAGTGTCCCTTATGATGCTCTCAAATCTCATTTATCACATGAATATTGTTCTGTTTAGCAACAAGATCCAGGCAGTGAGTTCAAATGAATAATCTGTTTGAGGACTTACCCAATTTATGTTTTCCCATGAAAGTCATTTCCTATCTCTCTACTTTTTCTCAGAGATATCACATCTTGTGATGTTAGTGACCCAAACTTTCTTATTTCTGCCTTCTGCTTAAGTCAGCAAAAATACACTAATACAAAAGAACAAAAATAATCTTTACTATACTTCTAATTATATAGTATAAATCATGTATTGCGATCATTGTCAACTTTTAATCTATTTTGCTCTTTACAAATGAATTGGGATTAGTTTCAATAGAATACCTGAATCTTATTTCTCCTTGTGAATTTCAGTTCTATTTCTATAACTTAAAAACTTCTGGTCAGCAAGAAGGATGTGAAAGAATACTAATTTAATATATCCATGCTAGTTTTATGTAGGGGAATTGACTGGTGGGGATGCAGAAGATGAGAACAAATTGAACTAATTGCCAGCTAACCTTTATTCCCAACTCCTTCAGAAAGTTTCTTACCATAGAAGAGATGGCTGTAGGATCACCTCCCTCCAACTAGGAGTGGCAAAATGTCCTAGAATAGCAAATATTGAGTCTGTGCTGTACAGATTCCAGTTTTATCTGGTGTTTCTAGACTTAGTTACAAACCATTCTTTGCCATATAAATAACCTTCTCATGAAAAAGAGAACCAAATAATACTTAAGAAAAATCCTTTTCCCAAGCTTGTTTGTACATGCTACATAGTTAATCCCATATTAATTTGAATTACATAAAGTCAGTTCAGATTTGGAATTTTTTTGTCTTTAATTAAAAAGTGTTTTCAGCAGAAATTATCATTTGGCACTGAGTTTATAGAGTGTTAATTATATTACAGTAGTTAATTCTACCTCACTTCGTGACAAAGACCCTGAAATATGGGCCAGTATAACAACACATGTGCCAAATCTGTTGTTTATACCTTGGCAGAAGTGTCCTCTCCCTCCCAAAAAAGAAATTATAGCTCTGCTTTAGATACATCTGCTACAACTACTAGTTAAACTGTGTGCTTTTATGCTCTTTGGTAAGCTTTTCTACAAAGTTTATAGTTATATTTTTTAATGTTAAGTCTGTTTATCTTGAACAATTCTTGTATTTATTTATTTACTCCTTTTTACTTTAGAAAAGCTACCAGTACCTTCGGTGGAAAGACTGCCTGAAGGCTTTACAGTTTCTGCTAGGTACAACCTTACTCTAGCAGCAGAGCTGCACCTTTGCAGAGGATCTCAGGAGAGACTCTTTGCAAGGTAGCAGAAATCAGCAAAAGCTTCTCCAGGGTGGAGAGAGAGCTCACCAATGGAGACAGAGCTTCTGTGGCTGGAGAAAATTGTTCTAGTAATTTACTCAGTGTCTAATCAGCTCAACTGTCCAATATGTAAAACCATCTGCTGTCATGGTTCACTTAAAGCCTCCAGTTACTCTGCTTTTTGTCCTCATGTTTTCAGATGGCTCTGGCACGGATCTCTTCCAAGACTGTGCAGCTTTACTGTGAGAGATACATACCTTCCTTTTTTTGATGACGCTGGCTACTAAAATCAGTGTAAAAGCTTCCAAATCTTTATAAGCAACTTGTATGTTCCCAGGCTCTGTAGCGGGCTGATATGCATTTAAGGTTCTAAAGGGTCTAAATTCAGGTTCCTGGAAAACGTTGGTTGTGTTGCTTTTGTACTTTTAAACAGCTGTGAAGGCGAAGCAAAAGGGTGATCTAGTAGCTGCCTGCAAGTATTTGAGGGGCAATTACAAAGTTGATGGAGCCAAAATCAGTGGGCTCCCATGGGAAGGAGTGGGCCCAGCACGGTCATTCTCCTCCTGAGCCGTGTATTCCCAGGTCCTCCCATATCAGGCCTGACCTTCAGAGGCATACAATGTTTCCAGTGGAAAATAGGTTTTTTAACTATTCATTTTCAATTTACTAGTGACCTGGTCTGACTTTCCCTGGGTTGCTAATGCCCGAGCAGTAGCAGGAATGTACAGGTAAGGCAGTACTGGGCTTTTAGATTGGGAAAGACCACCCATGGAAAAATGATGCAATTACATGGGGGTTGGAGGGAATAAACACCATTCTGAAGTATAACTCTCTGTCTCTTGGTCACTGGCAATTCATATTTTGAGCAAAATATCCTTCACTTGCTTAGAAAACGGCAAGTACTGAATAATCCATTTACCTAACCAGTAGCATGCAGATGTAAAGGGAAGACAGGTAAAGAGAAGACATCAGGGAGAGACTCATGTTTATTTTATGGTTGGATGGTGTATGGGCAGTGCAGTCAAATTATGGCTCCTGCTTACATCAGCAAAATCCCTGAATTAGAATAGAAAACAAGATGAAAAAGTAAATATAGTTGGGTGAAAAAAGAAATTTTAATAGGAAATTGTTTTTGGGGAACAGCAAGTTTTAAGTAGTCTTGAAATCTGAGGAGCTATCTATATCTGCTTTCATGGAATCCCTATCTGCTGGCATGCAGTACTTGTACACAGACATCACAAAATTAAGACAGTCTGCCACCCATTTACAGTTTCTTTTTAAAAACTACTGGGAAGATGCTTGTTTTGGGAGGATGCAGTTTTTCAATGATTTGAAGTCTGGGAAGGGTGACACCTGGCAGAAAAAGTGCTTTTGCTTTCCCATGGAGTAACACACAAAGTTGAGCAAGTTTAACATCTCCCAAAGTGCCTTTTTTGTTGGAGATTATTGTGATGTTGGGCATGAGAACTGAGAGCAGTAAGGCTGTCTTCTGTGCTAGAGGAGAAAGTTATAAGGTCATCTGATCATCTGGAGGAATAGATTTCTAATACTGAAAACATTTTTCTCAAAAGAATGTAACATTTTTCAGACGTTCTGCCTTTTCTCATCCAAATTCATGGACATGGGCACCTTCTCAGAGCCCAGTTTTGTCTCACATATGCGATGGTGCATATCACTGACTACTAAACAGTAACTCCTCTGAATGACAGATGAATATAGAAAAGCTTCAGGCATTCAGTAAAATACATTTCATTTTATGCTGAAGGAAAGAACTTAATCCTTGGCAAGTTGCATGGTTCTAACAGATAAAATTAAATTCCTTAAATGTTATTCTCCTTGTGAAAACCTGCCATATTAAGAACAGCCTTTAAAAATTATTTTCTTGAACAGTATTTTCATGTGGCAATATGATCCATTTAGCAGCTGCTCATGCATGTGATTACTGACCTAGTAATTGATCGCTTAAACTGTAAGTTTATAAACCTGCATATGTTTTAGTTTCCTAAGTGTATTAGCTGGCTCTTTTGAATAGTTGTAAAAAATCATCAGGTATGTGGATCCAGATATTTTTGTTACTTTGCTTTTCTTTGAAGACAAAACATAACTGCTTTAAAAATGGAGTGTGGATATTTAAATGATTCAGAACAGTAATCTGAGACAAATGATTTTGCATTCCTTGCAGACCAGTCTGTCTGAATTAGCGAATCTGCCAAAATCTTACTACGTGTAGAACTATCTTTCTTTTGAATCCCTTGTTTCTACTTCAAATAAGTACTCGGGGTTTTCTTTGTTTGTTTTTTTGGTGTGGTTTTTTTTTTTTTTTTAAAGTACATTGCTCCTTTAATTGAATGCTTAAAAAAAAAAAAAAAAAGAAATAGGCCAAAATCCATATAGCAAACACTATTGGTATTTAGCTGAGACAGAGTGGGGAAATTTATGTTCTGGATACTTCTGGATTTAGAATAATATGTAGGTGTCTATCTTCACCTGAAATTTGCCATTCTCCTTGTCTACTGCTGGCTGCAAAATATGTATTTTAACAATTTTTCCCACGTAAGTGGTTGAAGGCAAAAAAAGGGTATTATTCCATTACTTACTTTCGAATATGTAATAGAGATGTTCGTCTGCCATAACTGATTTATATTTTTCCAGAAGTCTTTTCTGTTGTCAGCCCTTTCCAATATGAATAGGGAATGAATTAGTACAATTAGTAAGGAAATCCAATGTTCTGTCTGTTTGGCAAGAAATACTTTATCACACTTGATGTGGCTAATTTGCTCACAGTCAAATAGCTGCCTGGCTAAAAGGTGAATCAATTTGGAAGACAGAGTGGGTACAGAGGGCACAGGAAGGGACCCTTGATTATAGAAGTATTCCTATTTTAAACATTAAAACCAAAAAGTGAGCCTGATTTGTAACTCCTTACTCTGGCTGCTACTGGAGATTCAAGTTGGAAGTAGTTCCTAGGAGTGCTCTGCAGTTTGTGTTGCAGGCAGAATAGCTGCCTAACTTTGAACATTTTAGTTTAATTGGCTGAAAAAGTATATGTGCACCCAGTGGCTAGGGATTAGTGTGCATCCAATTAAGTACAGCTGTGGGATATATAACTGTACTTCAGTGTTAAAAGTGGATAGGACTGGTTTTGGCCAAGCAGGATTGTCGAAAATCTATGGTGTTATTTTCTGTGTTTGCACCGCCTGCAGACCAGCTGTTCGCAGTCCCACAGCTGCTGGTTCCAAACCAGGAACCCTGCTTGGGTAGCAAACTCATGGCTGTATCACAAGAAATATTTTCATTGTCCATGACAGGCCACAGGCTTGTCTTACCTCACTTAGCTTCCTGACAGGGGCTTGTCAGGCATACTTTGTCTGAACGTTTCTTAGGCTTGCCTGGGGCTCTGTTACAGCTTGTTCAAGTGTAATAGCAATTGCATAACGACCAGGAAATTGTTTCCTTATCTGTTTTGGTTTTAATTTAGTTTTGTAGGATTGTGTAGTGAAAAGCCATTTTTTTCCATAGAATTTCATACAATTCTATGACTAATAATGTAGTAAGAATAAGTTGCTACTCCACATAGGATGAACTGTCTATGACCATAAGAGAAAGGTGTAGCTTAGAGGAGCAGAGACATGGAATGACAGCAAGCGAATTAAATTGCCAGCACAGAGTATGATGCACAGATCCCAGGGCTATAAACAGTTCACCAGTGTTCAATTACTGATCACGGAGGGAATGAACTGTTTGGAACAAAGTAAAATTGGTTTTAGGAATTCAAAAAAGAAAAAAAAAGCATCCAAGATAGAAAACGTAGTAAAGCATACCATTACATTTAAGTTAAACGGTATGTGGAATTGCAGACCAAAGAAGAAAAAGGGATTCTGTTTTCTCATCTACAGCACTTCATGATCTAAGTTTTCCTCTGTTTGGGTTGGCTGTAGTTAATTGCTTTCTCTGTGGAGAAAGAGAGGAGTGGGAAAGGTGGCTGTGCAATGAGATACTTCAGCAAAATTCCAAGGCAGCAGCTCAGTCTTGGCTTAACTTCAGCAGGACTGCGTAGATATGTGCCCAGACATAAAAATTAGGGCGAATCTGAGCATAAGAGTATAGTTTCTCATTCTGTTTTCTTTGGCAATAATGTGAAATTGAATTCTTGCTGACCAGTTCTTTTCATGAATCTAATCTACAGCCTGGCCCCATAAAGAATTGTATTGAAGTAACTGAAGAGGCTGCAAATTGGGGGATGGGGGAGTCGATTTGCATTCTTACATTGCCTTTGCCACCAAACAAGTTATAATTAAATCTTGAAGTCCTGTTTACCTAACAATGTCCGACTGTGGTGCTTAGAAAGAGTGCTTTTAAAATGAGTATGTATTCATGTTACTTTTTCACCATCTTGCATTTGTATAGGGCACAAGAGTACCATGTTTTTTCCAAGTGTGTTTTGCTAATAATCTACCTGTTTTGCCTTCATCTGCGTTGCGTGGTAACTTTAAAAATATGGTTCAAACAGATTTCAAGTTCGATATAGTTGTAGTCTGATTTTCTCAAAAATAAAATGCTGGAGTACTAGAAAATGTTTTGGTAAACAATTGAACTTAATATTGTGAAGTGTAATTGCTTTCACTAAATTCATCGAATTATAGGTATATATTTATATATAGCCATGGGTTTATGTAATTCCAGATGACTGGCAGGACTAGCCAGAGTGATCTTAATTTGCCAGTATCTTCTCTCTTGCTACCTAAAGATATTAAGATTAGTGCAAGCGTTTGTGATAATTCAACTATAAGGCAGGTGAATCTGTACTAAGTTGTCCAGAAGGACTATACAGTGAGAAAATATGTAACGGGGTAGTCAAAGACATAGAAAAGGTGCACAGTGAAGATGGTAAGAACTTGTCAGGGTATGGGGGAGAAATGGAAAATACAGTAAGGAGGGAGGGAATTTGGAAAAAAAGAAAAGGAGACAAAATGGTTATCAGATATTTTTTAAAAAGTGGGAGTTTGCCTGAAGCTGCTGGTTTAGAACAGAGGTTACATGCATGAAATTGCATGCCTTAGTAGCATCATAGTTACTTGCCTTGCATTCAATGCAGGCTATGTACTGAAAAGAAAAGTAGTTTGTGTCCCTGTGAGATTACTGAGGTTTTGCCTTGTAGCATTCTGTAGTTGAAGGATAGCATATATGTACTCCTGCGTATGTTCCATATATCTTCCAATAGTTACATGGCATATTGTTGCGATGTTAGTGACTATAGGATGTTTGATACCATGAATGACATGTAGGATTTTAGAACTTGTTTGCAATTTTACTCATTTCTGAATATTTTTGATTGATTATGTATGGTAAGGACTAGAAAAGAGGTAAAATCACATAAGGTTCAAGTAAAGATGAATCATGTGGCAGTGGTTTGCTTGCTAATAGCTCACTTGCAAGAGGGATGGAAATCCTTGCAGGCAATTTCTACATGGTATAATTAGCATTGTTTATGAAGCCAGATGTAGTGGGAAATGTTTGTTATGGGATGTGATACAAGGATCTTCCTTATGGGCACTCCAGTATGGTCTGCTGTGCATTCATTATGGAATTACAATATTGAGCCGGAATGGATATCTGCAGAAACATCTCTGGAAGCTTGTACAGTCTTGCATTAATAACTGAGTGGAGCCTGGCAATCAGTTTTCTGCTTACTTTTTTTGCTTCATCTTTAGGTTTAATCTCTGTTTCATTCCCACTGGCCTTTATCATAGCTGTTAGCTCAGTGGAGGAATATGATATCACTTCTTGGTAATACAGATTGGATGCTAGTGCGAGCAAAACTCCTTGTATTATAAGTATTTTATAGCTACATTTATTATACATGCTGCACATAGTGTACTTTACAGTAATCAGAAAAGAATAATGGATTTGGTATGTTATTCTGAGTTAATGATACTATAAATATTCTTTTAGGAGGATAATACACATAGTATGTGGGGCACATAGTATGCAACTTGTCAATGCAAACTTTGGGGAGAATAAAATGACTGTGTACCATCTTTATTGTTTCAATGGAACAAGTGGGGATGTGAAACAGTATCCTCCAGGGCTGGAATATTTGCTGAGGAAGGAAAGTAATCTGTGCTCTGAACATTCTCAGAAACCTGAATTTCTGAGAAAAAGAAGAAATAATCAATCTTCCTAATGACTTAATTGCCACAATCTGGAGTTACTGTGGAGACTTTGCGAAAGGGACTACAAATAGGAAAAAAAAAATACTAAGTAATCATATTACCTCCAGCTGAAAAAGAGAGTTTGGCCTTACATTGTATCCCCTAAGCACAAACTGAAATAATAAAAATTAGTTTTAGAGAAGGGATAGACCATTGAAAGGTAGTGAATTCTTATTCATTTGCTCTGTCACACAGCAGTACTAAAACAATAATGTATTAGCATAAACTGTCTTTAATAAGCATCTTCGTTATCGACTCTGTTCTTTTTCTGATGTTGTCATGCAAAAGTTCAGAAGCCTTTCCTATATAAAGTCATCTTCAATCTGCAGAGATATTTCTTTCACAAAGGGACTGTTGCAGAAAACTGTATACCTCGCAGATTTTTATCTAACATACTGATAATGGCTTGAAAAATTATATTCTTCACTGCTGAGGACAGTTTTTAATATTTGTATTTCTCTTGCGTTATCAGTTGGGGGGTTTTTGTTTGTTTGTTTTTCTCCCAAAGGAGTCTTTGGATTGCTTTTTAGCTTAGTCAGCTCTCATAGAGTTGTACTCGTCTTTTCCAGAATAATAATCAATATGAAGTCAAATGTTTTTAATGGAGCCATTTTCCATACTGAATACTTTGGAGCACAGGAAATAATTTTTATAATTTCTTCCAAGTATTTTACTTTTTTACTTTATCTGTGTTGTGCCGATCACATCAACATTTAATTCTGTTCAACCCATAGCAAAGAAACTGGCACTTTTTGCTACTTCCCACTGTCAGGAGGCTTTTAGATGTCAAGCTTAGATTTTTGAAGGAATTAAGAATGTAGTGACTACATGAGCTTTCTCAAGCCTTCATCTTTGAAGAGGTTTGGACAAGAATCAGACTCTTCCTATCTTCTATTGCAATAATACCCTAAGATAAAACCCTAGAGGGAACACTTTCCTGAGACTAAAAAGCAATCTGACAAGACAGCCTGGAGAACAGACTGAGGATCAAGATTTGATACACAGACTTCTGTGTGAGGTAACCTGAACAATAGATAATATGAATGTGTATATAAACAGATCTGTTTCCTACAGTTTCAGACTTTAGCCTCTGGTGTACAGAGTCGCCACACAGTTGGTTGAATGACCTCAGTGAAAATAGTTTGGAGGAGAATGAGGAGGATTCCTGTGAGTTGGTGTAACAACACTGACAATTGCAGTTAGTTACATCTAAATGCAAGTTAGAAAATAATTTGTCTGGAGGTCATAAAGAGCATCTCTACAGTACTGTAGTGGTGTTTTTAGGCTCAGGCAAGATTGGTGCAGATAGATAAGCTGCCAGTCTCTTTACTGTGGGCTGCATAGTAGGATGAAGTCCTTCATATAGTGCTGCTCACTTCTTAGATATTGTAATAAAATGAATCCTGCAGGGTCTTTCTAGCAGTCTCCCTACAAAGAAGGCCAGAAGTCAAGGATGGAAAACTGATTTTTGTGTGCTCAAGATTTGCAGTATCTATAGGTATGTTTCAAACATAAGAAAATGGAAGTTAAGAATAGAAACAGATGAAGCTTCTTACTGGGATCAGAGCAGCAGTCTGTCTTGGCCCACCAGTGTGTTTCTGGCAGTGGCAATACAAGATGCTGTTCCATATCCTAACTTTGGAAACTGTTTAACTTATCTAATTTCTGTTTTCAACCCAATAATGCTGTCTGCCTGGAGAACTCTTGTGATGACAGATTCCCCAAGTTCACTACCTGCTGTCTAAATGAGGTATTTTTGTTTGTTTTAAAGTTCGTCTAGTTGATGCTGAGTTCTGGGCTTGGTGAAAAGCACTTTTGTATTCACCTTACCCACTGCTTTCATGATCTTATAAACCTTGCTTGTATTCTCCCTGGACTTTCACTTTTGAGAGTTCCAAATTCCTTAATTTCTTTGAAGGGCAGCTGCTCCACTCCCTTGGCTTTACACTTTTAACTCTGCTGTGTCTTCCCTGAGATAGAGACTGGAACTACACATAGGACTCGTGGTATGGATGCACTGAATTTTATCATTAGAAGTTGAAGAGAGATTTGAGAATAAGACTGGTGTAGTTTGTTGTGTGCTTTATGGTATGGATGCCCAGCAAATAGGGGACAGAGGATAATCTTAAGTTTGGTATTCAGAAGTACTGTTTCTGTATTTGAGTAATACAACACTTCAGATTATGTAGTAGAGACTGTTTTCACATGCATTAATTTCAGAACAAGCCCAAAATCGGAGGAGATGGTGCATCAGTTCATTCCCAGCTCAATAGCTATGACTTCATGAAGGAGTAAGTACCTAAGAACCTAGGACATTTTTTGGCAAAACTAATTTTATTAATTTCTGTTCAGAACTGATCCAGGGACTTCTTACAAGGCAATCACTTGTGTATGGTAGTTTCATATCTGTTACTTCCATATTTTTGGCAGAGAAGATCAATGTAAAGACAAATACACTTTTTGTTATAATGCTGTGGAATTATTACACTATAAATTAAAAGTTTATTTCAATGACAGCTTAGGTGTTAAAGGTTTTGAGGCAGTATATATGTAAAGTTCAGTTAAATTGTTTTGGAGTGAAGTATAGTTGAAAACACCTTACTTTTTAAGAAAACTGATATATTCAAGAAAGATATCAATGCAAACAATGTAAGAAAGCATATGGGTTGTCTGACTAATTGCATAAATTAAATTTACCTAACTAAATGTTTTTTGAAATTACCAGGCAAAATATTTCTCTTTTCTATTACAATTACAACCTATTATGTATGGTACTTTATTTAGATTTATTATGTTTTATTTTCTTTTATTCTTTGTTTTTTTTTGTCTTTTTAGGAGTTTTAATACCTTGCAAGAAATAAAGCTGAGTTTATATGAAGCCACAATTTGTTTTTTAGGATATTTCCCCTTTTCTCTCCAAAATATCCTAGCAAGGGAAACTTCTAATGGTTGTTTGCATCTAGGTTTATTAGCTTAAAGAGCTGAGGCTTTTTGTCTTCTAGAGAGAAGTGATGTAGGCTCAGTAGACAGCAGTTGCCAATGGAAGCATAGAAATTTCAGTGTATTTATACCTCTGCATACAATCTCCTTCTATATCTTGGAGCAGCTATTTCACTTACACATCTCTCTGCCATCATCCCTGTCATTTGATTATGCATATTCACATGTCATAAAGAAAGGTGCTGTGAATATTTAAAATGTGTGCATATACATATATGTGTGTGTGTGCCTACAAATATATCTACTTATGGCTGAGCAGAGGAGGAAAATTTTATCCTACTTTTCATGTACTGAAATGAGTCTGTTAAGTACCTGTTGCAATCATATAAATAACACATGTAATATTAAAACATAGATTTTGATAATCAGTCTGACCACTTAGAAATTTACTCCCATCTTTTATCTTGTTAAAAGAATAATCTGAATTTATTTGTTACCTTTCAAGTTAGCAAAGATTTTTACACTTAGTGTCTTGTAGTATTGTATTCTATGCAGACAAAAATATTCAGAATTTTTATGTTCAAGTTGCACAACATGTCCTTTTAATTCAGAGTTTCTTTCTGTGTTTGTTTTTGTGAAGCAAGAAGGCTTTAATTTGTAAATAAACATTTGTCAATAATATGTTTCAGTGAATGAGTTTTAATTTTCCCAGAAAAAAACGGGAGTTGAAGTTTGAAGCATTTGAATTACTATGGCACAAAATTTCAAAAGAGAAGTTCTAAAAGGTGGAGCAAGTCTGTAAGTTCCCCTGTTTGGACAAGGTAAGACTTTGATGCTACAGGAAAATTTTCCATTTTGCAAAATTATTGCTTTTGATTGTTCTTTGACTTCTCTGGACAACATTTTGCTACAATTTTTCACAAGAAAAATTCTCTACTATGCCTTATCTCTCCACCTGATATTCCACTTTCTGTCACTTCTTCCTGTTCTGCCCAGGGGGTTCTGGAAATCAGTGTCTAGTTTGAAATCTGAAAGAGATCTGAAAGATAGTAAAGTTTTTACTGGGTTAGTGAAGATTGGTGACTGGTAAAGGAGGGAGAATAAAGTTAATTGTGTCTTGCTGGGAAGGCAGGAAGACTTTAAGACTTTTCTTCATGCTGCTTGAGAAAAGCTGGCAAAGCAATTGTGTATTTTTCCAATCCATCTCTTATCTTGAGTAGAATGACAAATGGTGAAATAAAGGTGAGAAGTGATAAGGTAATGAAGAAGGATCTGGTCTGCTTCCCTGAAGACCAGATCCTTTGGCCTGCTCAGGGACCTGCTGCTGAGGTCAGGGATCAACATGGGGATGATTCATCCCATGGGATGCAGTTTCTGGAGAGAAGAGGGATCCAGGAGAGCTGGTTGCTTTTCAGGGATCACCTTCTCCAAGCTCAAGAATGGTTTGTCCTGACAAACAGAAAATCAAGCAAAGATGGCAGGAGGCCACTGGCAGAGGAGCTTCTCACTAAAACATAAAAAGGTAGGAGTAGGGACAGGTGACATGAGGGGTATAGAAACACTGAATATGTAGGGACAGGGTTAGGAAAGCCAAAGCCCATTTGGAGTTCAATCTAACAAGGGTTGTGAAGGGCAACAGGAAGGACTTCTACAGCTACCTAGGATCATAGAATAGTTTGGGTTGGAAGGGACTTGTAAAGGTCATCTAGTCCAACCTTCCCTGCAGTGAGCAGGGACGTATTTAACTAGATCAGATTGCTCAGAGCCCCGTCCAGCCTGACCTTGTATGTTTCCAGGGATGGGGCATCTACCACCTCTCTGGGCAACCTATTGCGGTGTTTCTCCACCCTTATCATAAAAAGTTTCTTCATCAGCAGCAAAAGGAAGACTAGGGAGAATGTGGGCCCACTGCTGAATGAGGTGGGGAACCTGGTGATGCAGGACATGGCAAGGGCTAAGGTACTCAATGCCATCTTCACATTAGTCTTCCCTGGTAAGACTGGCCTTCAGTAATCCCAGGTCCCTGAGACAAGAGGGAGAGTCTGGAGCAAGGAGAATTTTCCCTTGGCTGAGGAGGATCAGGTTAGGGGAAAATTCAAACAAATTGGACATACACAAGAACCTGGGAACTGATGGGATGTACCCACTAGTTCCCGTGAGGGAGCTGGCCAGTGTCATTATGGAGCCACTCTTTTTCTTTGAAAGGTCAGGGCTAGTAGGGGAGGTTCTTGTGACTGGAAGAAAGCAAATGTCACCCCTATCTCCAGGAAGGGCAAGCAGGTGAATCTGAGGAGCTACAGGACAGTGAAGTTCACATCCTTTCCTGAGAAGGTGATGGAGTGAAAAATCCTGGAACCACTACCAAACATATGATGGACAGGAGGGTGATTGGGAGTACTCAGCATTCATTTATGAAGGGTTTGTCCTTGGGTTGGTCTGGCCTTACCAACCTTATAGCCATAACTGTCTCGATGGATGAGCGGTTAGGAGTGTGTGTTGTTTATCTTGACTTTAGGAAGGCTTTACACTCTGTCTCCCATCACATAGTCATACCCAAAATGATGGATACGGATTACATAAATGGACAGTGAGTTGGGATGAAAACTGGATGAACTGCTGGGCTCAGAGGGCTGTGATGAGTAGAAAGAAGTTGAACTGGAGAACAGTCACTAGTGGTGTTCCCAGGGTTTGATACTGGAGCCAGTACTGTTTAATGTCATTAATGGTGCAGATGATGGGACAGAGTATACCCTGAGCAGGTTTGCAGGTATAAAACAAGGAGTGGCTGATACACCAGATGGCTGCACTGCCATTTAGAGGGCTGGAGAAATGGGAAGAGGGGAATCTCATGGAGTTCAAGAAGGGGAAATGCGAGTTCTGCACCTGGGGAGGAATAACCCCAGTACCAGTACAGGGAGGGGGCTAACCAGCTGGAAGGCAAATTTGCCAAAAAGGACTTGGGGGTCCTGGTGGACAGCAAGTTGAGCGTGAACCAGCAATGCACCCTCATGGCAAAGGCTGCCAACAGCATTGTTGGCTCATTAGGAGCAGTGTTGCCAGCAGTTTGAGGGAGGTGATCCTTCCCCTCTATTCAGCACTGATTAGGCTGCATCTGGAGTCTTGTTCTGGGCTCCCCAGTACAAAAGACATGAACATACTGGAGAGAGTCTAATGAAGGGCCATGGAGATGCTGAAAGGACTGGAGCGTCTCATATGAGGAAAGGCTGAGAGAGCTAGGACTGTTCTTCTTCAGCCTGAAGAAGACTCAGGGGGGGTTATCAATGTGTATAAATGCCTGATGAATCATAGAATCATAGAATATCTCAAGTTGGAAGGGACCCATAAGGATCATTAAGTCCAACTCCTTGGTCCAATCTGAACTTCCCCTGACACAACTTCATTCCGTTTCCACGTGTCCTACCACTGGTCAGGGAGTAAAGAAGACAGAGCCAGGCTCTCTGCAGTGGTGCTGACTGACAGGCAACGGGCACAAACTGGACCATAGTATATTATATTTAAATATAAGAAACATTTTACTGTGTAGTTAGTCAAACCTTGGGACAGGTCATGCAGAGAGGTTGTGGAGTCTCCATCCTTGGAGGTATTCAAAAGCTGTCTGGACATGGTACTGTGCAGCCTGCTCTAGTTTATCCTGCTGTGAGTAGACTGAACTAGGCAGTCTTCAGAGGTCCTCCAACCTTAACTCTACTGTGATTGTTGTGGTGGGGTAGAGTTATGAGTTACGTGTCTACCTATGTAACCACACCTTGAGCTCTGTCTAGTTTTTCTTTTTACTTAACAAGCCTAACACCCTCTCCTGATCCCATCCTGCAGTGCTTGTTCTCTTGCCTGCTTTCTTGGCTGTTTTTCACATCCTTTTAACTTGTGCTACCTCGCATCTGAGATATGTCTGAGCACGTTGCTGCTTGGAAAAATTGCTGTTTGTGAGTTACTTGATGCTAACTCCCACAGTCCTCCAGATGCTTGTCAAGATTTAAGAAATGCTGCTGAAGTACAAAGAGAACAGAAGCTCTCTGGGAGAATTTCAGTAGTAGTGGATTCTCTCTTAACCATGTGAGAGGCAGTTAGTGCTAATTTTCTTCTCTCTTAAATGAAAAATGGCAGTACATGGTTTGATACAGTTAAAAATGTCTCAGTCTTTCATAGTACATTTAGCCTGTAGTCCATTTCTATTTTATTTTCTTGTCAGTTAAGCTTTCATTTTCAAAAATAACATCTAAAATTTCCTAAGGGGTGTTGACTTTAATGTCATTTTAATGCACTGTTCTGACTGGCAATAACTTGCACAAATAAAATACTTCTTTTTTTCTTCCCAAAGAGTAGAAGTATGGATTTTATTGAAGAAAGGAATGGTGTAAATATCTTCTGTCCTTTCAAGTTTAGTAGTTATGAAAAAAGCTTGTTGACCCTTTAAATCACAGTTGTACAGCAGCTACTTCATTGTTTTCTCTTAAGTGGCTTCAGGCACGTGGTCCTACAATTTCCAGTGTGGAAACCATAGCAAGAATGAAATAAAACTTTAAAAAAAACAACTTTATTTTTTGGTTTTATTGTTTCACATCAATTCAGTAGTATGTCTCCAAGCAAAAGAGAAATGTAAAACTATTTTTTGTATAACAATAAGCTTTATTCTTTCTAGTTACTAGTAGTAAATCCTAATTTCATCTTTCAAAGTTTACTTTAATGGTGTGACTGTGTTTTTAATGTATTGAAGTAGGTTTTTTTTTTAATATCAGGAAAAAAATCAATTTAGAAATTTTAATGACATTGCCTTGCTCTAAAAGCTGCCTTAGTTTTTGAAGAAAATCCTAGTTTTCTYGAGGTCAAGTGGGTTTTTTGTTTCATTTCTTGGACTTTACTGTAGGTTTGTGCTTTTCTTAGTTTGAGTGTGGAGATGAAGTACCTTGCTGTTGGGAGTATATTTGCCTACTGTTACATCTATTCAACGTCCATATATACTAGTTCATTAAAATGTCACTATCAAATGTTTTGTGTCAAAAAATGAAACTTCTGTCTATTAAGAGATGTTGCTTCTTCCAGTTAAATAATAACTTCTTAATAATGTTTACATTGTGATTGTATTTAGGTCAGAGAAGATGGTGGAAGTAGGAATATATATTTTGGTTCATTTGAAATCAGTTCTTGTTGTTCATATGAGGAAAGTACTGGTGAAACTGAAGAACTCTGAAAACTAGTTTTGTTAGAATAAAAGCTTTAACGAATCCCTCAAAATCCTCAGTCCCGCACACTGCTCTGCCCTGCTCCCAGGCAGCTAGTGGAATTGGTGAGAGAATTCTGTGTACTAGAGGCAGATCAGTTCCCTGCCAGGGCTTACAAACGCTGCAAGGAAGTTGACAATTACAGTTTGTGTTTGAATAGGTAGGAACATCAAACAGAATGAAACTTCCTAGCCCTTGGGTCCTCTTCCATTGCTGCTACTTCTCTGTTGAACAGTTTTGATAGGTTTATTTAGAAATAGGGTTGTCTGCTTAATTTTGCTTTTTTGTATCACTTGTTCTGATGAAAATACTGCCTTCAGCTTGACTAGCTCTTACCTCCTGCATGCTCCCTCAACCTGAGCCGTGTTTGACAGCAATCCTATTATTTTCCTCTCTCCTCTTCTTGTTATGCAAAACAAATTACTTCCTTGTAACATTCTTATCTTTAATTCAGTCCTCCTTGAACAAAAGTGACTAGAATTAAGCACAGTATTTCAATCTTGAATCTTTGTTGCGCTCCAGCTGAAATCTCCTTGTGACATTTGTCTGTGCTGTGGTCATGCTACTTTGATGGTTCAGAGCAACTCTGTGCAGCATTTCTTCTCTTCCAGCCACAGAGATCTTAATGTTTCTAGTCTTGACATTAATAGCCTTAACCATACTACCAAATCCTAACTATTTCCTTAAGGAAGTATAGTCCTTGTTCTTCATATTTTAAGCCTTTCTTGTACTGACAGTATCTCCTACCTTTGTGCCATTATCAATTTTCTTTTAACAGACCCTCATAATAAATCGTAAATGCAGCATTATGTACATTTGGACAGAAGAGTATTCTTTGGGGAATTCCCCAAGTGGTCTCCCTCTAGTTTCCTACATTTTCCCTTCAGTGCAGCGTGTCGTTATTTTCTTGTTTTACTGACGTCTAGGCAGGTTAGATCTATCAAATACTTCTCATCTAGAATGACAGGATATATATCAAATTAAGTTGTATAAGGTAGGTTTTGTTATAATGATAATGTGTTTTATCATGTTTTGTGTTTATGCTGGTGTTTAATTATTGCTTTTATAAATTGTACTCTCTCCTTGCATGATCAGTGAGGTCAGAGTAAGATGTCATCCTTACCCATTACCTTCGTTCTGAAGGTAATATAGGCACTTCACATAAACAGTAGTCTCTCCAAATCTTTATAAAAGAAATAAACTTGCATGGTTACCTGTAACAACAAAGCTCTGTCTGTACAAGCAAAGAAGAGTATAAAAGATGATTTGTGGGGTGACATAATTTGTGTTGCTTGTAATTATTTTTTATAACTGAAACATCCCATAATAATGCAAGCTTGCATGTCAAAAGAGCTGTTAATTATCAGTTATCTAGCCTTGGGAAAGTGCAGATGGAGTATA
Source organism: Oceanodroma leucorhoa (assembly GCA_030449065.1). NCBI lineage: Eukaryota > Metazoa > Chordata > Aves > Procellariiformes > Oceanodroma > Oceanodroma leucorhoa. Next base: position 1,813,021 of record JASVER010000058.1, on the reverse strand, counting down.
GGTGGTTAATAGAGTTGGATACTCTTTTCAAATTTTCAAAACTTGACGTGGTACTACAGTTTACATTACACTATACTGACTGAGCAACTATAACTAGAAAAACTATAACTCGGCCCTTCTGCTTATTAACACTGCCATATATATATATATGCACACATACATATGTATTTGTGTGCATGTGTAAATATGTATAGATAGATGTGCATAGAAATATGGATACAAATGATCTGAATGCAATTGCCTCCTTTTTTTTTTTTTTTTACCTCACCCCTTCTTAAAGTTACCAGGGGAGAAAATATAAGTCTTATACTGCTCTGGAGAAAAGTATTCTCCAGAATTATGCCTTTAGTAAATTAAAGAGATGCCTAAAGACCCATTGCAAGACTGAGAAAGCAATGTTCTGTTACACAAAGTAGAAATAGAAACCTTGTCCATCAGCATTGCCCGACTATTCCAGCCACTGCCCAGCTCATCTTCCTTAAGGCTTGGAGTCTCACTGGAGTATGTAACAGGAGGATGAAGCACATGTAGGCAGAGAATTGAATAAACTCGATAGGAAACAAGCTTTTACCTACGTGAGTACAAGGACGGAAGCGTTAGAATAAAAGCGGTCAGATTTGCATCTAAGGTGTGTTTTTATGCCTTGATCTTACTGGCTTTGTCTGCCTTGATGATGAATAGGTACCGTGAAAGTAACATGGTATTGGAAAAAAAATATTTTTTTGCTTAATGCTCTCTAATTAACTAATTGTCTGGCTACTTCAGCAGGTTACAGTATTGAACTAAGCTGTGAGTTTTGTTTACTGTCTGCTCAATATCTGATTCTTCTTCCTTGTTCAGAACACTGTTGTCAAAGATGGAGCCAGGAGGGAGTTTGTATATTGGGCTCCATCTGAGTGCACTGTTAGGAAAACTATATAAATAAAATTGAGAGGTGACACAAGTTAAAATCAAGCTTTCCAAACCACTTACTCTGTAAACACAAGCCAATGATTTTATAAAGTTACATTTAGCAGATAGGTATAAATTTGTGTTGCTATTATCTGTAGTCTGTGCCAGCAAGAGGGAGTCTAGCTTCATTGTGCAAGCAGCGTAATTTCGTTAGCAAAGAACAGTTTCCAGTTTGCTGAAAGGTTTTGAGTACAGCACTTTACTAAAGTAGCCAGATGCCCTCCTCAACCAGGGTTGGCTGCTGTCTGGCCATCTTGGCAAACGAGCAGAAAAATAACCCTTTATGCTTGTGGAAAGATCCTAATTGTCTTGAATGCAATTAGAGGGAACACTAAGTCTAGAATAATAAGTGCTTCATCAATTATGATGATATTCGTGTAATAAAGGCCATTTCTTTTATCACTTCTGTAGCAATAGAATAGTCATTTACGTTGATTCAGAAGCACAGATAATGAGTCCTTAATGTGAAATACTGGCTTCCTTTAACAGAATTTTGATTTGCGTTCACAAGTAGAAGATACCTGATACTCTGCTGAACTGCCAGCCATTGAAGTTCCTGTGCTATAGACTAGTAATTTAGAAGTGTATCATGTATTGATTTACTGCGTGACTCCTGTCTAGGCACATAATATGGCTGATGTATAATGTGGATTGTTAGTGATCAAATTATAGCAGGTGAATATCCTTTTAATAATGTTCAAGAACTGTGTTGTAGGTTATTATGATAATGTGAGTGAAAGCTGAGTTTGATAATTCCCATAAAGAAATCCATCAGATGGAGTAGGAATGTTAAGGGAAAAATAAGAAATAGGTAAGAGTACTTAGAAACAACATGACTCAGGATATTTTGTATTAAATGTACTGTAAATCAAAGTAAAAGTCATAAGCAGATTGAAGAGGTAAGTTGATTGTGGTCATCTGCTTAAATTTTATTGGTCATTTAAAATTGAACTTAAGCATTGAGCAAAATTTGAGTGTTGAAGTATCTAAGGCTTCTTAGGTGAAGAATTAAGTGATGGATTATCTTTCAGTGCATATTTGTGTACAGGTCTAACTACATATGACGTTTTAAGAGTGTAGGACTGATTCTGTACTGAATTTGGGATTGTAAAAATACTTCCATCTTTCTTAAATGAAACTTGCTTATTCAGAGGTATGTGTTTTGGCAATATTATCTCACAGGTGTTTGTATAAAACACTAATGCATACGTCTAATTACTGGACAGGAGTTAGATGTTAAATTGGTGTATATACCGTGGTGTTTCTTTTGTCTATTAGAATCTCTGTGTAAGTATACTTAAGCAGAAAGCTTCTTAGGGCAGAGTGTTTGTATTTTAAAATAGGTTATTTTATAGTAAGCCATTCCTACTGAAAGTGTATATCTAGTGAAGAAATATTGCATGTCTGACAGTAAGTAATAATGAGAATTGCTTGCAATCCTTCATTATGTTGAAGAATTATTTCCATGAGTTTCATAAGTGTTCTGTGGAATTGTATCAATTTATTTACTTAGCATAACTTGAAGATAAATAATAAAAATGAGAACTGTTACTGATACTGAGTATTTTGATTTTAAAAACAGGGAAGGACCATTGTTACATTTTGGCCAGTATTCCCTTGAAACAATGCCAAAAAATATTTATTTTTAAGTCCTAGAAGATTTAAAGAACAAATGTATCAAGATAGAATTCCTTTAAATAGCCAATTACTAACAACACAAGAAAATAATCCATTAAAAATAGTTCTCTGTGTCTTGAGAAGTTTCTTATTGTTTCATTTGAACATGATGCTACCTCTTGAATTGAAGATCCTTCACAAGCGTGAAATGGAGGTACCAGTTTTCTATTCAGTGTCCTTAGGGAAAATTGTGTGAGATTGAACATGGAAAAATAGTGCCTCATTTTGCTCCAGAGAAATTTGTTTGTAATCCTAATTTAGGTATCTAAACATTCTTTTTCTAAAGCTAAACTAGTCATCCTGTATACCTTTGGAAGGTGAATTGCCATCTGTAAAAATAGCTGATCTGCCATCTCATCCTGCAGTAGGAAAATGAGTCTCATTTTGTATTGGTTTTGTTAGCAGCTGCAGGTATTAGGATATGGGATGCTTTCCTGACCTCCAAAACCTCATGTGATTTTTCCTTAATTTTTATTTCTTAAAGCGATTGAAGTTGTTTAAGAGACAAAAAAATCACAATTTGGTAATTTTAATCTAGATTCTGAGAATATCAGATCTCATTCGATGAAGCTAATCCCTATTTTGAGAGATCAGTATTGCAGTCAAGTTGTGCAAGTTCTTGGTGACCCATTTCAGGGCATTCGTCTGGTTGAAAACTAAACCTAGAAAATCATACAAGTGTTTTTTCATCAATCTGATGCCAAAGCAGTAGTGTTAGTGTGAAGGAGGAGGCGGAATATGCACACGGAAGCGGAATGCTTTAGATGCATTTAAGCTGTTGTAGAGCCATGGTTGCGTGTTTTGAGATGCAATTTCTAAATAATGCAGTCAAAAGACTAGTTTTAAGGAAGTTCTTTATTTCTAGAACATCAAGAAACTGGAAGAGGCCAGGTAAATGCAGTTAGTTCAAATTCAGAGGAAGATTTCAGCTTCTACAGCAAGTGACCAGGGCGAAGGAGAAGGGCATCTTTGGGCTGAACTGCTGCCTTCTGCTGGTGGGGAGAAACTCGGGCTTCTTAGCTAATTATTGATTGGGGTGTTCTCGACTGTGCTATGTGTGGTGTTCATAGGATAAGAATCTAATTTATAAAACATGTTTAGTACGTCTCATGGTTAAGGCTTTCATAAGTTCACTGCCACTTGGGTTCATTGGCACTTTGGCTCTTGTGTCTGCCTCAGAAGTATTTGAAAACTTTGAGGCTTTAGCATTAGTGGAAATTGCAGGAAAACATACATTGTATGAAGTTAAATAGTTCTCTATTCTTCATATATTTCAAAGTAAAATTATAAGCTGCATGCAATTTGAATATTTATAGTTCATGCTCTTGCCTCTTTTGCCATAGTTAAGCAGTTGCCATGGTTCCTATTATACTGTCTGTTTTAGAGGCAAACTTCATAAACAGACATTAAATGGAGCCGGGCTTCTGAAGTGTACTACATTTATAGTGCCCTCAGCTGCATCTTGAATTGATCTGTATTTTCCACTGGCTTCCCTCAATAGTGTGGAATCGGAGGTCAGGGCTCACAAGAATTACAAATATTAATACAGAATCATAGAATCACAGAATCATTAAGGTTGGAAAAGACCTCTAAGATCATCGAGTCCAACCATCAACCCAGTACAAATGCCCACTAAACCATGTCCTGAAGCACCTCATCCACACGTTTTTTGAACACCTCCAGGGATGGTGACTCCACCACTTCCCTGGGCAGCCTGTTCCAATGCCTGACTAATGTTAATCCCCTTCATCTGTCTTACCAATAAAGAACAACAAATTACTTGATTAGGCTGTTTGAAGGATGTGTATTAAAAAGTAATTAATTAAAAAAACTACTGAGGTTCAGTTAAATGTGGGTGACAACATACTCTGTAGGCATAGTATTTCAACTTATTCTGCTTTGTGCAGGGCCTACTCTTCTTTCCAAAGGGTTGTGAATGGGGATAGAGAGTTGACGTAATTCTGTTTTGCAAGGATGAGAAGACTGGGGCAATTTGCAAGGTATCAGCTTCAGGGAAAGAGGTTGAAAACTTGGAAAAGGAGCAGATCTGTATGTACTGTTACTGTATTTATATCCTGTGTAAATGTCAACTTCTCATGGAGAAATGAATGGAAACACGATATTCCTGTTAACTCCTGAACCAGTACGCACCTCAGAACCGAGCTATGACTTGAATTAAGAAGTGACTCTATAAAGACAACAGACACATTGAATTCGTTGTCAAAAGAGAATCTTTCAACATAGTTTCTCAATGACTAATATAGCAGTTAATTTTTTTAGTGATTTACTTTCACATTAATTACAATGATTTTTCTTTTCTGTTCTACTGCAGTTCTCTTACAAGGGGAAATTATTGGCTCCAATCAATTTAGTATCAGCAGTCCATTTCTGACTAAAAAATATTACTAAGTTTAAATGTTGGATTTCTTAACCAAAAAAGACTGTTAGATGCTGAAGGTAAATGAATTTAAATGAGAAATAAGTTGCAAATAGTTTCTTTATGCCTCTTTATATGAAAGGAGTTAATGATGACTAACCCACTTTGATTTTTTTATAACTGTTAGTGTTTTTAAGTTGAACTTAGTTGTTTTCATATAGTATGCTTCAAAAATTGCTCAGAGAAGTTGGTGATTTTCATAAAAGACTGCCTTTCAAACAGAACTACATGCTTCTGAATGTATTTTGGAATTAAATAGTATGGTCTGTGTTATTCAGAGAAAGCTAATTAGAGTGTAATGGCTTTGTTTAGCACCTGTAAGAATTTATGAAGAAAAGAGCAGTGTACTATTTTTTTGACTATCAGATGCTTGATATTTGCCTACCTGTTTCTGTGTGAGGATTTAAAGGAGACTGCTGGAGTCTGTGTGTTTGAAACAAGCAGTTATGAACAGGGTTGGTTATGGCTGCTGCAATCCAGGAAACACCAAGGGGCTTGAGAAAACAATGGAGAAGTAACTGACAGGGGAATACTTCTGGCCTTGCTCCAGCCAGGCTGGCAAGGCTTGTTTTCCCTAGGTTTCGGAGACATTGGGTTTAGTACAATAAAACCTTTAACGCTGGTGATACAGAAATGGGACTGAGCAGAGTGTTGCCATGAGGGGAAACAAAGACAAGCGTAGGAGTGCCCCATTGAGCAGTGCTACCATAAAACTAAAGGTTGGATGCTGGAGATAGATGTAGCGGGGCTGGGTAACATTGGCAACAGTTCATACTTTTCCACTTTTTTAGATAAGTGTGATGCTTTGTATGAGGGAATGATTTTTTCCTTAATATATTGATTTTTATTAACAGCTGATGTAGAGCTTTATATGGGTACTAAGTGCATCTGGGACTGTCCTGTTAGTGCAGTTTGCTTGGTCCTAGAGTTGGTTAATTTTGCTCCAGCCCCTCTTCTCTCTTTCCCATTCCTTGGGAATTGAAGACAACCAGACTTGTTGCCTTAGGGATGCACTTGACAATTGACTAGTTTAAGCTTACTTTACTAATTAAAATATAATTACTGTCTCAGTTTCAGAAGTGCAATAATTAAATACCCACAGAGGGATCTGGTGTGACACTGCTGAGACCATTAGAGGAGCAGTCTTTATACAATAGGGTTTTGAGTTTCTTTGATAAGGCTTTGTAATGATCAGTAGGTGAAGTACATGAATTACTGTGTAGAACACAAATGTGCCTTTGTGTTGATCCTCTCCTTTGTAATTTGAGTTTATGGTGATGCCTTGTGATACCCATAATTTCTTGTTAGTGTTTTGCTTGTATTTTTGTATTCATATTGAGCTGTTGCATGAACTACTTGTTTGTAGCAGTGATTACTGCCTTCAACAGTGTGTATGTATATATATGTGTGTGTGTGTGTGTATAAATAATGCACAAAGTCTGAAGTCAAAGACTGATTTTTAGATAAATGAGAATTGGGTGGGCTGGAGGAGTGAAAATCATTTTGCGTAGAGAAATCAAGTGAATTTGAGACTTACAAAAGCAAATTCCTATTTTTAGAGTAATGTTTTATTCAATATATTGAATAGCTAATAAATTGTTTTACTAATTATATTAAGGAAAAGGTATTTAACACTGGGCCAATCATTTTAAATTCTTTTACAATCAGATGTTATACATCACCTATTTTCTAACCTTCCCATAACTTTAATATAATAAAATATCCTACCAGGGAAAGATAACTTAAAGCATTGCAGCCACTTTTTTACCATTAATAATTTCAATTAAAGCACTGAGGAAATTATTTTAATAAAAATTTGAGATTCACACATGGAAGCTATTAGTGAAGTCTTTCAACTGCAACTTTTATTTTGTGTTAAACTACATTTTCTATTTGTATATAATGTGAAATAAGCATTAGACTACCATCTATAGGCTCTTCAAAAACTTTGAAAATGCCATTGTATTTCTCTTACTTATCTATGTTCTGATTTTCATGTTATTGTAAGTTAAAAATTTGTGTCACACTTAGAAGTTCAGACTCTGGATCATTTTCTCCTTTTTTCAGGTGCCATTTGAAATAGCATTATAGTTACAGTTGCAAAACAAGTTCTGTTCATCACATTATTTAACAAATCATTAACCTTTGTATTGCAGTTTTTATAAGGATATTGGAATTGCTATTTTTGATATTTGGCAATGTCAACATTATCCCCTTTGTAAATCATCTGGAATAGAGAAAATATTCAAATTTTTAGTAAAAACCATAAGTTAGATTTATGAGATCAGGAAACTTTCTCCACCCTTTTYAGCCACACAGACTTTGTTCCCTGTACATGTATGATAAAACCTGGAATAATTTTCACTACCCAGTTAAGGAATTATTATAAAATACTTCAAATGAAGCTCGCTGGGGAAAAAATATGAAATTTATGAAATACCACTGATAGCTGCTTCTGTGACTCTGTTTTTCTTCCCCTTTACTTACTTCCCTTCAGTAACAATGGGACACTTCTGAATGTGTGGTTACAGTGGGAGTTTGGTAGAATGTCCTGCGCTCTGGAATTCCCGACCTAGTTTTTACATCAACACTTCATGTTCATTAGAAAAGCCCTCAAGTTGTTCTGGGTAGGATATGAGGCCAAAATATTTCCTGCCGGGAAAGGAAAGATGTTAAAAGAGAGAAATGGAAAGGTAGTCTGAAAATGTGTAAATCCACTTCTCTCTTCCTGGCTTGTGAGAACTACAATCTAATCATCCCCAAGAAACTTTTCTTTCTGTCAGCTACGGGAGGTGTGGCAAGAAAACATGTACTATGCATGCTCGGTATTGCCAAGTGCTTATAAAACATCATAAATAATTACCCCATTCTTCCTGTTCTTTTAACCAGCCAGTCCTTTGAGCAGTGGTTGTGTCTCTTCTAATCCCACTGCAAGCACACACTTCAGAACACAGTTGAAGACCTGGACTGTGCTGAGCTGCCTGTTGCTGTGGTGAATAATTCACACATAGAAGTGATGCTTCTTTTTCAGGAGTGTGGCAAAAATTAAATTGGAAGAGAATAGAATAGTCCAGTTGGAAGAGACCTACAACGATCATCTAGTCTCACGTTGCTTTTTTGCTCAGCAGAAGGTCTGAGGCAGGAGGTAATAGTTCTCTATACACTAGCTGCTAGGCTTGGATAAAAAATAGCTCTTTAGAGAGGATTTTCAGACACTAAAAGCAGGCAGCTGTAGTAGCTGGGGTGAGCTGTTCATATCACTATTAGAATAAGCACATCCCGTGGTGAATCGGGGCAGTCCGAGTTTCAGCAAAGAAATGGATCACAGATACCTACTTGCTGCTGAATAGTGGTTTGTGCTTGCTTCCTACACAAATTAAGGAAGATAAACTGGTAGAACTTAGTAAAAACTTCTTTCAAAAGTGTGGGACTAATGGCAAAGGAATAGGTACTGATTCAGGATTTTTTTTAAGGCCCGGAAAAATAGCTTAGACCACCTTTTGCTCTAGTAAGTTTGACTGTGCTTCTCTGAAGTGCTGTAGTCTGAAGGCAAAAAGTTTTTAGCAGCTTCATTTGTTAAGCAGCTATGTATTTTCATCACCTGCCACAGATCCAGTGAGGCCATTGAGACTTGAATTAAAGAAGAAAGTGAGAAATATGCTTTGAACTTCACTCTTTAGAGGTAATAGCAATGAAGGGGGGGACTGGGCTTACCGGCAATGCTTACAATGATATGAAGGGTTGCCCACACATAACATGGCAGGGTATAATGAAGCAGTGCTTTGCTTTTGTAGTGGTTTCTGCATGCTCATCAGCTCCCACCATCACATGACTAGCGTGAAGCACCAGTGCTGTTATGCTGCTTGGGTCTACTTGGTATCAGATTGTAGTTAACTGGACAGTTGCTCTCATGTTCAGTGCTCAGTTGCAGAAAAGCTGCAGATGAAAATAGAGTTAAAGGATGCTTCTGGTTGTCTGCTACATTGTGAAGAGCTCAGTGCAGTGAGGTTGTGCTTGACTAATTTATTTTCTGAGAAAAATACCGAAATTCTATATGCCAAAGATACCAAATTACTGGTAGGTTAGTTTTAGGATGTGTAGATAAAATAACTCTTAGACACCAGAATATCATAAAATACTCTACAAACTTTGCAGGTCACTTGAATATTAAACGGGTTTCTGCTGGTTTTGATTGTTTCTTTTAAAATATTTTCACAGAAACATCTGGAAGAGTGCTTTCTCAATTTTTGTAGGTTGATAGGGTAATTCAAGTTGAAGGGATCTCGGGAAGGTGTCTAGTCCAACCTCCTGCTTGAAACAGGGTCAGCTCTGAGATCTGACCAGATTTCTAAGGTCTTTCTTCAGTCAATTCTTAAAAACCTCTGAGGATGGAGACCCCACAACATCTGTGGGCAGCCTGCTCCACTGCTGGACTTTTCTCAGGGGAAAAGTGTTGCTTTGTGTCCTGTTTTATTCCGATTTATGCCCATTTCTTCTTGTCCTTCTGCTGTGTACCACTGAAGAGCCTGGCTCAGTTTGCTCACTAATCTCCCCGTGGGCACTGGGGGGCTGCTGTTAGGTCCCACTGAAGTCACCTCTGCTCCAGGCTGCAGAAGCCCAGCTCCCTCAGCCTCTCCCCCTAGGGTCCAACCCAGCCGTTGCGGTGGCCTTTGCTGAATTCATGTGCTGAGTCTCCCCCAGAGCAATGAAGTAAAGTCAATTTCCACAAAGAAAAAGACTGTCTGTGAAATGGTATTTTAAAATATAAAAATGTTACCAAAAGTATTTGAAGAAAAAGAATCATCTTTACTTAAAAACAACAACAAAAAAACCTTTAAACTTCTTGCAGGTCTTGAACACAACTTGAATCACTCCATAGTGCCACTATCTGCCATGTTAGTTAGTCAGACATTACAGCATAAACCTGTCAAAACAGCTCTTTCCTCTTTTCTAAATGGAAAATTTGACAGGCTTTTTTTTAGTAAATGGCACAATTTTGCAGAAAGTACTAGCTATATATATTATTAAGAGTCACATTTTCATCAGGAAATAATAAAATCTACTGAGTTCTTTGGGAGATCCAACATACACCTCTAAATTAAAAAAAAAAAAAAAAAGGCTTTCCAAATCATATGTCCTACTTAATTACCTCTTTACAGTCTCTTCTTAAATAAGAAGGACCACTGAGATGATGAGAGTATAGAAATATAATCCTTTGTCTTTCATACTCTTTGCGAAACCTACAGATAAACATTTTGTGAAAACTTTGCAGTTCCCGTAATTATAGAAATAAATTTGTGAGGTGCCTTGCCATCTGGTTGCTACCTCAGTCTTACTAGTTTCACCAAGTTAAACACCCCAGTAGGGAAATAGGGATCTAGGCTTAATATGTTTTAATGCAGCCTGTCTGTCGGGCTGCTCTGCGACTGCTCTCGTTCTCTTCTGTCAATCAGCTTCTCACTGACGCTAATTAGGGTGATAGAGCCTGATATTATTAGGTTTAAATTAGATAACTTGCTGGTGAATCCAGCAAATGCTGAATAATGCATTTCTGTCTGGGTTATGTAGGCTTTTGGAGGCTGTATGAACATGTGTTGTGGGAGAGGGGCTTCACAGAGTGCATACACCTGCATTCACACCTATGTCAAAAATAGGTCTGTTAATTATGGTTTGTGGAGATGTCAGATACAAACAAAGAGCTGTTTTGTAAATGGAGCATTGCTATTTTTGCAAAGAGTAGTTAGAGCCAGAATGATAAAAGGCTCAAAAAATATTTGAGACCAGCATGACTGGTTGTTTCTGCTATGTACCTGTAAACTCAGAAATTCTGTTTGCAGTATTAATTTCTACCGGAGTAGGAAATATAAATAATAATAAACTGTTATTATACAACCAGCTGTTTACAGTTGAATATACTTTTTTTTTATCTTGAAGGTGCAAACAGTATGTGAATTTCAAATGGATGATTTATTCCACAGTAACTCTGCCTCATCATCATGCTGTAATATGATGAATGTATGGTGGCTTATCTCTTTTCATAATATATCTCTGTTTACTTGAGGATAATAGTATACCACAGTGAGCAAACTGCTGTGGAGGAGCCATTAAACTGTAGACACCTATCTAGACTTTCTCATGTTTTCACATGCTGAGAATAACAGCTCTCAGGTTGTGACTGGGAGGGGACAATTTTAAAGTAATTTTTTTTTTCTATTGAAATAAAAAGCAGTAGAGTTGAAGGGGATACCTAATGTGGTAGTAGCAGAGTGAGACTTTACAATGGGTTGTAATGTTTAATCCTTTGTTCCTGAGGAACAAGACTTTTAAAGGCTGTGGCTGAACTTTCTCTGTGGCTTCTCAAGCTGTCTGTAGCCATTTTCACCCTACTATTGTTTTGGTAGGACTGCAATATTATTTAAATTATGCTTTCTGATTCAGTAGGTTTTAATTTGTTAGTATGGATGACTAAATTAAAGACTTTTCATGTCCTCATTACAGTAATGAAAACGGTGATGTGTTTGGAAGGGTAGTATAATTTAGGAGATGTTCTTGAAGCTTGTGACAGACAATTAGCAATTTATTAATTAGTTAATGTTTGTTATTTTTCTTTCTTCCAACTTGATGTTGCAGTAGTATGTCTTCCAGAACAGAAACTGTTATGTATGCCTTTATGTGAACTGTTACACAGTAAAACCTGTAACTTTTTCAGGCATTTCTGTGAAACACACACATGCATGTGCAGAACGGTCTTACTTTTTGGCAGGATATACAGTGATTACACTATACTGTATTTTCTGTGTGTGCAGCATTATATTGCTGTATTTGTTTATTATTAGTGCTGGTGCTAGATTTTTAACCTTAGATGGTAAAACACTTTGAAAATGCAAAGTTTGTGATACAATCTAATATAATTAGTGTTTTTCACTTTAATTTGAAGAAGGCAGCATTAACTACACTTTGAAAAACCATGTTGGACCATAGAAGATATTAGTATTGACAGTTAAAAAACAAAGATAGAGAGAGTCTGCTGGTTTCTGGTTTTCAGACTTTCTATTGTATTGTGATATAACACATATCTCCGTATTGCAGATTGAAGTTGKTTTTTTAATTACAGGCTTATATCAGATATTTAATATGGTCTTTTAGATCCTTTGTGATGTATTTAATAGAAGAGTGGTTTGGTCAGATTTAGTACATTTTACAAAGAAGTACACTATCCTCTTTTCTGTGTATACCTAACTTTTTACTATAATTCCTTTTTATATTGCTAAAAAAAATCTTACTTCTATGAAAATACTTTTCTTATTATTTGAATCTGTTTGTAATTTAGTAATGGAGGTACTCAAGATCAGTGTATTAGAGTAATAGAGGTGAGTTTTTCCATATGCGTGACAAAATAATTCCTTTTCATTCTAGAAGTTAAATTTAGAACAGTCAGGTGGATAATACCATCTATTTGTGCTATCATGGTAGTGCAGTTTTATTAGACACACTTCATCCTGTTTTAGGGGAGTATGCTGGCCGTTTTTTGCAGCGGCACGGTGGAGGACTGCTTTGGGAAGGGCTGTGAAGCCCAGCGTCGTGGCTGCCGCGGTCCCTCGAGGAGAGCGGCGTCCCGCTGCAGTACAGCGCCGAAGGGGAAGCGCCGGCTGTAGTGCTTGCAGCGGTGGTTTCCAAACTTTGGTCCGGTCACATGGGGGATCATGGAAGCGTCTTGCCCTTTAAAGTGTTTTCAGTTGAAAGTTGGATTGTACAAATAAATACCATAAGGCTAATTAACGTTGGTCCGTGAAAAATCTTAGTGGGTAAGAGATTCTTTGGTTTCCTCCCACGCTAGGGACTTGCAGTATAAAAAGGCAGTAAAACAAGCGCAGAAGGATGAGATGACAATGTCTTGTGCCCAAACAAGGTGACAAGTAGCTCATATTAACATTTTAATTGAATAACTCCGTTACAACTTTCTAACACAGCTTTTAAACAAAATGCAAATGGTTGTGCAAATACAGGCAGCTGTCCCCGTGCGTGGGTATAAAACAGGGGAATCCAAGTGTTTCGTTTTGGAAGGAGAAAGATTAATGAAGAGAAGAGTGCTGATAATTATAGGGCTGTTACAGTGTCAGTGAAGTATTGGTTCTCTTTTTCCTGCTGCAATGTCTTCATTATATTTTTGTGGATGACTTTTTGATTCAGTGTGATCTTTTACAAATTGATCAAGTGACAGAAATATGAAATCCAATTATGTTCCACTGTATTATATAACAAGAGATCTTTCTTGACCATGTCATTATTAATCTCTAATTGCTCTCATACTGAGATGTTAAGTTACGTTGTTAGTATTTTTGATTGTGTGCATAAAGGTAAAGTAGAACTGAAAACTGGCTCAACACACACTGAATTGCTATCTTCCTTTTTTTTAATGATTCATTTTAAGTATGGCAAGCTACTTCTTGAAAAGACAATTTTAAATTAATCTATAATGTAAATTCTTCCAGACTAAATGCCTTCAGTGAAGAAAACAACTTATTATTTCTTTTGGTAACAGCTAGATTTATCTGATCTGTCTTTTCCTAATGTATTTATTATAACTTACTTGGTTGTCCAGCAAATACCACATGAATAAAAATACCAGGTAGTGTAAAAAGAGAAATGATAGAATGAAGTCCAAAGCACTTAGCTCTTTTTACTGAGCAGTGCTGGATTTCAGGTTATGCTTGACTATGATGTTCGTCAATGAAAAAGACTTTCACTAAAACTTTTCAGAGTTTGAAGCCCTGTGAAGCTAATGGATGTTATCTGGGAACATCTGCAGATAAACTCGGGTTGATGTGCCTTCTGTCCTCAGGCAGACTTCAAAAGCTGTAAAGGGAATGGTGATGCATCGCCTTGGCTTACCTGCCTTTGCTCCTCCTGCACTTAAAGGATCTCTGAGCCCACGAGAAAAGCCCTGTTTCTTAAGGCTGGTGACTGGAGTAGCAGCCAGCAGCCAACTGAAGTGCAGATAAGTGAGAACTGCACAAAGGTTTTCAGGGGATTTGGGGAGTGAGAAAGGGGCTTGTTCCTTGACTTTTGTTCTCTCACAGAAAATTGGTTGTGGCTTCAGATACGGACTCTTGCCAGCTGCACGAGGGCATCCTGGAGATCATGAGTGGAAAGTGTCAGTGGTTTATATGCGGATTAGAAAATTATTAGTTAAAGTAGTTTCCTTTTTCGTGCAGTCATAGGATAATACTGTTTGTGTAATTGAAATAATGGAAAAGAGTAACATCAGTCGTCCTTCTACTTTGACATATTTTGTCTGCCCTGTTAAGAGAGGCAGTGGACACAGTCCATCCAAGTACCCAACTCATTTTTTTTACATTTTATTGTCCTGCGCAGTTGCAGGGTTCCTTAGTCCATATTCACTATAATGACCTTTCAGGGTGAACATAACCTCTATGAAATGTACAGGACTGGCTATTCAATGTGATTTTTGAGCAACTTTTGGAATATTTCTGTAAAAACATAATATCCATGAAGACATATTTTTTCCAGCTCCTTTTCATGCTTTGTAAAAATATATGTATATAAATCATAATAACACTTAGATTCTTTGACAAAACAATGTTCTTACTTTTTTCTTCTTCCTAAGGCAAGATCTTCAGTAAAAGTTTGTTTGTATTTAAAGGAAACTAATAATTTTCTAAGAGTTCTCAACAATGTTAAATAGTATGGTACAGCCATATTTTGTTTCCCATCTATCTTGCAAATAATAGTGAATAGGCAGGTGTTTTAGGAAGTATTTGTCTGTTCCATTCAGTTGCTACTTTTCTTCACTCCCTGAATATGTATTTTGGCTGCAGTACTGCACTTTACCTGTCACTTAAAATTTAAAAATTCCATCTTTATTTGAGATTTAGTTTCTAAAAATGCAGCTTACATTTTCAACACCTTGTCTAAGTAATATATATTTCAAATACCTGTTACGGAAAATGACACTTGTCAACCTTGTCAAGGTTTGACTTTTATTAGAATTGACACCTGCTGGTGAGGAATATCCTCCAAATTGGACATGTACTCAGTTTGAAAATTTGTCAACAAAATTTAGTCTTTATTTCCGAGTTAGATAGGAATAAATAAAATTTAATTGACTTTTTTATTTCAAACATCAACTTGTTTTCTGTTTTTTCTAGAAACAGTAAAGCTGAATTGAAACAAAAGGAAAAGATAAGAATTACGAAAATAAGGAAAGGCAAAATTCATTATGACAATTATTTGTTTGTGTAAGGAATTCAGAAAATGTAAAATACAGCAATGGTAATGGTAAATCACTTCATAGGGATATTTACTGAAGTATTGCCAAAATATTGACAATCCAAGTTTTCAGGTTTTTGTATTCAAGGATATTCCTAAGCTCTTGAATGTGTGGGTTGTTGTTTGTTTTTTTTAAACTCTGGCGTCTTTTTCATCTAATGTTAGTCAGTATGGTTTCCCAAGATTTTATCATTGCATCTCTGCAGTCATCTAAAAAAATGCTGACATAAAGTCTTAGTTAAAAAAAAAAATCCCAAACAATTCCACTGTCTGTGTTACAGGAGGCGAGGATAAATTTCCTAAAGGAGGCTGCTGTTGTACCATCTCGCTTCAGGTGGTTTCTGCTTTTAAACATTCGGTATTGTTTAGATCTTAAAAAGAAGGCATTTACTTTCCCTGTGCTTATTAAATAGGACATGCCTACAGTACACAGGAATATCTATTTTCAATCTCTAACCCAATTAAAGTAAAAGAAGGTGTTTCTGAAAATTCAGAGCCGATGTCTGCAGTCACGACAGTGTAAGCCCAATGGACAAGCTAACAAACCTTTTGAAGTAAAACCAAATTGTGCTCCAAAGAGCGGAAATTTTGATCCTGCTTTATCAGCAATATGTATAAACAGAACTGAGCTCATGAAATCAAATTGAATTAATCCTTAATAGATAATGCTGTACAGTTTTACATAGTGCTAGCAAATAAGTGCAATGGGACAATTGAGGGACAGCTTATGTTTTCTAGTCTTTCCTCTGACCAGTTTATTTTGGAAAGATGTGATTTGAGGTATTAAAACAAAAATCCCTGAATTTTCTTTAAAAAAGGAAGATTCTTGCTAGTGGATTAATTAAGGTTAGGGAAATTGTCCAAATATACATTTTGGTGGTATGTCCAATCGATCAGGTAATTTGTAATTTCAAAGCATCTAGAAGTAAAGCAAAGTAATTTCAAAGCATGCTTTTTTTTTCTTTTTTTTTTTTTTTACTGCTTAGGTTTCTTTTTAATATGACTAATGCTTTATTAATCAGAAGATTCATGCAACAGTTTTTGAGGGCTTTAGTCTTCCCCAGTATTTTTAATCTTGTGTACAAGATTGCAAAAATCATGTCCTCTGATGCAATATGATCATGCATAGGTTTATTATCAATTGTAATCAAGTTTCTTTTTTTAATATACTTTTGCTGCAGTTTGTTGCACCTGATTGTGCCTGATGCTTTCAGTTGCACAGTGATCGCTGTATAAATTATTGGTTTTTTGCATTCATGCTGAAATCAATTTCAACATCATTTTTCCACAGATTTGTGAACTTTTGTAGTGTTTCTTCCTTGGAGAAACCATCTTTTTTTTTTTAACTGCACCTTTCATTTCTTGATTCAGTTTTGGATAGCTAGATGAAGAGAAAAATTTGCAGAGTTTCGCAAAGTAGAAGATGCAAATGGGAAAAAAAATGAGCAGATTCTGGAAAATTTCTGGTCATGAAATTAGATGTTTGACATTTTTCAGGTGAGCATCAGGAATGAGGAAAGGACCCACAGAATTTTCAAGTAAATACTGAAAATATAAGAGACACCCATTTTGGAAGTTAAGCCCTAGCTACTTATCTCAGCCTCTTGACGGGAGTATGGCTTACTGGGACGTTGAACTTGAATTGCTGAACCTCTGATCTTCCAAGAATTTTAGAGAGAGTGCATTTATATATAAAGTCAAAGTAAAAGTGGAAATATATCTGAATAGTTTTCTGAAATACCATCTCTCAAGTTTTATTAAATTGAAATTTTTAGTGGTTACTGATTGTTGAGTCTATTTCATGTGGTCAGGGTGAGGTTAGAGGCGCCAACATTGCTGATGTGATAGCTCTATAAAGAAATCGGTGAAATGCTTTATACATAGGAAATAAAGCTGAAAGAATGAGTTACACTTTAGGGAGTACGGCTTTAAAAAAAAAAAAGTCATTGTAGTGACTTAAAGATGTTATTAGAAAAACATTGTGGCAGCAGAGTGAAATAGTTTGTATTAAATTCTTATTACAAGGAGCCGCCATTAATCTGGTCAACAGTACATTATAGTGGTGTATTTCATGTGCTCCCATGAATAATCTGTATAACACTGTTTCATCGTATCTGTCTGAATCACAACTTCAGTGGTGTGTTAAAAATAGTATTTTATAGATAATAGTATTTAAAAAAACTGAGTCAAGTTCATTTGACTATGTTGTTAAGCATAGAAATAACAGTCCTCTTTTTATCTTAAGTGCAATTCTAAATGCAATTTTCATATTAAAACTTACTTGAAGTAATATCTTCCTTGCTCTTCTCTCCAGTATAAATTATAAGAATTAAAAGGAAAGAGATAACTATGAAATAGTACGTAGTGATTTTTTTTCTGTAGTTTTTCTGGATTAAAACTACTAGTAGAAAATTAACACAGGAGACACTAGTTAGTTACTTTTGGAATTTCATAGCATTTAGGTGTAAAGGACAATCAGTCATTTATTCAGATCTCACGTATATCATGGCATTTAGCTTTACCCGCTTACATCTGTATTAAACTCAGTTCTTGTTTTGTGTTTGGGTACAAGACAACCCCTGGAAGAAAAATCTGTCTGCACGTTTTGGTTATGTTACTGTCAAACATTCTTTAACTTCTTTTTAAATGCCAGCCATTGGTCTTGGTCTTCCTCTCACCTTTAAAGATATTTATGCAAAATAGTCAAGATCTCTGAACTTCTTTTGATTAATAGACTAAGATTAAACTTCAGAAGTTTCTCATGTTTTTCTCATTCTTGAGTTCTTGAAGGAATGCAGTTTTTATAGCTTTTTCCTGGTTTTTCTAATTTTAGTTGTTTTTAACACATGACACCATAAATTAATGGAGTGGTTTAGGCTTTACAGGTGCTATGCAGAGATACTAAGTAGTTACCTGCTGTCACTCGTTATATCAAAGATTTCTTTTAAGTGTGTTGTGTTGGATGTTAATGTTGAGTTGTACAACCATTATAACTTGCTTCTTCCCAAAGTAGCTTCTCGATTGTGCTGTACATGTTCTTGGATATATAACTTTATGTATTTTCAAAACTTACTAAAAATCACACTATTCAACTTAAATTCCCCAATGAAGTTTTTTTCTTTATTAATCATTCAATAAATTATGTTTTGTTTCTTCCAAGCTATTTTCGTAGCCTTTGTTTTCAACCTAAGGATTAGGTGTGTGTGAACTTGCCAATTTTAAGTCCATTGATCTAACTGTCCTCTAATCCACCTTCCCCCTTTCCTTTGGTTTCCCTTCATGACTGTTTAATAGTCAATTTCAAACAAATACAGAATATGTAAAAATTTAACTTGTTAGAGAAAGCTGAAGCAGTTACTTTACTAGGGGAAGTAAAGTGCCGTTACATGACTGTTATGCCTGATGGTGTGGCTGGGTGGCGCTTACTCTCCTGGACACCCTCGGGCATATGCTCCAGTGCAGCTGCTTGCTCAGCCCAAAGTAAGGAGCGGGACCCAACGAATGCTGGGGGATAGCGGGAAGGGAGAGCAGTGTGAACTGGGAACATAAAAAAGGCTCTTTATGAGGGTATTGGATGGAAATCCGTGTAAAATCAAATAACATCAGTTTTGCTGCTCATGGAACCACTTACTTCACCAGGCCACTGCAGATTTTCAAGTATACCAGCATATATAGGGTAAGTAAATTCCATTATGCACTCACCTTTATCAAGCTAACTTGTGAATTTCTCTAAGAAATAAAGGGGTTTTTGAGAAGCTGGTTTTCCTTTAACCTTGGTGAGTGACATTTTTTGTTTTCCAATGTGTTAATGTCAGAGGACGATGATTATTTTACCTGTATATGATATCTGCTAATCAGTTTGTAGTTACCTGGGGTATCCTACTTGCTTATCTAAGGGTGACGCTGTGCTTTTTATAGTAATTGGGAATTTTCCTGCTATTCCATGATTTGTTAATAATTAACATCAATGGCCTGAGGTGTCATGAGTTGTACTGTATTGATATGTGATGGCTACTGTCATAATTTTAAAAGCCCATCTTCATTATGGTTTTATTTTTCTTTCTCAGATTTTTGTAATTTATACAGTCTGATTTCTGCTAATTTCTAATGTTTTTCCTATTTGTTAGATTTTTGAATTTTTCTTTATCTTTAACAGCTACTTTGACAAGATAAATTTTAATCTTACTTTTTTCCTTATGTTGGTCTTTTTTCAATTTTTTGGACTCTTGACCTCTCACATCTGCCCTCGTTAGGCTGGTGATCTGCCATCTGTTTGCATTTTGTCATTGCTGCTCCTTTCAGCATTCTTCCCCTCTCCTATTCAGCTATTTTTCTCTCTGTTAGGCTTCAGCTTCATGAACAATCCATCAAGTGGAGTGCAAAATTACAGAACAGGAGCTCTGAACACCCCAAAATAGTTTATTGTCAATTAATTTGCTCATGTATTTTTAGAGGGTATGTTCTCTAGTATAAGCTTGCTCTTTCATAAGCATAGTTTGCTCTGGAGTGTTTAAGCAAGCAACAGGGTCTGCTCATTTTTCGCTGTCCTTATCCCTTCAGTATCAGTATGTCTGACAAGGAGCTGGCAGAGATTGAGCTGGGAG
The DNA here is from genome assembly GCA_030449065.1 of Oceanodroma leucorhoa. NCBI lineage: Eukaryota > Metazoa > Chordata > Aves > Procellariiformes > Oceanodroma > Oceanodroma leucorhoa. The sequence goes on along the minus strand of JASVER010000058.1, from coordinate 1,793,062 downwards.
AGTTGTTGCAGGAAAAACTCTCATTTACATTGTTTAAATCAAACCAAGAATGAAGCAGTTTATTTATTAATGATACATAATTAACTGATGATTGGTATACTCTGTGTTCAGGATCAATATCAGCAATATAGCAGATAGATAAACCACAATATTGGACACTTACCAATATGTTAAGAGACCCACAAATTTCTAAACAGCCCCTGTTTACCCACCACACATCCACATCTCCGGCTGGAGGTGTGGGTGCCCCAGCTCTGCATGTGCCCTCGCCGCCCCCCACAGCCCGCTGGGGCTTGTCCTGGTGCAGAAGTCCCCTCGAGGTCCTGCAGGCACACCGAGGTGGAGGTACCCACACGTGGCACACCCCACCAGGCGCAGGTGGCCTGCCGTGGCCTGCAGTAACGTATTGATTTCAGTAGTAGGACTAGATTTCAGCAATGCTCTTGTTAAATCCTGAGTATGTACTACAGTGGTTTGCTGAGTTCAGTCTTGAGTGAGTTTTGAGTCACTGACAGGGTCACCTATTTTATTAGATCACCTATTTTTTTACAGGTTACCTTATTTTCTCATTCAGTGTAAACACACTCAAATTGTTGTATTTTTTAGGATAGTTACAGCTCTGCATTTTAGCCATTATGTATCCCCATAAGAACTGAATTAATTACTGTGATTTTACAAATTTACCTATCTGTGAATATTGAAAGATTTGTCGTGGTTTAAGCCCAGCCGGCAACTAAGCCCCACACAGCCACTCGCTCACTCTCCCCGGGGTGGGACGGGGGAGAGAATCGGGAGGGCAAAAGTGGGAAAACTCATGGGTTGAGATAAAAACAGTTTAATAATTGAAATAAAACAAAGTGGAACAGTAGTAGTAATAATAGTAACAACAACAATAGAATATACAAAGCAAGTGATGCACAATGCAACTACTCACCACCTGCTGACCGATGCTCATCCCATCCCCAAGCTGCGAATCCCCCTTCCGGAACCACGCTTCCTAGTTTATATACTGAGCATGACATCACATGGTATGGAATACCCCATTGGCCAGCTGGCCTAGCTGTCCCGGCTATGCTCCCTCCCAGCTTCTTGTGCACCTCACAGAGCATGTGAGCTGAAAAGTCCTTGAGAAAGTAGACTACCTAGCAACAACTAAAAACATCAGCGTGTCATCAACATTCTTCTTACACTAAATCCAAAACATAGCACTATACCAACTACTAGAAAGAAAATTAATTCCACCCCAGCCAAAACCAGGACACTACTTGACTGTAAAACCTGACATTACTATCGTTAGTGTTATCTAAAATTTATAACGCTCACTTTGTTTTTAAATCAATCCCCTAAAATGATTTAAAATACATTTGTCAACACATACTCAATTTGACCTCCAGTCTGACCCACCCCAGTAAGCAACCGTTATGTTATAATTAAACTACTGAAATAAATCCATGAGACTGCTTTGCAAAATGCAGATATTTAGGCAGCATGTATGCCATGTCTTCATATTCTTTTTGCACATCAGATCTGAGCTTTGGTTCAGTACCTGATGAAGACCTATGAAGTTTTGTCGCAGGAATGAAGCACTGATACAGGGGTATCAATTACACTGTGCTTTACGCTATGTGGAAGTGGGTATATGGGGCAGAGACTGAGGATGGAGCATGTAGGTGATCTGAGGTGGCTTTCTTCTCCCCGTTCTAAAACCATATGTTTCAGTTTGTGAATTTATGTGCAAAGTCTATCCTGTCTTCCCTGCTTTGGCAGAAAAAGTTAGTGTGTGAACAATTAAGTTTTTAGTTTGGTGCTACTAGCTAACTTGTCAACTACCTAAATGCAGTGTAAAAGTAGTTACGGAGGTGTTGGCAGGCAGTGGGGCTAAATGTGGAAATTGCATGTTGGAGTGGAATTCAAATTCTCTGCACATTGCTCAGAGTGGAAACCAAAATCAAAGGTATGCTGAAATGTTAGAAACTACCTTTAATTTTAATTGCATTTTCTACGTTTCTATCCACGCTACCTATTCCTTGTTTCATATAGAAGTTATAGCGTCTTAGATAATCTCCCTTGGTCCTTTAACCATTGTTATGTGCCTCATGAAATCTTTATTATCAATAGTTGGTGATTCTGAAGGCACAGAAGAAGTATTGAAAGGTAGATCTCTTTTACCTAGGTAGGCAGCAGTCACTGATGCAAGGCAGTTTTGATCACATCTACATGATGATGGTGGTGATTTTTTTTTAGTATTGCGGTGTTGGAACATTGAGAAGATAAATTAAATAAACCGATGTCTGATTTGTATTGTGTACAAGAATGACTCATAACTTGTTTCTATTTTTCCCCAGTCAATAATTTGGCCATCCCACTGTATTTTGACACAGGATACTGATGTTTTAAGAACTGAGTAATGTGTAGTGCCTTTTAGTAATACAATCATTTCTTAATAATTAATTTTTAGAATAATTTTAAATACTTGAAGTAAATTCTCTGTTGGTGACCGGGAGCATTTTAGAAAAAGTAGACTTGCTGAAATTTTTGCTGTGCATAGCAACTTTGAACTACAGCAAATGGGGAGGAAAAAAAGTGTTCACTGTATGTATAATGATAAATTTCTTACCTTTAGAAAGATGAATATTAAATAATGAATACTTAAATTTTACTATACAAACAAGAGGTAGTTCTTATGGAGTAATATTCATAATCAATTCCTTAGTGCTATGGCTTTCTGCCATAGACACTACTGCAATTTGACTAGCGAAGTGGTTCCAGACAGAAGAAAATTGAATAGGAGATTAATGAAAGCAGCAGAGAGCTGTTAGCTTCATTTTCATGAATTTTGGCTGTGTGCTTGTGAATATTAGTATTTACATGTTTCTCAGCTGCTGTTGGCCATCCTACCAGGTAGGGATGAGGTGTCATGCATAATAATGTGTCTGAGAAGTCATTAAGCTAAGCAGCCTATCTACCCGTTTCATCAAATGCTGTTCCTCATGTCTCACTTTGGAAAGCAGGGTTAGCCTAGAACAGAAAATGTGAAAATAACACAAATGTGAAGGGCCAAATCCTACTGCTGGTCTTCCACAACCTTTTTAATATCTGAGGACAGGCTGCAGAGCACAGAATATTTTTCATTATTCTAAGTCTGTATTCTTCCCAGTCTCAGATGTAAGAAGTGTTTTGGCACTAATGAAATTCACATTCAAAATCATGTAGTCTGAGAGAACACAATTCATGTCTACGTATATGTTGCTTATTACGATCTTATTTTCTCCTTCACACAAACATCTTTAAAAGAATCAGCTTAAACTTACTGATTCCAAGTAGGTGTGATCTGTACTTCCCAGTGGCTGTGTTGCAAGGGTGGATTTGCCCACTTAAGGAGGGTTACTCTTTCTTAGAGTGGGGACCCCATTGCTGTGTCTTCAGTATCTTCCAAAAGAATTCTGTCAGTTCCTTGTCTGTGAAGAAGTGAGTCTCCCCTGGTTGTAGTCTGTGTTATTGGCTCAACAGGGATGATGATCTCTCTTTTCTCTGTCTCTTTTTGCTTATTTATTTCTTGCCAAACCACTTCCTATGTCAAGATGAAAACAAGGCTATAGAAAGATATCAAACAAGCATACAAAAATATACTGTTTTCCCTGGAAGAAACAAACAAAACCTGTAAGAAAATACCCATTTTGAGGCAGTATGAGTACTGCAGAGAGAATGATGCCAGAAGCTCAGCATTACAGTGGGAGAAAAAAAAATTAGGAGTATGTCTGCTTATATTCTAATTTGGCACTCTTGTTTTGGAATTCAGAGCCAGTTATATGAATAACACAAACTATAATAGGAAGACTTACTTCTGATTTCATGCATGACAAATTTAAATATTCAGAAGAATGCTCGTACTTTTATTTCTGCCTACATAATAATTTGGGATGCTTTTCAGGTGTAAACAAGACACAATTCCCCAAAATAATGTCCCGATTAAAAAAAAAAAAMCACTTTTTGTAGTTCTGAAATATGAATTATCTCTAGTTTAACGTGGAGAGGACCAAGTCAGAAATATCAGCACATTGAAAGGCAAATAACTGTGTCCTTTCTTAAACAGCTTTGCTTTTACAGACTGTGGAAAGAAGTCTGCCAAAAAAGGAAACCCACCCTATGCAATAAGGACAGTGACATTTTCTGATAATTTAAAAAACAAAACAAAACAAAACTGTCGTGATTTAACCCTAGCCAGCAACTAACCACCACACAGCTGCTTGCTCACACCCCCCTTCTGGTCAGATGGGGGAGAGAATCGGGAGGGCAAAAGTGGGAAAACTCATGGGTTGAGATAAAAACAGTTTAATAATTGAAATAAAACAAAGTGGAACAGTAGTAGTAATAATAGTAACAACAACAATAGAATATACAAAGCAAGTGATGCACAATGCAACTACTCACCACCTGCTGACCGATGCTCATCCCATCCCCAAGCTGCGAATCCCCCTTCCGGAACCACGCTTCCTAGTTTATATACTGAGCATGACGTCATATGGTATGGAATACCCCGTTGGCTAGTTGGGTCAGCTGTCCTGGCTATGCTTCCTCCCAGCTTCTCATGCACCCGGCAGAGCATGGGAAGACGAAAAGTCCTTGACCAGTGTAAGCACTACTTAACAACAACTAAACATCAATGTGCCATCAATATTCCTCTCATATCAAACCCAAAACACAGTGCCACACCAGCTAATAGAAAGAGGATTAACTCTATCCCAGCCGAAACGAGGACAAAAACAAAACAGAGGCAACTTATATTGGATTAGGTGTAGGTAACTGTGGAGACACCTTCTTTAAATGAAAGAAAGGCTTTGGTAGAGAGATGTTAGGAAAAGCAGGAGAGAATACTATTATTGGAGATTGTCAAGGTGGAAATTTGGTGCTTTTCTGAGTATAAACCAAATAAAATTTCATTTAACAGATATTTTTTCTCTTGGGGAATGCTCATTTTTATTCAAGGCAGCTTATGGCATCTGACTCCATCACTTTTACATCTTTAGATATCATTAAGTTGGGAAGTTGTATAAGCAAGTTAAGTATGAAAAGCAGAATTATATAACATTTTAATTGGTAGCTAGTTTTTGAGAAACTCTATGGACACCTGCATTTTAAGTGTAGGTAAGCCTTTACAGCTAAAAATGTAAGCTACATTTATGGTAGCCAGTGGCTATTTATATGTGTATGTAACTTACTGAAGATTTATAGTCTACTTACTAATTTTCATAGTTTTAAAAATTGGATTTTTTTATGTGTTAGGACTGTATGTTTATGATGCTGGTGATAACATGGATGTCACAGCTGGGACAGTACTGAGTCTTCAAGCTTTGACTTGCATTTCACTGTGTCCAGCTCAAGTTTTTCAGGGATATTTTTCTGAATGATGAGAGGGTTATCACTGAAAACGTATGCTTGGAGAAAATGCACTGGCAGTGGAATTAGCATAGTTGTACTGGTTTAACTGGAGTTACGACAGGGTTCGCAGCTCATCTTCTACCCTGGAAAGATTCCCCTACATAGTAGGCGTGACTTAAACATGTCTGAAGAAAGTGAAAACCATTTGTTGTCCCCTTTACCTGATCTTCACAATTAGGAATGTTCAGCTGTGACAGACCCAAGTTAGATGGATGCTATGTGAAGAGGACAGAAAGTGGTTGAGCTAAGGAGACCTGTGATTTATGAATAGGCTGCGAGATGCCATTGCTTTCTTCTTTTCTATTCTATGCTTGTTGCTGTCTTACCTGTTCCTTCTTGCTTGGTAATGAAGCTGGCCATTGCCTATCATTAGATCATAATGCCAACTTCTGTTTTCCTCACAACCGTATATTCTCAAAGGATATTTTCTGAAGTTTTATTTTTGAATGGGCTCATTTAAAAAAAGAGCTTCCCTAAAGTTCAACTCTTTAATGTTTGGGAAGTGTTTACCCAAAATTTCTATTGCAGCATTTCTCTGTTGGGTCACTGGTTTGGGATCTATCTTTAGCTGAATGAGAGGCACCTTCAGAGGGTGGTTAATCTCTGAGTCCTTTGGAGATCACTATCTTTGTTCACTGAAATCTCAGGGAGGTTAATATAAACTTGTTCTTATCTTAGGGATTTCAGCAAAGTACCTAGAATTTGATGTGATGAATTTGGGCTCTGTTATCTTAGTACCTTCTGTACAGAGAGAACGAGGGCTTTTGGTCGATAATTAAGGTTCCAGTTACTGCGTACAATGTACAATAAGTAAATCCACTTAGCAGGATGATTAGTAATCTCTTTTCTACCTCTGTAACTTTAAAAGATTTGTTCATAATCCTTTTGACTGTAAAAGGCACTGAAGCTGTTCACAAACCATTAGCTGTTCCAGTCCTAAGATATGTTGAACACATATAATGGAAAATGAAAAATTAATTTTGTATCTGCAACTCAGTAATGTCTTATTTAACTAAGAACAGCATTTTATAAGATACATACTTTTGAAAATGTTCCTAGATCTTTTTAATAATTTCTAACTCTTATCACAGTTCCCACCTTTAATCAAATACTCATTTATGCTGAAAGCCCTTTTTAAAAAATGTAAATAAATGTCTGTCAGAAGGGCAAATAGTTCATCAAGTAGATGCCACTGACACTCTGAATGCCGTTTTGGTGCCTCTTTGTAGCCTGGGAACCTGCTGTTTTAAAGCTGCTGCCTAACAGTAAATAAGCTGTTCTAGGTTCTCCCTCAAGCCAGAGTTTCCAAAACCTGATTTTTAATGGGTGAGAGAACACCCTTATGCCACAGGGCATGTTTCCCTATGTTCTGTGCTTATACTTTATATAGAGACACCTGGTTGAAAAACTGAGAATAGACTTGCCAGTTTTTGCTAGTGTGTCAGAGCAACGAGGCAATCTGTGTCTCCTTGCAGATTTATTTCAGAATTTTACCCTAAGTTAACTTGAACAGGTTTCTATTACCTGACTCCCAAAAGTCTTCTTTTATTCGCTTACTTAATTTCATACTCTATATGAAAAATCTGTGTCTAGTCTAGAGTGTTCTCTTCCTGCTGATGAAGTAGGGAAATGGTCAATAGGAGTTAGGCTGCTTAGCACAAACCAAGACTCCACTGGGATCTTTTAGGATTTTACTGTTGATTCCAATCAGTTCTTAATTGAGTAATATCTTATTCTTGATTGCTGTATCCTTTGTTTTACCTGACAGTCCTAACTATTGCTTAATGTAAAAAAGACTCTTCAGGCTCACGTTTTGCCAGTTGGTTTATCCTTCAGCTCAGAGGACCATAGACTGAGCCATTTCAGAGAGGGACAATTATCTATTTTACCCATTATCTTCTGTATGACGGGAGCCAATTTTATGACCCTTGGAAGAAAGCAAGAATTCTGTACAATTATACAGTAGTATAACATGGAGGAAAATCTGCCTTTCACTTACAGACTGGCAGGCAGTTTATGAACTTAGGAGTGGCTTTTAGAAATAAAATTGAAAACAGGTATTTTTACAGCTATACCATATCTTGCATATTTTTGAGTAATTTCAAAATTATTTAAAAGAATTCTCTAATGTATGCATTGTCTTCATGTAAGAACATGGAAACTGAAACGTAACGCTTAAAATGCACAGGAGTCCACAGGTCTGATTTCAAACATGGGAATTCCTGTCCTCGTATGCAGTTAGGCAAAGGTCCCTCCATGAAGAGCTGAAGTGGCTGACCTAGTCTAGTCATAGCAATATGGTGTTCTCAGTGGACAAAATTTTCAACAGGGTAAACTGGTCTCTGTAATTCATCATCTTATAAGACATAATCTTTTTTCACTATCCTAACAAGATCATATAAATCTTAGCTACTTTACCCTATGTATATCCCATATATGTGTATTTTTAGGTGGAAAAAAAGTAGATACACGTGTGTGTGTGTGTATATATATATGCATGTATTGGAAATGTTTTTACTTTACTCTTTTACTGAAACAGTAGGACTACTCATATCAATATGCTCATTGCTTATGTCCTGAAGGAGAATGGCAAGAGTTGGTGCCTATTTTGACTTTGTAGATACTGGTATTTCAAAATTATGGTGTAACCAAACTAGTTAGGAACTGCTTTGAGGCTTCAGCAGGGAAAGGAATTAATTCTATGCAGACATTTTTTTCCTCTTTTTCTTATTGTAACCAGGACTTCAGTATGTCTAGTTTCTCTTCCATAATGATATGAATGATATGATAAGATGATGTCTCAAGTCATATATTTGCATGCACAATTGTAGCATTCTCCCAGTTTGAATTTATATGACTGACTTGTACCTGTGTAGGAAGACCCATCCCCATAAGATCCTTAAATTTTGACCAGAGTGGAAAACACCATTTTCACAGACAACCTTTGGGGGAAGGATTTCCCCCCAAAGTGGGAGTATGCATTAAGTAAGGAATCAGACCTTAGAACATCATACTTTATTATCCACTCTACTGCCCATATATTTGCATGACCTCTATACCACTGTTATGTTGTAGACTATTCTTTAAATTAGACCAGTAAACCTCTAAGAGAATAAATATTTTTTCACAGACTTTCATGTGGCTATTTCGATTTAATAGATTGTTTTGGATTTAGTAATTCAGTTGCATCATTTCACTTGATTTACCTTTTCAGCCATAGCAGTGGATAATATAAATAACTTTAAATTTAAACTTAAAAATGGTAGAAGATCATAGTTCTTCCAAATGCAAGAGCTTCTGTCAATTCTTCATCAGCTGCCTGTTTCCAGGTGAGAATTGGCATTTGCTTTTAAGTTTTAAGATAATTTTAAGAAACAATTGTAGTATCTCCATATCTGATGGCGATACTCTTAGTCACTTTATTTTCTCTTACTTAACCACAAGATGACGGGATTTCAAGCTTCTCAGAGGAGAGAAAAAGGCAAAAAGCAGGATCGTACCTTCAGGGTTCTGGCAAGAAGTCTTTGGCCTGTTCAGGGATCAACTTGAAAGAATCCCATGGGATACATACAGTCCTGGAGAGAAGAGGGGTCCAGGAGAGACCCCTCATTGACTTTCAAGGATCACTTCTTCCAAGCTCAAGAATAGGCCATCCCGACAACCAAAGGCAGCAGGAGGCCTGCAAAGATGAACAAGGAGCTTCTTATTGAACTCAAATACAAAAAGGAAGCATACAAGAGGTRGAAGCAGGAACAGATGACCTGGGAGGAATGTAGAGACACTGTATGGTCATGTAGGAATTGGGTTATGAAAGCCAAAACCCACCTGGAGTTGAATCTGAGGGGGGCATGAAGGGCAACAAGAAAGGATTCTACAGGTATATCAGCAGCAAAAGGATGCTGCTGAGTGGGACAAAGAATCTGATGAAGGACATGGAAAGGGCTGAGGTACTCAATGTCATCTTCACCTTTAATGGTCTTTAATGCTTTTGCAATCCCAGGTGCCCGATACCAGTGGGAAAATCTGGAGCAAGGAAGACTTTCCCTTGGTGGAGGAGGATCAGGTTATGGAACACTTAAACAAACCAGACATACACAAGTGCATGGGACCTCGTGGGATGTATTCACATGTGCTGAGGGAGCTGACTGATGTTATTGCAAGGCCTCTCTTTATAATTTTTGAAAGGTCATGGCAATTGGGAGAGGCTCTTGCAGGCTGGAGGAAAGCCTGTCTTCAAGAAGAGCAAGAAACTTGGATCTGTGGATCCTTGGCAGGATCCTTGGAAAGGTGATAGAGCAAATTCACCTGGAATCCATTTCCAAACATATGATGGACAAGAAGGTGATTGGGAGTACTCAGCATTGATTTATGAAAGGGAAATTTTGCTGATCAACCTCATAGCCTTCCATAATGAAGTCATTGGCTTGGTGGATGGGGGGTTAAGAGTGAATGTTGTTTATCTTGACTATAGCAAGGCTTTTGACACTGTCTCCCATCATATCTCATAGACAAATTGGTGAAGTATGGACTAGACAAACGGAGAGGTGGATTGAAAACTGGCTGAATGGCCAGACTCAAAGAGTTGTGATCAGTGGCATGAAGTCCGGCTTGAGACTGGTCACTAGTGGTGTACTGAGGGAATCAATAATGGGTCCAGTGCTGTTTGCCATCTTCAGTAATGACCTGGATGATGGGACAGAGAAAACCCTCAGCAAGTTTGCAGATGATACAAAACTGGGAGGAGTGGCTGATAACACCAGATGGCTGTGCTGCCTTTCAGAGGGGCCTGCACTGGCTGGAGAATGGGCTGACGCGAAGTTCAAGAAAGGGAAGTGCAAAGTCCTGCACCTGGGGAGGAATAACTCCAGGCACCAATAGAGGCTGGAGGCTGACTGGGTGGAAAGCAACTTTACTGAAAAGGACCTGGGGGTCCTGGTGGACACCAAGTTGAACATGAGCCAGCAACGCAGCCTTGTGGCTAAGAACGCCAACAACCTTCTGAGCTGCATCAGGCAGAGCATCGCCAGCATGTTGAGGGAGGTGATCCTTCCCCTCCACTTAGCACTGCATAGTGAGGCAGCATCTGGAGTCCTGTGTCCAGTTCTGGGCTCCTCATTAGAAGAGAGAAATGGACATGCTGGAATAAGTCCAGCAAAGGGCCACAAAGGTTAAGGAACTGGAGCATCTGACATATGAGGAGAGCCTGAGACAGCTGTGACTGTTCAGCCTGAAGAAGAGGAGGCTCAGGGGAGTCTTACCAATGTGGATAGATTCCCGACTGGCAGGGGACAATGAAAACTGAGCCAGACTGTTCTCAGTAGTGCCCACTGAAAGAGGCAGTGGGCACAAATTGGAATACAGGAAATTCTGTTGAAAGAGGATATTTTTTCTTTGTTTATTTGTTTGTTTTTGCAGTGAGGGTGGTCAAACACTGGAACAGGTCACAGATAGGTGGTGGAGTCTCCATCCTTGGAATTACTCAAAACTTGACTGCACATGATCCTGAGCAACCTGCTGTAGTTGACCATGATTTGAGCAGGGGGTTGGACTAGATGATCTCCAGAAGCCCCTTCCAACCTTAACCCTTCTGTGTTTCTGACCTAGTGTTTTCCTATAAGTTTTTCTTTTATTAAGTTTACAGTTTCAAACAAACAAACAAAAACCACTCGTGAGAGCAGAAAAATGGACATGATTAGCATTTCCATGCTTCTAATAATCAGATTTCAGGAAAAAAAAATGCACATTGCATTTGTTTAACTAATTGATCATTCTCAAAAGAAGTAGCACAATCAGGAAAACAAGCAATGATGTGGGCTACTAACATGGATTTTCTGCATATCTTAAAGTAGATTACTCAGTATGCTTAGGGGTTTTTTTCTGTTTTGTTTTTGGGTTTTTTTTTCCTTGTTTCTCTTTCATAACTTTGGAACATCTCCATAGAAATCTATTCTATATCTCAACTATAACTTTTTAAAAGGTTCCTGTACTGTCTGGTATAGTTTTCATTTTTATGTTCAGTTTTTCACTTTTTTTTACACAACTACTAAAGCTACTTTTTTGTGTGATTGTTTCTTCATTCTTTTTTAGCAAATATTTTGATTGTTCTAACCTGGAATATTTAGTATTTAATTTGGCCCTTGGTATGCTCAGATTGTCTTGAAAATAGTCAAATTTAAAATGATACAACTTAAATTTTTAATATCATTTTCATTTCTAAATTATGAAGTTGCATATGTTTATAATTTGATAATGTACCCTTTACTTTTTCAGGAACTTGAAGGAATTGTTAATGAGGTATGAAAACCAGCATAGTCTGTGGAGTCTTGATATCAGTTGACAAAGTGGTTCAGATGGATTTAATCTAAAAAAACTTTGCAGAATCCTGAAAGATGTCCTTCTGCATGAATTTTTATAGTTATGGTAATAGCTATGCTATGAATGTTACAACTTGAAAAGCTGTCAACATTTGTGACAAAATTTAAAGTATTTTTACAATGAAAGCTTGACTTGACTGAGAATTTTCAATTGACTTCAACTTCATTTGGACTAAAATTAAATCTCTAGGATTTTTTTGGAGCATTTGTGCTGTAATGCTGTTTGTCTTTCATAAGAGGAAAGCAATAGCTTAGTTTCAGGTACAAGGGAAGGAGAGAGATTATTTAAGATTACTCCCAGGATTTTTAGTGGCCTGTTAACATCAGTGCAAATCATCTGAATACAAAAAATGTGTATCCCTGTAGCACAGAAATCAAAGGAGGGTAACAAAAGCTAAAGTAAGCCTTTGACATTTATGAAATGGAGAAAACCTAAGCGGGAACAGGGGAGGTGCCCTGTACTGCCCGTTCTAATCAAAAGAATCCTTATATTCAAACCAGAAAATCATTGCATGTGATGCCTTATGTGCAAAGGCATTGCAAAAAAAACACAGTAAGTTTTCAGTTGTAGGAATAGTTAGGTCTGAAACCAGTAAGACAAAATGGAAACAGGCTTTTACAAAAAGACTGAAACAGTAGTATTCTCACTGTTTCACCTCTTAACATTTGTATAGAAAAGTACATTGTTTTTCTACTGTGCAGAACAGGGGTAATAGAAAGTGTGACAGTATGTAAAAGGGATATAAAACACACATGTACAGTTGTGGCAGGGGTAAATGGGGTTAAATAATCAATGATCAGCTGTAACAGTGATCATGGTGGCTCGTCCACCTGCGTGCTGGCACGTGTTGAGAAGGAAGTAGTGAAAAGCGATGGCACAGTCTACGTTAATGGTCATCCCAGAGAGCCTTCTGACAGTGGGAGAAGCAGTGGTAAACCTCAGGCAGGATCCTGTTTACCACCAGCTGTGTTTTATGGGCTTGTTATTTAACTGTGCTTTCAATTGTTTTGGGTAGCACTTTTGCTAAGTACAGCTTTTGTAAATTCCGTTTCCATTTTTCACACAGATTTTTAACACTCTGAGCAGAGTTAATAGTCAAATTCTTTTATGGATTAGTAACCTATGGTGACCATTCCTGCAAAAGATATATGTGTTTGTTGACGGGCAGCTACTCTTTTAAGCATGAGATTTTTAAAAACTGCCTTTTTTCATTTTTTGCTCAATATTCCTTTTCTTTCATTTTTATCTTTTCCGTTATTACTGTTAATTCCTCTTACTGTTTTTCTGTTCTTATTTTAAGTCTTCTCTTCCTCTTCTCTAACAACGCTGTGTTATGCCAAGAACCATTCCCCCGTCTTTCCACATCCATACCTCTACTATCCTGCTTTCCTTCACGAAGTACAAACAATCTTCTCTCCTCCCCTGCAAATCTGACTTTTATACTTGCATAAAAATGTGAAACTGTTGATAGTGTGTTTAAGGTCATATACCTTTTTCCAACACAGGCCTTTCATAAATATGCTACAAATATACATGACACAGGATTTTGTATTCACGCTGTCCCATCACCAAAATACTTGTGCACACATGGGCATTATCTCCTTTGGAATTTCTGCTGTGAAATATCATTAGGATAATGTGGCAGTAGTTCTGCTACAGTACTGGTATGACTTCATGATGCTGCTGATGTTGTCAGGAAAGGAACAGTTAAAATATCTGCTTTCTCTCCATCTAACTGTAGCTTTTTGTCTGTTTCTGGCTGTGTTTGAGTTCTTTGCCTTCATGTTCTGAACTTAAAATAAATCCCCTCAGTCCCGTCCTTTTCTCCCTGCCGTTTCTCAATAATATGAGTTTGCTCCCCTATCCTGCTCATAGTGTTCTGGTGAATGCCTTTCTCTGACAGCAAGGTTAACTCAAGATTTCCTAAAACCCTTGAGTTAAAAATTCTGGTGCCACTTGGCTGGCTGACTTCTGTTTAATGCTCTTCCCTGCTAAGCACTGATTCCTGCTTTACTTGGTGCAGGAGCTCTTTTCCTAACTCGCTTCTGTTTCAGCCTGCGTTTAGTAAAGCTGATATACCTCCCCCTCTGTTGTCTGCTTCCTTCGTGCTATCTTGCTTGCAGGCCCAGCAGAGTAACTGCCCAGTCCTTCCCTGTGCCATGCTGACTTACGAATCCAGTCAGAGCTAATTCAGCTATCTTGGCATTGGTCTGTAGTAGATGATATAGATCATCTTTACCCCCAGCCTACAGGAGTGAGGGTTTTCCATGTGGTGTCAGCCAAGTACTGTGCCAGTCCAGTGCCCTTTGGCTAACAGTAGTGAGGGACAGATGACACTGGAGGGACAGTTGTGGATGAAAAGCAAATTCTGCTGCAAGTTTACCTCTATGAAACAGCTTTTTTTGTCAAAATTTTGTCAAAACCCTTGAAATGTCCCAACTCTTTTGTCAAGCAGCTTACCTTCAAATGCTTTTGTACTGAGCATTAATTGTTTATTGTTTGATTGTTTCTTACCAGTTTTATTTTTGTACTTTGGTACATATGCCCAGATGTGTAAATGTACCTCCATAGGCATAAGCCAAATGGTTACAGTGCCTGCTTATCAAAGTCAGTTGCCTGCACTGGTTGTCAATCAGCAAATTCTTCAAGTTGAGCAAGATATGAAGTAAGTTTTATATGCAACTGCCAAAATCAGACTTAGCACCAGCTTCAGAATAATTTTTTTGAGACTTACTTTAATGTTTAGGAACTCTATTTTAAAGCCTATTTTATTCCTGTGATTAATCTTTGCCTAAAACTTGGCTGTGTCCAGTAGCACTAGAAACCAATACAGTACGAGAAGTTCTTACTATAATGATGATATGGATTTCTTTGCCACTGCAGATTTCACATTAGAGTGATGAAACCATAGAATTTAATTTTGCCACTTTAAATTTAGAAAGAAGCTATAAATATTTACACCCACCTTATTCAGAAATTAAGCAGTTAGATATGGGTTTGCTTAGTTGGTTTTGTCAGAACAACAAAACTCAGTTTAATAGAATAGAAAAAAAAMCCCAATTTTATGCAAAAGCTTGAAAAAGAATTAATGTGGTGGAGCTGTATCAGTGTGAAGGGGAAGGATAGCTAGAGTGGGATGAATCAAAAACTGCTATTCCATTACAAAAAACAGCTTGCCTTTATATTGGCCATACTTGGTTATTCTAGATTAAGAAAATGGGTGTAGTTTTTTAATTATACTCCCAGTTCTTCATTTATCTTTTGATATATCAACAAGAATATTTATTAATCAGCTGAAGTCCTACCAGGGTAAGCTGCATGGTACCAGCAATAGAAATGATAGCATTAATTTTCTGATAATCTCTTAGCTGTTTCTTAAATAATCTCCAAAGAGAATTTTCCTGTGGTCGTTTTCATCTATTGCTAAGTGGTTTAGTTTGAAGTGTGATATTTATGCTTTTGCATTTAACTGGTATGAACCTGCTGTAAGCCTAGGAGCTTCTTTATATTCTTAGGCTATTTAATTCTGTGCTACTGTCCAGTTGCCTGAAAAATGAAGTGTAGTAATAAGCAAGCAATTTACTTAACGGTATTATCTAAATCAAAATAAAACTAGGCATTTTTTGTAATAGTTTGTGCCTTGTCTGTTTTCTGGGATAGAATCTGTATTCTAACGTATTCAACTATGTGGCACTATTATTTAGCATTGATTAGAATTTTTAAGCAGGAAATTTTTATTCAGCATCACATTCTGAAAGTTCATTTTCTAAACATGTGTTACAGGATTCAAATATTTGTGTCTGATGTTTTGAGAGGTGCATGAGGATGACAATAATCAATCATATCTAATTAGCTCATGACACACTGAGCTTGCAGTAATTAAACAAGACATTACTGCTTACTTTATAATGATTAAGATCACACACATTGAGAGCCAGCTGTTAATCACTTTTCTTGCAAGGCTAATGTCATTAACAGAAAATCCAAACAATCTACCCCTAAGGCTATTTTTAACAGAGCTTTTGGTGGACAGGCTGTGATATCAGCAACAAAATAGACTTAAATTTTGTATTTTGAGAGTATCTTTTCAAAATTCTGTTACCTTGAGTTAATATTCTTGCTTGTAGATTTCTATATGCCACTTAAAAATTTAGAAAAAACTGTTCTGAATTGCTAGAAAGTGATATTGTCATGCTGCAGTTAAGAACTTCTAAAAACTTGTCATGCTAATATACCTTTTACAACTGTATATAGTGAAACGCCAATCCATACTGTTGTCATCAATAAATGCAGACATAAAAAAAACCCACAATCTTTATGAAAACAATAATATCCAAGGCGCATATTTCAGATATAATCTGTGCTTTTGGGAAAAATGCACTCAAATGTTTCTTAAATATCTGTTCTTGACCATCTTTATTTCTAATGCTGATTCTTATCATATACTGCATCGATAATTTACAATATATTGTAATTCAATATCTTTACCCGTGGAATCAGTGATGTCCATTAGATATATTCCACTGGCTTTGTTGTGAATGTGAATCACGTCTTTAAAATGGGTTATCAGGAATTTGTGATCTTCTTCACTAACTGAGAACAGCCATTGTGAACACTATGAAACTATGAAATGGGGTTACAGCTCTAATAAAAATGCACAATCTAATGTCAGTATTGAAATGCTCAACAGTATTTTAAAAAATAGTAAGACAAAGATAAGTACTCTTACTAGCTGCGTACTCATTGAGACTACAGAGTAGTTGGGTTTTTTTTTCTTGATTTTTGGTAAGGTTGGCTTGAGGGTTTGCTTGTTTTAAACAGGAGCTGAAAGAGGATGCATATGTTCCAAGTGCATCTTAAAACTAAAAAACTATTAAGTCAGTTTGGTTGTATATTATTCTAGATTAAAAGCGGGGGGGATTGTTGATTTTGCGATATTGAAAACAATCTACTGTTAAAAATTAACATTGACAGTTGCTTTCCAACTGGAATGAAATTCAGACTTAACTTTGTTTTACTTTAGTTTGAAATATTTCCCTTCAGACATGGATGAAAACTGAAGGGCTGGACCGCTGGGGTAGCCACAAGTTTCATTAGCTGCAGTGGTGCAGCGGGATGTTGGTGCTGCGGTCCCCACTGCAGTTTTTCTCCTTGTTGGGAATGGAGGCAGAAGCAGCTGGTGGTGGGCTGCGTGTCTGTGTGCATGTGGAGGGCGTGAAATGAGGGTTGTGGCCCCTGCCACGACTGTAGGTATGTCCATCATAGTCCTGTCCCTTGGGCTCTGAGATGGGGTAAGCAGGAGTGCTGGACCTAATGGATGTAATGACAGCACTGCTGGGCCACTGCCAATGTACTAGCATTGCTGCATCCTTCTATACGTGGAAATTGGATGGTCGTGGTACTGGTGATGGTGGGCAGTAGTACTTTAGAGCAGAAAGGTGTCTGATCCAACGCACTGATCTCATCCAAATCATTTCTATATCATCTTCTGACATTTTTACCTGTAGTAAATGTGGTGACTATAAGCAGTGATAATGATTTTTCTTCTGATCTTTTTTTTTTAGTTAGATTGCCATGTTCTTTATGCATTCATGTGTCAAGACAAAACATGTCAGCTTTGTTATTAACTTTATTATTGGTTTTATTATTATTTTGACATAAGGAAATGTAGTGGTTTAACCCGGCAGGCACTGCACAGCCGCTCGCTCACTCCCCCCATTCCCAGTGGGACAGGGAGAGAATCGGGAAAAGAAATGTGCGGACTGAGATAAAGACAGATTAATAGAACAGAAAAGGAAGGAATAATAATAATAACAATGATACTAATATAATAATGATACCATATACAAAATGAGTGATGCACAATGCAGTTGCTCACCACCCGCCAAGAAGTGGCCAAAACCATCGCCACTTCCTGGACCCACCTCCCATTCATATACAGGGCATGACGTCACATGGTATGGAATAACCCATTGGCCAGCTGGGCTCGCTGTCCCGGCTATGCTCCCTCCCAGCCTCCTGTGCGCCTGGCAGAGCATGGGAAGCTGAAAAGTCCTTGAGTAGTAGATTACCTAGCAACAACTAAAAACATTAGTGTGTTATCAACATTCTTCTCATACTAAATCCAAAACACAGCACTAGGAAGAAATTTAACTCTATCCCAGCCAAAACCCGTTTGCTAGTCTGTTGCTATAGCCTCAGTCTATATGGGTGGGTGGACAGCTGCTTGGATGCTCGGGCTGAGGGTAGTGGTTAATGAGTTGTCCTATACCTGGATTCCTGTGGGAAGTGGTGTTCTTCAGGATGGTGTGACCCATCCTCTTTAACATCTCAGCGACCTGGAGGAGGTCACAGAGAGCTTGGTTATCAAGTTTGCTGGTGACACCAAATTAGAGGGTGCAGTCTCATTGACAGAGACCTAGGCAGGCCAAGAAATGGACTGCCAGGAAATTCAAGAAATTCATGAACTAAACTCATGAAATTCAGCAAAGTCAAATGCCAAGTCTTACACCTGGGAAGGAAGAGCCCCTGGCAATGATACAGGCTGGGTCTTGCCTGTCTGGGGAGCAGCTCTGCTGAAGAGGCCCTGGGGGTCCTGGTGGGCAGTGAGTTGTACTTGAGCCAGCAGTGAGCCCTGGCAACAGAGAAGTCAGCAGCATCCTGGGCTGTATTAGGAGGAGCACAACCAGGAGATCAAGGCAAGGGATTATCCCTCTCTACTCAACACTCACTTGACTGCATCTAGAATACTGCATGCAGTTTTGGTTCCCCCAATACAAAAAAGACATTGATAATCTGGAGCAAGTTCATTGCGGAGTCACCACACTGACAGGCTGGGAACACTTGCCCTGTGAGGGAGCTGGGCTTGTTCAGCCTGGAGAAGGCTTCAGCAGGACCTAAAGGCAGCCTTTCCATGTCAACAAGGAGGATATCAAGAAGATGGAGCCAGGCTCTTCACAATGGTGCATGGGTGGGCAGGAGACAACAAACAGAACTTTAAATTGGATACAAAGAAAAGCTTTTGCTCATGAGGACAGTCAAGCAGTGGAGCTGGTTGCCCAGCAAGGTTGAGCAGCCTCCATCCTTAGAGGCTTTCAGCCTGGCCTCCTCACATAGTTGCCTTGCTTTGAGGTTGGGCTTCAAACCTCTCAAGGTCCCTTCCTACCTGTGATGGTAAAATGATGTTTTCTCTCCTTCTGATCTGTAAGAGCCTTGAACTACTCTGAGATATGGGACAAATCCATACCATTTTGTCCTCCGTAGCATTTTTACAGATGGTTCTTCTGATTTGTTTGTAGAACCCCCACCCTCCTAGTACTGGGGAACCGTAATCTATCCCAATAGTCTGTTTAAGTGCTTCATTATCATTATGGTCAGAATTTCTTAAAGGAAGGAGTATTAAGGTTAAGGTTTTTTGTCTCAGCAGTTGTGAAACAGTGTCAGTAGGTGTAAAAGCCATAGTATGCTAAAGCTGAGAAAAAGGACAACTTCATGTGTATTTACAGGAAAAACATACTCTGTAAGGGAGCTCCGTATAACTAGTTTCAGAAAGTTATAATTAATCTGTCTTGTATCTGCTTTTAGTTTTACTGAATGGTTCTTTTTGTGCTTACGATGCTAATGGAATCATTAATTTTCTGCGTTCCACAGCTGTGTTACCGCTCTCACTACATATCTGCTGACTTACCCATTTGTCCCATGTTGGTCCATTGAAAAGCCTGTATTTGTATTCTCACTCAAGGCCCCTTAAGCCTGGAATTATTTTCTCATCATGAAAGACAAAGGTACAGTTCTTCTTAGGGTGCAGTCCTCCTTCAGATTAAGTGCTATGAAAATCATGATTATTAACAAATTTTATTGTAAATGTCACTTATCCATTGTTGAGGCCCCTAAATGAGAAACTTCTTCAGGTCTTAATAGTTATTTTTCATCTCTCCTATGGCAGTTGCAAGTTGTTCAGTGCAGGTGTCCTTCTAAAGCCAGTCAGGCTTTCTGCTGGATGCAGAGGTTCAGTCATACGTAAGAAGTCACGTAATTCAGAGTATTAGCATCAGAGACAAATAGATCTGAAAGAAATTGTCTTTTCTGGGATTTTGCCCAGAGGATTAGTACTGTATGATTTGGACAGATGTTTGTTCAGTTTTTTCTCAGAATCTCTTAGCGGTGGATGTCTGTAATCTGTCCCAGCAATCTGTTCAAGGACTTCAGTTTCCTCATAGCTGGAATATGTTAAAAGGAGATGTCTGAATTATTTTCTTATCTGATTGTTCCATTTGTCTTTGCAATAGATTTTGAAGTACTTAAAACTGTCATTATGTCCTCTTGTATTCTGTCTTTAAACTAAACAACCCAAATTCGTGCAGAATTACTCATAGGTCCTATTTTCCAGATCTCTGATCGCTTCGAATTTTTTTGTATTTCTCATGACCCTCTTCAGTTCATTACCTCTTCTATGTAGTGCAGCCATGAATCAATGCTGACATAATACTGTATAAAAGGAAACAATATACTAGGATGTATTAGATGCAACACTGGTGATGGATTACTTCATGGGCATGAAATTATTCCTTCCTCACATTCATCAGTGTTTAAGGAACCTTCTGTACTACCCGCTGAAGAACTGTGTTTACTTTTGGGCACTGTCTTGTGTGAGTGAGAAAAAACAAATCAGTAGGAAAGAATCTGAAGGAGAGCAGTCAAAGTATCTGTTTGCCTTTATTGCAACAACAAGATACTGATGCCAATATTTTGCTGTCAATCCTCACTGCTGTTTCCTTTCCTTAAGAAATTGTGAAGAAAAGCTTTTCTTCTTCCACGCAAGTGACTGTTCTTCCTAGAGTAGCACCTTGCACTTTTTTTTCTGTTACACTTCATCCCATTTTTCAATTCTTTTTTTTTATGTTAGTCGAGGCTATTTTAAATTTGAATTCTGTCCTTCTCTGAGAAAATGTCTTAGTCTTTTGATCACGATAGGAGATGTGGTGTAGAAAACCTATCAAACCAGTGACGAGGGAGAGTAAATTCGAGCCTGCTGTAACTTAGTGGTCAGAGCACTGGCTATGTGGGACCACCTGAAGTTCTCTTTCTGCCTATTCTGAAGTGATGTAGGATAAAAATCAGTGACTCCAATTCTCATGTGTCTTCAGCAAGTGTTCCAACCATCAGTATACCACAGATAAGGAATTTCAACAGAGTTGTTATGAAAAAAAATTGAAATTGGATTAGAGAATTTTATCACTAGACCTCTGAGGTGTAAATAGTGCTGATGAAATATTTGTCTGGAAATATAATATGGAATTTCATGGGAAAAAAAAGTTCAAATATAGTACTTCTTAAAGAATTTTATTTACAAATTAAGAAAGGTCATTTATAAATGCATTTTAGCAGTTAAGAATTGAACTGCCATGCCATTGAAGCTATGGATATATTTATTAAGGATGAAGATCAGCAAATGGTGATTTCTTCTGGAGGACCAATGTAACTCAATGCAGAAGATTTTTTAGATAAAGTAGGGGAAACTCCAGATGATCCATTTTTATAAGGGTCTATAACACTAATATTCCATTTAGTTGGCAACAGTAGTGATCACAATTGCCAAAATACACTTAGGCAGGGGGAATAAAAGAGAGGTTTGGTGTTACCGAGAACTTCACAGTTTAAA
The DNA here is from genome assembly GCA_030449065.1 of Oceanodroma leucorhoa. Classification (NCBI taxonomy): domain Eukaryota; kingdom Metazoa; phylum Chordata; class Aves; order Procellariiformes; genus Oceanodroma; species Oceanodroma leucorhoa. The sequence continues at coordinate 1,771,587 of JASVER010000058.1, read as the reverse complement.
TCAAAATAGTACCACTGCACTGCATGTACTCTGACATCTGCTCTGAATGCATACAAATATATTACATGATTTTATTATGAATCTCATCTGAAATTTCTGATTGTCTAAGTAAGTCTTGATGAAAAGCCTGACAAATATTGCTCTAATGCATTTGAGAAACAAATACACGTAAACAAGTAAATAGTTTCTATAGGAAACTGTACACCTCAACACCACTTTTAAACTCTGCCTCATTTTTTTGTAAGCTTTTTCAAAACAAAACTTACAGCAGTGAAGACAAGTATTTTATGCCAGTAAGACCAAAGTTTGGCTTAGGAATGCCTACTCTGAAACAGAATTTGCAGCTGTGAGCTTTAGGCTGCAGATACAGTGCATTGAAAGAGTTTACAGTATTTTGAATAGGGTCCCAAAACACTATGCTTAACGGGGAGCGCTTTAAAGCAAGTACACTGGCTAGGGACCTGCCTTAAGTAGTCAACAATAAAACTGATAAAAGGATTCATCTGCAATTCTAGCTCCCTCTAGAGAGTGATGTTTTCTTCTCTGTGGTATTGACAGTTTTTGAGCTTGCTTGAGAAAGTAGGTTTCAGTGTGTTTTTCTTTCAAAAACAGCAGTCACTAAGCTTTCTTAAAAGTCACAGCTACTGTGATGCTTGTGCTACTGATCTCCTTGTCTCTTCCTCCCACCACGTACGTGGACGTGCACATGCACACCACGCACCCCTTTTCCTGAGGCCAGTGTCTAGGAAATGGTCAGAGATATGAAAATCAACATTTAATTTCCTCATCTGTCCAAGTGAGTTTAAATTTATATTCCCCTACCTCTCATTGTAAGCACTTAAATCCTATTGAGATGCAACTCCCTATGCATTTTCTTACATTATAGAACACATGTAAATTTGGTATATGATCTCTAACATCACTACATCATTTTGGGGAGTTATTTCCCCTTTTCAGTCTTCACTTTCTGATACCAGTTATTAGAATGGCTACTGTATAGACAGTTTTTAAACGAGAAATCAAGACGAACATAGGATAGTTAAAATGCTGGGTGTACATGCACAAAGACTAAGTTCTTATTAAAAGGTCTTTGTTTGAAGAAGCATTTGTCTGGACTGGGATTTGCCCGTTAGAGTTACGTATGCCATCTGTTTAACACAAAGAGGGAACAAGGGAGTGTGCTGAACTCTGATTCAAAGCCATTTATAATGGTCTAAAAAAAGCCAACTTGAAAGGCTGAGAGAAATCTAGATTAATCTTATTGATTCTGAAAGCAAATAAGGTATTGCTGCACGTCATCTTGGATCACGTCAGGAGTTAGATGGAGTGTGAGGTAGGTATTGGATTTTAATAGGAATAGATGAGCTTCAGTGAGACCTTCAGTTTAAGTAGTGTGATGGAAAATGCTAAGCTATTTAATCGGTCACTCTACATATTTCATTCGTTACTTGATCATCTGTTACAAATGAAAATTCAGGGTTTTTTTCATTGTGTTGCTTCTAAACATAGGTAACGATAACTAGCCAGAGAAATGGTCAAAGTTTAAGCTGTATAAAAAAGCTCTCTAGAGCTCTGTTCTCTCGGTGTTTCTGTAAAGCATGCTCTGGTACATCAGCAAAAATAACAGTGCTTTGCCAGTCTGGTTGGGATAGCGATGCACAGCCTCTGAGCAGCAGCAAAATGCAGGGACACTGGTTTTTCGAGGCAGTTCTACTGTTTGAAAAGACTTGCTGTTATGCAGCATGGCTTTTAAGCGGATGATGTTGGCACAGTTTTCATATGTTGTCATTCACAAAATTGTATTGATAAAACATTCACACGTGCTGGAAATTTAAAATAATTTCAAAACCTTGGGAAAAGGAAGAAGTGTTGGTTTCCAAACAAGTGAGAATGTTTAAGGCTTTATATCCTCACTGAACTTTGTTTCCTTTAGGCATTCCCAGAAAACACTAAGGACAAGATTTATCTGCCTGGAATTAGACACTTGTGTCTGAGTTGTTATTTATATTTACTTTTTAAATCAAAGTAGAGAGCTATGATGCAATTTGTTCCCTTCTAGATGGATGTATAAAAGGTAAATCATGCTTCAAAGGTGTCTGTTGCTCACCACTGGCTTTACAGAATCTAAATGACAGTCCTAGATGTGGATTTCTGCACTGTAAACCTTTGGCGAGATCCATTTCAAGCTGAAGATACCTACATGTGGATGTCTGCTTGCATGGCCGATGTCTCTATCCCGTTATAATCATGGAAATCTGGTCTTGTCTCCAGCTAGAGAAGGACCTGGATGTCCTAAAAAGCCTGTGTCAGCCTTACATGTGTGGAAGTCTTAAGATACCTTAAAGTGTCTTAAGTGGCAGCAGTGGCCTCATGGGGACAACTGCATTGAGCCCAGGGAGAGCAGAACCACATGAGCACACTGCTGTTTGTATACTTCAGGGTAAATTGAATTGCTCTCTAGGCTGCATTTTCCATTTGTGCTATAAGGGAGGCTTGGACACTCGGTTGCTGTGCAGAGCTGGGCCACGTCTAAATTTAAGTGCCTTAAGCTTAAACTGATCCTGCCTTTACATATCAAAAGATTTTATTGAGAATCACCACAGACCTTTCTCCCTAATTTTATAGAAATGAAAATATTATTATGAAGATCATGTTCCATGTTTAATTTTATTTTAAAATCCCTCAAGCATTCATTCAGTGCACACGACATGTTTCTTCTTTAATTCCATTACTCTGTTCTTTACATAGTCTACTATTTAACAAAACATAGATGAACAACTTGATTTTAAATCGTCTTTTAAAAACAAATGCTGCAGCTAAACCTTAGATTATGCTTGATTATTCTTCACTTCCATAGAGGAAAGTGCAGTGTTGTGATGATGCTGTTATATATATTATAAATTAATAAATATTACTTTAAAATATGATCATCCATTTCAGAACAGGTGTTTTGCTTTTTCTCTTCTGTGCAATGACTGTAAAGCTCTGAAATTGCATTAGTCTGCTTATTTTAACATAGCTATAAGCAGTCCTAATTCCACAGTTTTTGTTTAAGGAAATATCTGACTGAATTTGCATGTAAGTAAATAAACCAAAAATTAAAATAGAATTTCTTTTCTACTACTCATCGAGAAAATGTTGTTTATACCAAATACTTGACTATCCTATAGAGTTTACTAATTATTAGTACAGTGATGATGTAACTTCAGAAAGGTATGTCAATCTTGACCTAAACAAATGGAAATTCTGTATCACCTGTATTTATTTGTGTGTTTTACAACGTGAAAACATAATTTTCTACTGTAATAGAGCTCTATATCTTAAAGGCAATGTTTACGAAGGGTGCAGGTCTTTTTCTGACACAGTGGAAGGAACATCTCTGAGTCAGGAACAACAATGCATTTCCCCACTTCTTGCTGAAACTGGAAAATTTGTTCACTTACATTTATACATACCTATCTGCTTCTAATACAGTTTCATAGTAAGTCTTACAATTAAAAACAAATAGGACATCATTCAATGGCAACAGTCCTTTGTGGAACAGTACAATGGAGAATTATATTTTTTTAATTATACTTTTTTACATATTAATGTCTACTTCAAAGACCGTTTAGCCCATATTTTACAGTACAGATGAGGTTTTTTATGTCTAATCCATTTGAAGACTGAAAAGCAGACCAGATTTCTGTACTTTTTTTTCCTGTACTTTCTGTAAACAATGCTCATTTGTATGCTTTTTAAGTATTGAATGGGATAGAGGCTGTTATTTATCATTATGAAATGTTCATATTCTTAAATTTTGGTTTCTGTGCCTTGCTTTCGCAGACTAAAACTGGTATTGCCTTGTTGTATGATGAAGTATCTGAAAATGCTTATGACATCCGACTGAAGCTTACAAAAGAGGTATTAACAATTCAAAAACAAGATGTCGTCTGTGTTAGTGGAAGTGATCACAGTGCAAATGTAAGTGCTTCTATATCTCTGTGCTTTCGACTGTGCACTTTAATGTCTTCTGCAGAGATCAGTTTATGGTATTGGAGTGCAAGAGATTTTATTGGGTAGTAGAAATACATGTAATGATCAGTAGTTGTTTTTTTCTGCATGCTTATATTCTTGCATATAAAAACTTCTTTTTTGGCCAGTGCTATATGTCTTTTATTCTGACATATGTAACCTTAACAGGAAGGAAAATGTCCATAAATACTGAGATTACAGCATTCTTCCACCAAATATTGTTAGGCCATTAGATGAAGAAATGAAGACAAAAAGAAGTATTTCCCATTGAAAGTATTTTAAGAGGAAACTAATACACCAGAGTTTTCTTCATTGTGTATCAAGTATTGACAGGATGTCTGTTCAAGGGCGCAGAGCTGGCTGAGAGAACACTTGACAGACACTTATTTCACTTTAATTCCCTTTCAGGCACAGATGGTGCTTAATCAGTGTCAGCACCTATGTGGTGCTTTTTTTCCCCAAAGTTCAGTTATGCTGCTTTTTTAAAACACACGGTGCCCCTAAGCTATAGGGGAATCTTCTGTATCACCATTTAATAATGTCACTAGAAAAACTGGTGGCATTTGCATAAGCAGTATAGCAGTGGTGTCTAGGTTATGGACGTCCCAAAATAGTGTATTTTATTTCCTCATATAAACCGTGTTCCTCCTAAGTGTAGGTATCCCAAATTTTATTGAATGAAATAAATTTCATGAACTGTGCTGGTATTTGCTACAGTGAACAATTCATGGCAGCTCCTCAGAGAGGGCCAAGGGGGAGCCTTTCTTTCTGCTTGCTGTATTGCATGTCATGTCCCCTAGTGCCAGATTTTATGTTTACATCAGGTGAGTTTGTGATACTCTGCTAAGAATTAGGAGCCAAAAAAGTATATAGTGGGTGTCCGTATATACATATGTGAGTATGTCAGAGAGGGAGAGTCTGCTTATATAAAACAAATAGATGTTTCATTCCTGCCATAGAAAATATTTATATAAATTGTTTAATATCACACAAAAAATAATTTCAAATAGCTTTTAGTAGTTAGAAACATTATATACTAGTTTCAAACTTGTCCATGCAACTCAGTGGAACATGACTTGCTCTTAAAAATGTTCAAAAAGTTTGCATCAGTTGGCAACTAGTGGGAGGCCAGTCAATGAAGTGAAAGGCATGTCCATTTCTGGTTGGCTTACTGAAATAAATATAAGCCTCAGTCAAAAATCATCAGCTTGCATATACTTTCTGCTTCACTGAGAAGCATGAAAAACTGCAGCTTTTAACTGCAGACATTGCTGGTAGTGCTGATAAGTTGTATGAAAATTGTGGTTGCAAGGTCATAGTAAAATATCATGTGACTGCAATATATGGTGTCTGTGCATATTAGTATACATGATTGCTCTGGACTCAATGGTATTTAAATGCCTTGTGTATAAACTTTCATAGAAAAAGAATCAAAATTCTATCCTATCTAGTCCCAGATTACTTCTTGATTGAATCAGCACAGGCTGGCTGCATCTGAGAAAATATTGTATCAAATCTGTATCTGTATTGATCATCACTCGTTGATCACTCAAGGGAAAAAAAAATCAACACCCAAAAAACGAAACAAAAAACCCACCCTAAAAAACACACACACCTCAACCCAAAACTAAAGCAGTACAAAAAACCAACCCAAACAACCCACCAGGTCTGCCTCTTCCTTTTAATATCAAGATTTGGGTTGATTTTGATGCATTTTACTCCTACGTTTTATGGGTACACTAAATAGTATTTCTTGGTGGAAGACAGGAGAAGACAAGCTCTGATAATGCTTGAGGAGCTGGATTTTGAAATAAATTCTGGAAAGTGGAAGTCCCTGCAGAGGAAGCAAAACTGGGATATGCAGCCAGTGTGTACAAAATGAGCTGAAGTTCCTTGGTTGTATTTCATGATCAGTAGTGATTACACAGTGGGTAAGCCTGGAGATGAATGACTCCTGGGAGTATGTCAAATGGATACAGTTTTTCCAGGTTATAGAAGTAGTGTTAATGTGTAAAAGTGAGGGAATTTCAAGTATAATTCAGATGTTGAGTTGCAAAGTATTATGTGGCTCTAGGTATGAAATCCATTCAGGAGGGGTTTCTCCCACCTCGTACTGTTGATAAGATAGCGTGGGCAGTCCTGCCAAGCTGACCTTTCCTGGAAAACATTGTTAACGTTTTCTCCTTATTTTTCTTAAGTTTTCTAGCTGAAGACTCTGAAAACTAAATTTTAAGGCTCTGATGTGTTGTTTTTCCATGTCCCTTGCAAAATCTCCCCAAGATGTTCCTTTCTGAAAGTGTTATCTTCAATCCTCGTGGGTTTCTGTTGTCAAACTCTAGTGAGAAAAGTGGACTAAACTGTGGCTTTATGGCAATATATGCTTTTTCTATGTTATACTTTGAACCAAATAAAAACTTTTGGAACAATAGCATTTAATATAAAGGCCAATCGAGTGTAACATGAAGATGAACACTCTCTTTTTTACAGTATGTAAATTGATAGTAATAGGAGCTCAAAACCAGACTTTGAAATCTGCCTGAAATAGCTGGTAGTTCTGTAGCACTGGTTTTGGTAATTCTGAAGTTTTACATTTACAGCTACACAAGATAAATTCCAAAGAGCTAAATACTTTACTTTTTAAGTGGTTCAAGAAAATAATTTTCATCCCTGTGCTGTATGATGCAAAATATTAATAGAAAATTGTAACCTGAAAGTCAATTCTATAGCAGTCATAAACAATCACATTGTCTTACTGATTCATTCTCCTTCTTTCTATACTTTTTCTTTCTCAGGTATTCATAGTTAATCTTTATTTTACACATGGGCATTCAAACTAGTTCATTTGCAACAAAAATAGAAATAACTCATTTGCCTTCTTTCTGTAGTCACCTCAAACACGTAGGTGTCATAGAGGCGCACAAAACCAAATTAGGCAGCTGATAGAAAAATAAACTTTATTTAAACCAAAATTGTCTAGCAGAAGACTAACTAGAAATGAGGCTTGTCAATAGTCAAATTAACACTCTGACAACATCAGTAAATCACAGGTTCAGGATGGTGTACGAGGAATTAATACTRCATGGCTGGCCTTAGAAATGAGGATCCAAAATGCGCACACTCACTCACCTATGTAAGGTGAGGGCTCTCAACCTCGAGGAGTTTCCTTGGGCGGCGACCTGACCCGACCCGACCCGAGGGGAGAGTCCCTGGCTGCAGACCCGCTGCTCCGAGGAGGACCGGCTCCACTTGCCCTCCGGCCAGGCTCCATTTACACCCCGTCGAATCTGACCTGTGCTCAACTCCGATTGCCTGGGGGCCTTACCTCGCCACTGTTCGCCCGAAGCGCGCGCCCGACCGAAGGCGCACGCCACCCGAGGTGTGTACGTGAGGGTTGGCAYGTGCCACCCTAAAGCCACAAAAGTAAGGGCGCGAGAAGTGAGGACGCCGCGGCCCTAATGCTCCCGGTCTCTCGTCAGGGCGGGTGCACCTGCCACAGTAGCAGGGGAAAAAAAATCTTTGTTTTTAGAGTACCTCTTCTTCTTAGGTGGGATATGTGAATGGAAAATTATTGAAAAAGAAAGTTCTGTGTCTACTTGTGGCACTATTTTGTTCTCCAGCCACTTTTGTGGGACAGCGTTCGTGGGATGCATTTGCTTCCAGCCTCCCTTTCGCTGACAGGTTCGTTGATCCTGAGGAATACTGTGGACAGGACTTGCAGCCGTGCGTAATTAACTCTGCTAGTCCCATCCACTTCTGAATGCTACAGTGAGGACTGGCAAAGGCATCAGTGATCGCTAGTGCTACTGTCGTGGGTTGGACTTCCAGCAACAGAGATTATTCCCAAGGATAAAAGGCTCTCACTATAAAATACCTTTTACTACCATCATCTAGATCTATTCTTGTTTCATATTTTGCCATCTGCCGTTCATTTAGATGCTACTTTTAAGCACTCAGAAAGCTTCACCTTTGATGAGAAATTGTAGAGCTGGCTTTCTGTAATTTAATGGCAGTGCAGCCCATTTCACTAGTTCTTGCTATCTTGGACTTGGATGTAGAGTAATGAGAGAGAAGAGCATGGTTTGTGAAATTCAAGATGTAAAGGCAACTGTTTCTTTTCCTTAGTTTTCACATTTTTCATAGCAAACAAGATGACTTTTAAATATCTGTAAAAATCTTTCTGGAAGTGGAACCACTGTGGGAAACAATATTTTCCAGTGTTTTATTTTATACTATTGCATTTATAGAAAAATAATTTATATGTAACTATATATAATATTTACGTATTTTACCAGATGTATTTCAGAACTTCATGCTTGGCAAATCCAAGCGTTCTAAGCAAGACATAGTGTTATATTTGGGGTTTTTAGATTCATAGGAAAAAGGAGAATGTATGGGTGCATCAGAATTGGTGCACGCTCACAGGAGCCAGGCACGAAGGTATTGACAGAAATGGTGTATTGAAAATAAATAGACATTTTTCACTATCTTCTAAGTATTTTTAACAGAAGTTTTTTTTCACACACACACACACACACCACCCCTGATTTAAAGTTTAACAATATTCACAAAAGGCAATTAATTGTATGACAGACAGGGAGAGATCCTTTTTTAGATAAAGGAGAAACAGGGAGACATGCATTTTTATACTTTATGCTTCATTAGGGGATGATTTTACTTTAACTTCTTGTAATTCCGCATGCTAAAATTAATTTCTTACATACAGAGCCTCACTCCTTAATATTCTTTGTTTTTCTTCCATGTATATTGCTATCATCCTTCTCCTGTTGTCAGCCCACGGTTTTATGCCTCTCCTCTTTTCATAAGCAAGTTTTCTTTCTTTTACTTTGTATTATATTTCTGTACCTTTTTTTCCTGTTAATTCCACTTGCAAAGTAAGAAAAAGAAAAGAAATGCATCTGACTTTTTATCAAAATCAGTCCTCCCAGAGCTGAATTGTCTCTGACTTGGTCAGTGGTCAGGCAAATAGGTTTCTAATGCAGGCTCCTGGCATCTTGATTGGAAGAAGACTCCTCAGAGGCTTATGTGGGTCTAATAGAATTAGAATAACAAAAACCTTTGCATCCTGGGTAGCCAATTGTCCAGCTTCACAAGCCGTGTCTTAGCTGGACTTCGTCAGAATGAAGCAAGGTAGGTGAAAAGGGAAGAAAAATAGCAAGATTAGTTGTTTTGTTGATTCAAAAAATAGAAACAGTGCCTGAAAGTACTGTTTTAAATCCCTGATGAGACTCTTATGACTTTTTCTTTATAACTCAGTTGCTAATAAGGACAGAGAAGAATGTTGTTTTAGCAAACCTCTAGGGAACGGTCTGCATTAAAGTCTAAAAGTTAATTTTTTTTAACCCAAGGAATTTTCTACCTGGATAGCTACTAATATTGCTGTTTCCTCAGTGCCTGTTCTACCATCGCTTGTATGGTATTTTAGTCCAAAATTACTTTTAAAAAAAGCTAATAATTAACATTTTCTATCTTTTTGGAAACTTCAAGTGGGTGATTAAAGACAGACTCTTCCTTTTGAAACTAAGATCACTTGTATGGAGAGAATACATTATTTAACCATTTGTTATTTGTTTTCCGTGCTCTGGAAAACTGACCTAGATATTCAGAAGATAGCTGTCAACTAATTCCTTAGGATCTTTATTATGAAAGATCATAAGCTTGTGTTGCTGTCACTTTCAGAACAGTTAAAAGTTTGTATCACAAAATAAATAATAAATATGAGTATCCATCAGCATGACAAAAAAAATTTATTCTTAAAGATTAAAAGAGTAAGTAGCTTAAGTAAAAAGGCTAATAAATGTAACAGAACAGAAGAATGCAAAGGACACTATGGATATCCCTGAAAAATAATTTCTCCCTGGGACATGGGAAGAGTCCAGCTGAGGGTAAGCATTCATACCAACAAGATAGAAAAGAAAGGCAGCACAACATTGGAGTTACTAAATGGTAAACAAGGCATATGTACAAATATATGTGTCCTTTATTAAAATTGCAATTAATCTATTATACACGGATCCATGACAGACTGTCAGGATCGGTAAATTRGAACTGTATATATTGTGGGAGCTTGTGTAGCAGTTTAAAATCTTCAACAGTTAGGGGCAAAATACCTTACTGCGAGGGAAGCATAAGCCTTTCCAGTTACGGTGTGTGGGATACTGATGGGTGCAACCTCTACTGTTTATCTTTGTCTTCACACCAGCCAACATGTGAAATATTGTGCAAAGTGAATGCAAATGAAATTACTCAAATAAAGAACAGCTGTGTTCTGGCAGGATTTAGCTATAATTCATTGTTATAGGATGCCTTTTTACTTGAAAGAAATCAGCTTATTTTTAATGGGAAAAGAGAGAAGTATAGTCGTATCTTGCCACAGGGTCTTATATATGTTGTTAGTAACTCTGGAAATCCATATTTGTAGATTATCTGCATAAACTTAGTCTGTATCATCAGTCTGAGAACAGTCTGAGTCCCAAGTTCTTTCATACCACTTGCCAAAGAAAACTACTGTCCCAAATTAAGCATCTTACAACTCAGTGGACGAGTTCCCGAGGATTCTTGTGAACTCATACCAAGACTGAATGTGTTTAATTCAAACACATTTAATATGATCACCACACCCTGGAGAATAAACTACAGTGGGGTTTGTCACAGTCATCTTTACTAGAATAGAACATGGAGTAATTTAGATGGAAAGAGACCTCTCGAGGTCATCTAATTCAACCCACTGCTCAAAGTGGGGATAGCTTCCAAGTTTGGGCAAGTTGCTGAGAGCTGTGTCCATTCACGTTTAGAATATGTCCAAGGATGGAGATGCTACCACCTCTCTGGGCAGCCTCTTCTAATGCTTAACTGCTTTCACTGTGACATTATTTCACGTTATATTCAGTTGGAATTTCCTTTGCTGCAAGTTGTGACTGTTGCCTCTCATCTTTTTTTTTTTTTTGGTGTATCCATGAGAACAATCTGGTTCTGTCTTTTGTATAATTCTCCTTTAGGTTGGCA